>CM067576.1:11677-499177 GCA_034336665.1 Luscinia megarhynchos | reverse complement strand
TCCCCAAGAAAATCATCAAAAGCTCCCACTTCTAATCCAGCACGGGCAAGAAAACTTTCTGATATCTCAAGGACATATGAGGAATGGGAGAACTGCAGCCCACAGGTCTGAGCCAGTGCTGCTTTTCACTCTCTCGAAGCGTGACAAGAAACAGCTCCTAGTTTCTGGTTCTGAGAAAAAAAATGGATTTTTATCTTTAGCAGCTTTCTGTGTGGCTGTGCTGAATAACACATGGCACAGCTCGGTGTAGTTACCATATGGAAATGATGAATGAATATGAAATGCAAGGAGCAGCAAAAGTCATTTTCCTGTGGCCCTGAGATGCACTGGGAGCTCAGCTGGGAAGGTGAAGGGAGATCTCAGAGCCCAGCACAGCCTCAGGCAGCCCGGGCACACAGCAGGGCAGGTGGGAAACACCTGAAGGTCCTTGCCCACCCAAATGGGGGGGGGATTGTTGGCTGGACAGACTCAGGAGCTCTCTATTTCCTGTTCTTCAGGTTTGTAGTTTATTATGAGGGCGTGGGTGAAAGAGAGAGTGTAGAGCAGGGAGAGTAAGAGAGTGAGAGATAAGAGCAAGGGGGTAACAGAGAGATTAGAGAGCGATTAGAGATTGATTTCCCATTTACAATGAAATAAGTATTCTTCCATTATGAATATTCTAATTTCCAATAACCAATCCAATACAATACACTAATTTCCTAATATTTGCATGCAACCTATAGGAATCACTAAATTCCCATGTTTTATGGCTTTCTTACCTGTAACCCTTATCTCCAGACCTTTCCTGCCAGCCTTGGGACAGGATGTCTGTTGGTTCTTTGCTATTTGTGGCATTTGGCGTCATCTAAACAAAGGCAGAGGCCTCAAACCTTCACATGGCTGTTTGCAGCCTCTGTGTCAAACACTGCCAACATCTCTATTTCATCTGTTCTTCCAGAACTACTTGCTGGGCACTCATAAGGTTTTTCCATTCCCTCCCCAACATCCAAAGTGTTCCACAGGTCTGGATTTGTGTTTCTGCTATTCTCCTCCAACAAAAGCTGAGAGCAGCACATAAATTAGGTGCTTTCTCTTTGGAGGATGAGGCTGCTTTGAAAGTTCAGGCACCAGTTAAATCAGAAGTTACTTCAATCTTCCAGCAGTGTGAAGGAATTGCCAACTACAGCATGGTTTATTCATGATCTGCAAGGACCTCACACACGGAGGGAGCTGCTCCTCTCCTTTCCCCCAGGCTGCACAACCTGCCCTGACACTTGACTAGTCCAAAGCCCTTCAGGTGCTTCATTATTGACACTGTGAATTGATTTAAGATTAAATTAATCACCCAAGTCCAGCCTGACCCCGTGCAGCATCTCCCACCCCAAGCCCAGACACACAATAATGTGTAAATATTGCTTTGCTATTTTTAATATGCAGAAGCAATTGCACCCAAAGCCTCATTCAGAGCCTGGGAGTATTTTGGGCCATTACACACAAAGCCTCATGGAACAGCTGCCATTATATTTGTTTATGTTCAAGAATTTTTTCCAGGAGGTTGGGGGCTGGTTTTGTGGCCATTTTTTCCTACTTTGAAGCCATTATTTGCCCCCAACTGAGATTAATAACAGCAGTTTATCACACCACATGCACTCATCAGCCTGGGGGAATTCTCCCTGATTTGTTGGTTTTTCTTTTTCCTCCCATAAAATGCTTCATCAGTTCTGACAATGTAAAAAGTAGATCAGGAGTGAAAATTGCAGCTACCACATGATCACACTTCCCATTCTCCAGGATGAAGTCTGAGTATTGATTCCAGTTATTTTTGTGACAGAAGATTTGCTTGAACTCCTGCTCAAGTCAAAGGAAGAATCCCAGTGGACTCAGCCAGTGCAGGACTTAGGGAAGAACTAACAGCAAACCTACAAAACTAATTAATTTTTTAAGGTCAGGACTTTTTTTTCCAACAGCAAATTGGCTTGTCAAGTGAATGCCCTTTTTCCACAGAAAGGGTTTCTGCAGGGAAGCACTTCCCTCCCTGCTGGAGGATGGCAGCCTGAGAAGAGGATTCAGAGGCAGAAATGGAGCTGGGCTGCTCCTCCTGGACAGTCCATCCCATCCCATTATCCCAATATCCCATCTCATTATCCCAATATCCCATCCCATCCATCCCATTATCCCAATATCCCATCCCATCATCCCAATATCCCAATATCCCATCCCATTATCCCATCCCATTATCCAAATATCCCATCCCATCCATCCCATCCATCCCATTATCCCAATATCCCATCCCATTATCCCAATATCCCATCCCATTATCCCATCCCATCCCAAATCCCATCCCATCCCAAATCCCATTCCATCCCATTATCCCATTATCCCATTATCCCATTATCCCATTATCCCATTATCCCATTATCCCATCCCATCCCATCCAATCCCATACCATCCCATCCCATTATCCCAATATCCCATCCCATTATCCCATCCCAAGCCATCATATCCCATCCCATCCCATCCCATCCCATCCCATCCCATCCCATTATCCCATCCCAGCAGAATTTCTGTAATTATTGCTATGAGCAGGTTGTGAATAACTTCACCCAACACATTTCCCCACCCAGCCAGGGCAGGATCCATCCCTGTCCCACAGCAGGTCCTGGCAGGGGTGTGTGTGCCCAGCCCTGAACACATTTTCACTCCCAGCCCTGCAGGATCCATCCCTGCCCCACAGCAGGTCCTGGCAGGGGTGTGTGTGCCCAGCCCTGAACACATTTTCACCCCCAGCCCTGCAGGATCCATCCCTGTCCCACAGCAGGTCCTGGCAGGGGTGTGTGTGCCCAGCTATGCACACGTTTTCACTCCCAGCCCTGCAGGAGCCATTCCTGCCCCACAGCAGGTCCTGGCAGGGGTGTGTGTGCCCAGCCCTGAACACATTTTCACTCCCAGCCCTGCAGGATCCATCCCTGCCCCACGGCAGGTCCTGGCAGGGGTGTGTGTGCCCAGCTAGGCACACGTTTTCACTCCCAGCCCTGCAGGATCCATCCCTGTCCCACAGCAGGTCCTGGCAGGGGTGTGTGTGCCCAGCTAGGCACACGTTTTCACTCCCAGCCCTGCAGGATCCATCCCTGCCCCACGGCAGGTCCTGGCAGGGGTGTGTGTGCCCAGCCCTGCTCAGGGTCCCTGGCACAGCCCTGCAGGGTTCCCTGCAGCCTCTCCAGCGTTACCTCCTGCAGGTCATTAATCAACAACCTCAATTCCAGCAGACACTCCAGCAAAATAAATGGACAAATAAATTTCCTATCAAGGAAAAGTGATTCATAACCACTTTTTGTTTGTATCCACAGTAATGGAGGAAGATGAAATTCAGCTTTCTCCAAGGTTTTTTTTTTTTTTTTGCTAACATTATGAGACAAGTATATCAGTAAATTCTTTCTGCACTGGAAGTATAAATACAGAGTAACAAAAAAAATCTGTTCTGAGAGTTTTTATTGGGATTTTAGTGAATTTTTAAAATCTCCATCTTTGAAATTATAAAAATCACATTTCATGTTATTCTTCAACTTGGAATGTTTTCAAGGGACCAGTTTCATTTCTCTGTATTTTCCACAGCCCATCAAAAAAAGCCATCAGAGCAACAGCAAAGTTTAGTTCTGGATTTCAGAGAGCCTAACTTTTAATCTCCATCATGACACTGATCTATGCCTGAGCAATTGACTTAATCCCCTGGTGTCTGTTTTCAGTCCTGTCCTTACTTACCTTGCCTGCTTAATATTAAAGTTTTCCAGCTCAGGGAAAATCACTTACAGGATTTCTGCAGCACCCAAAACATGGGGCCCCTAATCTGCACACTAGTACAAGGCAAATGGCTCATTTCCAGGTGGGCTTTTTACATTATTACAGTGAAAAGAAGTTTTCAACACCGAAAAGACAACTGGGCTGATTAAAGAGCAGCCCCTGGAGAAGGACAGGCTCAGCTCCATCTTCGAGGATGCATTTGGAAATTAGAGCTCCATTCAGCAGCTGGGCAGAGACTGGAATCTGTTATTCACCAATCAAGTTGTCATTCCTGCAAGATTGGATGGCGGCCCAGGAGACAGAGCCAGCAGAAGTTCATCAATTTCTCAAGACAAATAATAGAAAATTAAATGTAATTTAAGGAGGGCTTGGCCAGGGCAGTGCAGGGCACGGGGGAGAGAAGGGACAAGTGACCATCAGCGGGGTGTGTGACACGTGTGACACAGGGAGTGGCACAGGGAGCACCTCCCCTCAAACACACTCACAGGGGAACTCGGGAAGCACAGCCTGGATCGAACCTGCCCACGGACAGCCCTGTGTCCCCTGGGGGGCTGCAGGGCCCCCAGGAGCTGCTGGAGTGTTTGTGGTGGCAGGGGCTGGGAGCGACTGGAGAGCTCTGCAGGGCTGGACCAGAACCCTGAGAGCTCCTGATGCCGTGCAGGGCTGTGAAATCCTGAGATGAAGGCACAGGAGGCCTCGAGAGGGGAAATCGCTGCTCAGGCAGAAAATGGAGAACACCTGGCACAGCTGCAGGGCGGCAGGAACGGCTCCTGGAGAGGAGCTGCAGCTCTGAAACAGCCTGGCCTGCACTGGGGCTGCCACAGCAGCGGGAGCAGCACAGGGCTCAGGAGCTCAGCCCGGGGCTGGGAATGAGCCCCTGCTCAGCTGTCACCCCCTGTGCCCCTGGGGACAGCCCCAGAGCCGGCCATGCCTGGCCAAGGACACCCCGGGACAAGGACACCCCTGGCCAAGGACACCCCTGGACAAGGACACCCCCTGGACAAGGACACCCCTGGACAAGGACACCCCTGCACAAGGACACTCCCTGCACAAGGACACCCCTGCACAAGGACACCCCTGGACAAGGACATCCCCTGTCCCCAGGACATCCCTGGACAAGGACACCCCTGGACAAGGACACTCCTGCACAAGGACACCCCTGGACAAGGACAGCCCCTGGACAAGGACAGCCCTGCACAAGGACACACATGCACAAGGACACCCCCTGGACAAGGACACCTCTGCCCAAGGACATCCCTGTCCCCAGGACATCCCCCTGCCCTGTCCCCATCACTTCAGAGGGACAGGGCCCCTCGGCTTTGGGGCTGCTCAGAGCAAACCACGGGGACCAGCACACTCCAGGCACTCTCATCTTTCCTCCCAAGCCTCTTGGGCCACCCCTAAGTGGCAATTGATATCTCCTTCTCCCAGAGCAACCCCAGGCAGCCTCGTGAAACAGGAATAAAAGGAGCAGAATACATTTAAAATGGGTGTTTTCAGCAAATATGTTCCAAAGCCATTTCAGATCCTTCACTCTGAGTGTCCCATTATCAAAACACGAGCAGTCATCTCTCAGCCCTTAATACAGTTGGAATTATCTCACCTGTCCTCTCTATTATTCTTGGTGACAAGTGAATGGTACAAATGCCCCTCAGCCCTGGGATAAATAACTTCCCACACAGATGAGGTGAGATCATGCAGTGCTAACAAACACATCCATGAGGGGGAAAGGGGGCTGCTAATCTACAGAGGTGCAGGTGAAGGCAGGAGCCATCAATCTGCCAGCAGTTATCAGCTTGTGTTTCTCCCTGTGTTACTGCAGAGGTTTCTTCCTAAACTCACTCAGCTGAAGATTATGCAGGAATTGCAGCTGGAACAACATTTTTTTCAAAATAAAAAAATACAGGCTCTGCCAAAAAGGGATCCATCCTGCAGGTGTGAAGGAATGCTTGGCAAGGAAACAATCTTCTCTGTGAAACTTCTGTTTCGCTGCTGAAGGAAGCCCTCAGTGTGCAAATCTCTCCCTGATTGTGTGCCCATGGAGCAGCAGGTGGTGTCCCCAGCTCTGGGGCTCTGGGTGTCCCTGGCAGTGGCACCTGCAGTGACCCCACTGCTCTGCCCTGCCCCTGCCTCAGCTGCTCTCCAGCCTCTCGCAGCCCCTCACCAGGGCTGGACAATTCCCTTTTTGTGGGCAGGGCTCGCACCCCGCCCAGCCCGGCTCCATCGCTCCCAGCTCAGGTTAACGAGCACAGCTCATCAGCCTCCCCTCCTTCTCTCCTGGAGGGACAATAATGCATTTAGCATGTCAGCTATTTAAAGGGTTCTTTCATGTGCAGCCTCAGTTCACGGCTAATAAAACCCGTTTTGCTCCTCTGCTCCATTCCCTGAGCATCCCGTGCTGCACTGAATTTCAGAGAGCTCCTTGCCACGTTTCCTAGCAGAAAAGAGACATCTGAAGACTCATTAAAGTCTGCCAGGCTGGCAGCTGCCCTCTGTCAGGTGGCATTGATGAGTGCTGTGACAAAGAGCAGCACAGGACCCCCCTGAGCATCCCCTGTCTGGAGCAGGGGCAGCCCCCAGCCCCAGGCCATGAACTTCTCCAGTCCCTTCATGAACTTCTCCCAGTCCCCTCCTGAACCTCTCCCATCCCTCCTGGAGGGGCACAGGGTGATCCCCTCCCCTCAGGGTCTCTGCTGAGCTGCTGCCTTTTCCCAAACGCTGCTTTTCCATCAGGGATTCACCCCAGAGATGAAAGCATCGCTCACTGACTTTCACTCCTTGCCTCTGACAAGTTTTTTTTAGAAAGACACAAACTGGAGGCTGTTTGTCCTGAGCCAAATGAACGTCATTCATCACCTTTGGAGAGCCACCATCACTGTGAGTTAATGCTCCCAGAGCTTCTAAATTCCTTTAAAACACAAAGTTAAAACCAACCTCTGAAATGCAAATAACCCAGCAACTTCCACAAGATGATTTATGCCATGCTATCGTTTTCATGAAAATAAATTAAAAGAAGAAAATGTAATTTAGGGTGGACTGCATTGTGTATGAAAATAAAAGACTGACATTGTGTCTGCAGAATGGAGCATGATGTGTCACTGCCACGGCTGCTGGAGGTTTAACCTTCCCACAGGTGGAGGAAAGCACTCTGATTTATCCAGTCTGGTTCTGCATCCAGCCCACCTGATGGCTTGGGGCACGTCCTGAGAACACAAAGTGTGTTTTGTGTGCTCTGTGTCGGTGTCGTTCCAAGGGAAGGCAGGGAGTTTGATTTCCATCAGTGTTTGGAGCAGAAAGGAGAATGCAGAGTCAGAGCAACCCAGCCCAGTCCTGCCCTTCCCTCGGCTTCCCCACACGGGTTTGGGGGTCCAGGGCACCCCGGGCTCACCTGGCAGACAGGGCAGAGCCACAGCCCGGGCCCTGCTGTGCCAGCCCAGGTCAGTGCCAACACCTGGGCCTGGTTCTGCTCTGCTGAACCTCATCAAATGCAGGGGGAGATGGATTGTGAGAAACTGAGTGGTATGGTAACACCAGCTGGATAACAGTGCTCCACTCAGCAAAACTCCTGGGCAGCAGCTCGGGCCCCCAGCTCCCCCCAGTTCTCTCCAGTTCCCCCCAGTTCCCCCCAGCTCTCCCCAGCTCCTCTCAGCTCTATCTGGACCGGGCTCAACGGGGAGAGCTCCTGGAACTGCTGCTGTAAATACCTGAGCGAGGGGTGTCAGAGCCAGCACAGCCAGAGCTGCAGCTCCCCCTGAGCCATGCTTAAGGCACAAAGCTGAGCCTGGACACTGCCCTGAGCCCCAAACAAGCCCTGAGCCCCTGTCTGGGGCTGCAATTCAGGATGTGTCCAGAAATGTGGATTCTGTCCCCATCTGCTGCAGCTGGGTGGGGCAGTGACCCTTATCTCCTGGCAGATGTTATCTGCTAATGGGCCATTGTTAAAAACCAGCTGGGGTAATCATGTTTATCTTTCCCACAGCCCACCCTCCCTCCAGGAGAAATCTCCTGTTAATGGGCCATTGTTAAAAACCGGGTGTGGCAGTGATCCTTATCCCTGTGGGAATATCTCCTGTTAATGGGCCATTGTTAAAAACCAGCTGGGGCAATCATCTTTATCTTTCCCCACAGCCCATCCTCCCTCCAGGAGATATCTCCTGTTCATGGCCATTGAGTCCCAGGGCATGACTGATAAAATTCCATCATCCCACTGGGAGATGCTCCAGCCAGGGGAGGAGCCAAGCCTTTCCTACCCAGATAAAAACTGAGATTTTGGACACCAAGGAACCTTCTTTCCACTGGATTCCAGAGGAAAACCAGACCTTTCCACATCATCCCTGGAGCTTCAGAGGAAACTGCACCTTCTACAGGAGCACTGCTCCAGCTGAACCACATCTGCCCCTGCAGGAGGATGCAGCCACCATTGAATGGGACTGCTGCCAACACCCTGACTGACTGACGGGTGTCAGCTTGGATTCTGACTCTGGCAGTGTTTGGGGATTGCTCTTTGTAATACTGTATTTCTATTTTAATTTTCCTAGTAAAGAACTGTTA
Source organism: Luscinia megarhynchos (assembly GCA_034336665.1). Lineage (NCBI taxonomy): Eukaryota > Metazoa > Chordata > Aves > Passeriformes > Muscicapidae > Luscinia > Luscinia megarhynchos. Next base: position 490,849 of record CM067576.1, on the reverse strand, counting down.
TTCCTAATTCCCATCTCTTTGCCTGAGAGCCTCTTAATATCAAAATCATAATAATTTGGAGGGAGGGGGTTTACATTCTCCATTTCTAACAGAGGCTCCTGCATTTATTGGCAGACACCTGTCTTTCATACCAGGACAGCCCCAAACACAACCCTGAACCCCAAACACAGCCCTGAACCCCAAACACAGCCCTGAACCCCAAACAAACACTGCCCTGAACCACAAATATTGCCCTGAACTCTGCCCTGAGCCCCAAACTCTGCCCTGACCCCCTCCCTGGCACAGAGCTGGCCCTGGGCTGGCACCAGCCACTGCCAGCTCCAAGATGCCACTGCAGGCACGAGATTGAGAAGGACACAAAACCTGCCAGAAGCTCAAACCTGATAAACGGCTCGTGCACAGAACTTGGGTGGGTTTTGTGGTCTCCACCCACATAAATCACCAGCAGCAGCTTATAAAATCCCAGGATTGATCTACAAGGCTCTCCAAGCTTCGTGTTAAATCACAAATTTCATGCAAGCAAAGGCACTGGCCTTAGTTTTATTTTTATTACTACTAATAGCTGTAAGAAGGAGCTGTGCCATTAAAAAGCAGCAGCTGCTCACAAATGAACAGATCTTTTCTAAATCAGGGTCATTTCTCCTGGTAATGGTAAGACCCTGTCAGGCAATCGTAATCCTGACAGAAAAATACTTCACCTTCACTGCTGGCCTCTAAGATAGTAAATCTGAGACAATCTGTCTGCTTCTTAAAATATAATTCCTCTTTACTAGAACTGATCTTCCAAACCAGGCTGGGGGATGTGGTTCCTCCTTCCTTCTTTTTCTCTACATTTCCACTGGTAAAGTCTCAAATCTGCTCAGGGTTGTTTTGTTCAGCCCCCAGCACAGCTGTTTTTGCAGAAAGGGGAAGCCTTCAAAGAGAAAAATATCACAAGCATCATCCAGGAGCTGCAAAATCCCAAAGCTCCAGCCTGGATTCTGCCAGAGACAAGGTGGCCTTGGGACAAAGCACCTCTCCTCCCTGCAGGACCTGCATCTGCTGCTCACAAATGAAATGGGGTTATAAAGCTGCCCCCTCCCAAAGGGCAGGTAAAGCTGTGAAGGTGAACATTGCAATACAAGAGAGCACTTTCACACTTTTACACCCCAGCAATTCCCTCCCAGCCTCTTTCCTCCCCTGCTCAGCAGCCCCACTTCCACATGAAAGCTGGGACCAGCTTTGCCATTTGCACAGACTTCCTTCAGCAGGCAGCAGATTAAAGCTAAGAGAATAATCCATAGCAATTAATTTATTCAATGAATTTAGCCTCATTTTCTGTTCCCAGAATGTCTGAGAGCTATTTGCCTCGTGTGCCGTGGTTTCCTCATTATTCACAATTATTGCTCCACAACTCCCAGGCTGTGAATTGCTCTGGAAGAACTGGCTGAGCAGCTCCAGGGGCTCTTTGGGCTGCCGGCAATGGGTGCCCAGGGCAGGGTGGCTCCTGCTCTCTGCTCTGCACTGGGACAGAAGGGAGGGGACAGATGGGACCCTAGAGCCACATTCCCAATGTGCCAGCCCAGCCCAGCTGCAGAGAGACTCTGGAGATGAGCCCCCACTGCCTCCAGCACTGCAGCACCTCCAGCCCTTGGCACATCAACAATTCCTCTTCAAAACATGCCTCTAGAAAAAAATCCCCTTTTCTGAGAAACTGTGCATTTTCTTGTGTCTGAATATTTTTTAATGTTGGTTCAAGCCTATGTTTTCATAAAGCATTTCCATCAGCGTGGAGAATTAGTGCTACCTTAACAAATTCTCTTTAATTTCAACCAAAAAAGGAGAAATCCTTCAAGGTGTGTTATCAGAGAGAGCACCAAGAGGTATTTTACCAAAAAGAGAGTGGGGTCACCCAGCAGAGGGGCTGCTGCAAACTCCATGCAGGCTCCACCAGACTCACAGAGGTTCTGAGCCATTTTAGCATTTTAATGTGTTATTGGCTTAGCAAATAAATAAATTACAAAGTGCCAAAAGAGCTTCTGGAAAATACATTAAGGCAATTTGCAAATAATTGCAGCGAGTTGGGCTATTATGACTTTGACTTCTGAAGTATAAAATCTCTCAGAGATAATGATGATAATCATATTGGAAAGAGTTGCCACCCTTTAATCTTGTAAGACTAAACAGAGATCTCTGGGAGTTTGGGAGCTCTGTCTCTGTGGCTGAAGATGTGACAGGAGGATGCAGCAGGGCTGTGGGTGCAGGATCCATCAGCTCATGCACAGCTCTGGGTCTCAGCAGCTTGAAAAATCCACTGCTCATCTCATGGGCAGCTCAGGAAAAATGGCACCAGAGCCCCAGTGCTGGGGAGGGAATGGAAAAATCTTATGAGTGCCCAGCAAGTAGTTCTGGAAGAACAGATGAAATAGAGATGTTGGCAGTGTTTGACACAGAGGCTGCAAACAGCCATGTGAAGGTTTGAGGCCTCTCCCTTTGTTTAGATGATGCCAAATGCCACAAATAGCAAAGAACCAACAGACATCCTGTCCCAAGGCTGGCAGGAAAGGTCTGGAGATAAGGGTTACAGGTAAGAAAGCCATAAAACATGGGAATTGAGTGATTCCTATAGGTTGGATGCAAATATTAGAAAATTAGTGTATTGTATTGGATTGGTTATTGGAAATTAGAATATTCATCATGGAAGAATACTTATTGGATTGTAAATGGGAAATTGCTCTCTAATCTCTCTCTAAGCTCTCTCTTACCCCCTTGCTCTTATCTCTCACTCTCTTACTCTCCCTGCTCTACACTCTCTCTTGCCCACACCCTTATAACAAACTACAAACCTGGAGAACAGAAAATAGAGAGCTCTTGAGTCTGTCCAGTGACCGTCCAACCAACAATCCCCCCCACACCCCAGGACCAAAGTCATTTGCTGGCAGTTCTGTTCAGGGGCAGGATCACTGTGGGAGCTCCATTTTTCTGCGGAAAACAGAAACACATCCAATTTCAGCAGAAAGCTGCTCCTGCCCCTCTGCCACAGCACAGAAGGGTTCTCCTCCCCAGGCAGGCAGTGCTCCCTCACCATCAGGATGTGATTTATGTGATTTATATCATTTATAAATGATCATTTATTTTATCATTTGGTCCTCCAGGCCCCTCTCCCCTCCCTGCACCCTCCAGGACCAGCAGCTGACTGAGGGGCAGGAAACACCTCCCTGCAAGAGTCATGAATTTTAATTCACTTCTTCTAAATACCTCCAGGTTGTTTTCCCCAGAAGTGGGCTGGCAAACTCCATCTTGTGCATCTCTCTGGCAGCAGAGCCGTGGTGCCACACTCTGTGCCTTGCCTCCCACCCAGCAGCTCACAGGCCCAGCCAAGGCTCCACAGGCTGGCGTGGGCAGCACTGGAGCCTTCTGCTGCTCCAGGCAGGGAAAGCTGTGGGGTTTGATGGACAGCTAGATGGATGGATGCAGCCAGAAATATGCTTAATTATGCAATGTCACATTTCTGAGTTATTGATACTGCTCTGCCTCTCTGCAGCAACAAGGACACGTTTCAAAACTTCTGTTAAATTACAATAAGGGACCAAATGTGTTCATTAGGGCTGTTTAAAGGGAGCATTTTTGCTTTGGTGGATGTGGTCCTGACTGTGCAGCACAGCTCAAGTGGTGCTGTTAAAATCCTCCACCCACCTCTGGTGTGATGGAAATTAGCCAGCCCAGAGCTGCACAGTATTGTTACTTAATACATGTTATCTGTGATCAAACTCCACTCCTGATACAAGTATTTAGGAATTCGCTTTTGAACTGTGTTTTTATGAGGACTTTTTTAACTAAATAAGTCAGGCATTAAGTTGGGCCATTGAACTTTGCATTTGGAGCTAAAATAGAACTCTTAAAAACCCCTCTCCCAGCCAGCTTATTGTACAAACTCATTTAAACCTTGACAGGACTAATTATGGCACCTGCCAACATCAATCAGAACAATCCCTCACCCAGAGCCACAGCAGGCCCTGCCCTCACCAAAACCAGGTTCTGTTCTCCTCCTCACCTCGTGGTTTAGAAGTAACAGAGATGCCATTGAACAAAACTGAAGGCTCAGCTGTGCCTTGGGGGAGTGAAGAATTCCCATGCCAAGCCTGCACCACGAGGGGAAGGTCCCATCCAGCTCCCATGTCCCAGACCTGCTCCAGCACAGAACCTCCAGCAGAGCACCAGAGGACACAGAGAGGAACAGGACTTTCCAAACATGGGATTGATCAAATGACACAAATCAGCTAAATGACATGAAAACAGATCTGGGGACTTCACAATGTCACCTTCCATCCTGGCAGGGTTTGAGAGCTGCTTCCAGCTGCAGAGCAGCATCCCAGGCTGGGATTATTCTATCATTATTATTATTCTATCACTTTAATAGCAGCTATTTTCCTGTCTCTTCGGGTTTTCTTTCCTTCTAACTCTACAGCTGTTACACCAGTGACACGCTTCCCACCATCCCAGGTACAACTGCATCCCGTTCTCAGATCCAGGTGCATTTTGTTTTACACTGAGAGAGGAGGTGGAAGAGTTCCTGTCGGGACAGACAGACACTGCTGTGCCCAGGACAGACAGACAGACATTGCTGTGCCCAGGACAGACAGACAGACACTGCTGTGCCCAGGACAGACAGACAGTGCTGTGCCCAGGACAGACAGGCAGACACTGCTGTGCCCAGGACAGACAGACAGTGCTGTGCCCAGGACAGACAGGCAGACACTGCTGTGCCCAGGACAGACAGACACTGCTGTGCCCAGGACAGACAGACAGACAGTGCTGTGCCCAGGACAGACAGACAGTGCTGTGCCCAGGACAGACAGGCAGACACTGCTGTGCCCAGGACAGACAGACATTGCTGTGCCCAGGACAGACAGGCAGACACTGCTGTGCCCAGGACAGACAGACAGACATTGCTGTGCCCAGGACAGACAGGCAGACACTGCTGTGCCCAGGACAGACAGACACTGCTGTGCCCAGGACAGACAGGCAGACACTGCTGTGCCCAGGACAGGCAGACACTGCTGTGCCCAGGACAGACAGACACTGCTGTGCCCAGGACAGACAGACATTGCTGTGCCCAGGACAGGCAGACACTGCTGTGCCCAGGACAGGCAGACACTGCTGTGCCCAGGACAGACAGACACTGCTGTGCCCAGGACAGACAGACACTGCTGTGGCACCCATCCCTCACCCTCCTGCAGCCCTGGGAGTGTCCCTGAGTGCCAGGGGCTGCTGAGCCCTGACAAAATCCTGCTCCAGCCCCAGCCCAGAGGTGCCCAGAACGCTCTGAAGGAAACGAGCACCCAGCACGGATCCAATTTGCATCTTCCACATTTAATGCAACTTGCTGGGAGGCTGAGCCAGGATAACACCAAGCTATAAATAGCTGCTCCTGTTATCAGGATTGTTCACTAATTCTGACACGAGCCAACATGTGCTTTTATTAGGAGTAATTTATCTGAATGAAATTGCAATATGGAATTAGCCCCGTGCACCTGTGCCCGTTGCTGTGGCGGGTTTGGATCTGTGCTCAGCTCTCAAAGCACAGCAGGAGCCCCGAGGCAGCCTGGCTGTGCTGCTGGCACAGGCTGAGGGTGGCACAGAGCTGCCCTGAGCTCTGGGCACAGCCCCTGCCCTGCTCCCACAGACAGCCCGGCAGGCAGAGGGCTGGGCTCAGGGGTGCCCAGGGTGCCATGGAGAGGGGCTGCAGGGGTTTTACCCCAAACAATGGCTGGAGCCCTGAACAGGGACAAAAACATTTCATTCCCTGGCAGATTTGTGGACTGGGTTGTAGATCCCAGGCCATCCCTGTCAGTGACACTGCCCCAAAAACTCCTGTACCCTGTGCAGGGCCATCCTGTCAGTGACACTGTCCCAAAAACTCCTGTACCCTGTGCAGGGCCATCCTGTGAGTGACACTGTCCCAAAAACTCCTGTACCCTGTGCAGGGCCATCCTGTGAGTGACACTGTCCCAAAAACTCCTGTACCCTGTGCAGGGCCATCCTGTCAGTGACACTGTCCCAAAAACTCCTGTACCCTGTGCAGGGTCATCCCTGTGAGTGACACTGTCCCAAAAACTCCTGTACCCTGTGCAGGGCCATCCTGTCAGTGACACTGTCCCAAAAACTCCTGTACCCTGTGCAGGGTCATCCCTGTGAGTGACACTGTCCCAAAAACTCCTGTACCCTGTGCAGGGCCATCCTGTCAGTGACACTGTCCCAAAAACTCCTGTACCCTGTGCAGGGCCATCCTGTCAGTGACACTGTCCCAAAAACTCCTGTCCCTGTGCAGGTGCAGGGTCCTTCTGTCCCTCCCTGCTGCCAGGCTCAGGGACACTGAGGGACACTGAGGGATGTCCCTGCTGTCACTGCACACGCAGCACTGCCATGAACAGATGTGCAGCTGCTGGGCAGAGCAAACACAAGCAGAGGGAGGAGAAGTGTATTCAGTCAGAAACGTCCCCAGCAGCTCCCTGGGGAGAGCAGGAGCCACTGGGAGCTGCTTTTCCTCTCTGGGGGCAGGGCAGGGCAGCGGGAGCAGTGCTGAGCAGTTTCCCCTGTTCCCTGCTCAGCCTCTGCTCCAGGTGCCCCCAGGTGCTGCCTGTCCCTGTCCCTGTCACCTGCAGGCAGTGGCACCCCAGGGAGCAGCCAGGGCCCCCAGCACTCAGGAACAGCATTTACCTGCACAGGTACTGCCACTGGGGCTCTCCTTGATCTGTCCCCAGGCAAGGCAGTGAATCAGCTGGCACTGAGCAAGTTAATCCATCTGTAACACTCACCTTGCACCGATAAAACAGCTGTGGAGCCTCCTCCAAAGGAGGTAAATCACTGCTCAGGTCTGAGAGAGGCTGAGAGCACACAGACCACGGCAGAGACAGCAGAGGGGTTTTAGCTCCTGGCACTCTGCCAGGGTGGTGGGGAGGGAGAAGCCTTTGTGGCCACCCCACAGCCAGGATGAGTGGGGTGCTGGAAATGCTCTGCGTGACAAGGGCTCGAAACAGTGCTCAGCTCCTCATTCAAAGAGAAATGTGTTTTCTCTCCCGTGGCTTCCTGCGTGTGCTGAGCTGGTAACTAGGTCATGGAGGCAGGAGGAGCTGGGGGAGGAAATTCACTGTTGTGCCCTGGGGAGGATTCACACAGCCAGTTCCTGTGCTCCTGTGCTCCTGTGCCTGGGGCTGGGGCTGCAGGGATGGGCTCCCACCCCAAACCTGCCCCTGTGTGCACCCCACACACACACAGCCCTGCAGCTCTGCCCTGGGGCTGTGCCTGGGGCTCACCGCAGCTCCAGGAGCTGCCAGGGACAAGAACAGACCCCTCAGAACATTCTGCTTTCTAAAATTAAAGTACACTACCCAGGAACAAGAACAGACCCCTCAGAACATTCTGCTTTCTAAAAATTAAAGTGCACTGCCCAGGAACGATGGTGTATTTAGTTCACAGGGATGGAATAATCATGGCACACTCAGAAAGGTTTTAGGAAATCCATGTTGGCATTCCTACAGCTGTGGGTGTACACATTCCTCAGAGCTGGCCACGTGCAGACAGACAGACAGACAGACAGTGCATGGATGAACAGCTGCTCTCCTGGTCCCTGCAGTGATGCTCTCCTGGTCCCTGAGCATCCTCCCACCCCGAGCTGGGCTCCATTTCCCACACCTGAAACCAGGAGGCCGAGCCCTCCAGGCCAGAGTCAACATTCCACCTCCAGAGAGGCACAAAATGAAGATGTCACTCCTGGAGGGAGAAGCTGCCAGGTCCATCAGAGGTGTGGTGAGCAAATTAGAGACATTTCCATGTGGAGAGCAGTTGAACATGTGCTGGGAGATTTTCCCATCCATTCAAACCCAAGGCCAGCCCCTCTCTGCTGCCTGTGCTGGGGGATCACAGTCAATCCACATTCCCAGCTCATTTCTACCTTCCCAGGGAACCTTTCTGGCACACAGCCCTGAACCCCTGCCAGCAGCTCCCTGCAGGCTCTGGGGCTCTGAGATGAGTCCTTCACACCGAGTTAGTGTCTCCTTACTGCTCCCAGATTGCACTAATTGCTGATTGCATCCTCTGGAATTTATTCACCACAGCAGCAGCAATGCATAATGCTCTGTGGCAGATCCTCAGCAATTCACACCAAGCTCCCACAGCAGCCACATCCCAGCTCCAGCACCAGAGTTTCCATCTGCAAAGGGCAGGTTGTGAGTTCACAGCTGGAAAGAGATGCAGAGACGTTTCTCTGGCATCCCTGCAGAGCAGGCTGGGCAGGAGAAGCTCCAGGGGCTCTCAGCTCTTCCCAGCACTTGGAGCTCTTCCTGAGTTTCTGCCATGTGCATCTTTTCTCCAGCATTTAAACTCCAGTTCCTGTACTGTGGGGGGCTGATTGATGGTTGGACGGTCTCTGGACAGACTCAGGAGCTCTCTATTTTCTGTTCTCCAGGTTTGTAGTTTATTATGAGGGCGTGGGTGTGAGAGAGAGTGTAGACCAGGGAGAGTAAGAGAGTGAGAGATAAGAGCAAGGGGGTAAGAGAGAGCTTAGAGAGAGATTAGAGAGCAATTTCCCATTTACAATCCAATAAGTATTCTTCTATGATGAATATTCTAATTTCCATTAACCAACCTAATACAATTTCCTAATATTTGCATCCAACCTATAGGAATCACTAAATTCCCATGTTTTATGGCTTTCTTATCTGTAACCCTTATCTCCAGACCTTTCCTGCCAGCCTTGGGACAGGATGTCTGTTGGTTCTTTGCTATTTGTGGCATTTGGTGTCATCTAAACAAAGGGAGAGGCCTCAAACCTTCACATGGCTGTTTGCAGCCTCTGTGTCAAACACTGCCAACATCTCTATTTCATCTGTTGTTCCAGAACTACTTGCTGGGCACTCATAAGATTTTTCTATTCCCTCCCCAACACTGGGGCCCTGAAAGCAGCATGTGCAGCTGTCACAAATTTATAGGCACACTTAATCATAGAACCCACTTGTATGTACATGTGTGTGCCTGTATAACGGCAATTATATTGGAATTAACATTATCTTATGATATATGAATAATATCACTGATTTAATATATTTAATATTAATAATTATATTCATGATGTCGATAATTTTAATGTTAATATATTAATGTATAGCTGTATTAATTATAAATCCTGTTTATTTATCAGTATGATAGTTTCAAGCAATTTACAGTAAAACTGAAAATGTTATTTTATTTTTCGTGGCATCTACCGTGGATGGAGTAAGATGAAATTCAGATACAGCAGATATTGGGATGTTTGTTTGTGCCTGGCTTTCCTGCCCTGAACAAACCCCAGTTCTGTGGCAGTGCTGGCTGCTCCTGCAGGAGCTGCAGCCCCAGCCCAGGCACACGCCAGCCCTGGAGCAGATGGACACATGAAATAATTACAGCTGACAGCTGACAACGGCTCTGAGGAGGTGTGGGTCCCACAGCAGAGCCCTGTCCTTTGAAAAACACGTTTAAAACTTTAGCTTGAAAATCCACAGGCACACTCAAACCCCCACACTGTTTTAAGTGTTTGTTTTCTTTCCCTTTTCCTGCTTTTTCCATTTTCCTGAGACTCTGTCTTCCTGGTTTCTAATGAGCAGCTGCCCAAATTTGAGTTATAAATGCTAAATATACAACCTTAAGGCTGCACTGAAATCAGATTTTTTCAGGTGCCTTTCCTTCTCTGCTATCCAAATGTAAACATAAAACATTTATTTTTTCCAACTTCTCTGCATATTGCTGCTTTGCTGCCTGCGCTGACATTAATTCAGCAGCGGGTTCCCGGAGAGCAGCTCTGCCCTGCAGCTCTGCTGGTGCCTCCCCATGTCCTCAGGAGCGCCGATCAGCGCTCTGCAGCAGGCACAGACATTCCGCAGGCTCTGCAGCACGGGGTGTCTGCGCTCCGAGCCGCGCTGCCCCGGCTCCGGGCGCTCCCGGCAGGGCAGGGCGGGCGGGGCTGGCTCTGCCCAGCGCTGTGTGAGAGCCGGGCAGGGACCAGCCCTGAGCGTGCTCATCTTCCCACGTCTGAGAGAGATGGAAATGTTCGTGCTCCTCCTGTGCCCTGCCTGTCACCAGGCTGCTGCTGCCTTCCCCTGCCATCCCTGACCCATCACACACCAATCATCACTGCCCAGCTCCTGTCCTAACCCTGACCCTGACCCTAAACCTGACCCTGACCCATCACACACCCCTCATCACTGCCCAGCTCTGCCCTGACCCTGACCCTGACCCTAAACCTGACCCTGACCTTAACCCAAACCCATAACCCTAACCCCTGACCCTTGATCCTAACCCAAATCCTAACCCCAAACCCTAACCCAGTCACCAGGCTGCTGCTCCCTGCCCCTGCCATCCCTGACCCATCACACACCCCACTCATCACTGCCCAGCTCCTGTCCTAACCCTGACCCTGACCCTAACCCTGACCCTGACCCTGACCCACCTCACACCACCCCTCATCACTGCCCAGCTCCTGCCCCTGACCCTGACCCTAACCCCTGACCCCTGACCCTAAACCTGACCCTGACCCATCACACATCACCCTCATCACTGCACAGCTCCTGCCCTGACCCTGACCCTAAACCTAACCCTGACCCAAACCCTGACCCTGACCTTAACCCAAACCCATAACCCTAACCCTGACCCTGATCCTAACCCAAACCCTAACCCCAAACCCTAACCCTGTCACCAGGCTGCTGCTCCCTGCCCCTGCCATCCCCTGACCCACCTCACATCACCCCTCATCACTGCCCAGCTCCTGCCCTGACCCTAACCCTGACCCTAAACCTGACCCTAAACCTGACCCAACCCTGACCCTAATCCCTGACCATAACCCTAACCCTAAACCTGACCCTGACCCAAACCCTAACCCTGACCCTAACCCTCACCCTGACCCTCACCCTGACCCTAACCCAAACCCTAACTCTAACCCCTGACCCTGACCCAAACCCTGACTCTAACCCCTGACCCTGACCCAAACTCCTAACCCTGACCCTAACCCTCACCCTGACCCTCACCCTGACCCTAACCCAAACCCTAACTCTAACCCCTGACCCTAACCCAAACCCTAAACTCTAACCCCTGACCCTGACCCAAACCCTGACTCTGACCCTGACCCTAACCCTAACCCCTGACCCTAACCCTGACCTTTGTCAGACAAATGTAATTTTATTGGAAAACCCAGAAACCCCTCAGGTCCCAAAGGAGCTGTTCCATTGAGGAATGGAGTCCCAGACCCTCAGAGCCCCCCAAGGGCTCCCCACAAACACACAGCAGCAGCCCCAGCCCCACAGCAGCACAACAGCACAGCTCTCCTGGTGGTGTTTTCACTGCCAGACACCAAAGCTGTGGAATTGCACCTGAGCTTTGGCTTCCCTGCTCTAAGCAGGGCTGCAGCCTCGGCAGCTGAGGGAGCAGAGCTCTCTTCTCTCCCCTTCCCACCTCCCATGCAGAGCACACCTGGATGTCCAGTGCTGGGTCAGCAGGATCTGCCCTGGGGCTGTGAGGAGGAGCAGCTGAGGCTGGAGGGAGGCAGACACCGCCCAACAGGCTGGGACGAGATAAAGAACCCTGGGATGGAAATGTTCAGGCACATTTCCAGACAATAACGGTGCTATGATGGAACTTAAACTGCTGGTAAAATTGTACTGTTATTATGTGTTATGATCCAATTACTCACAAAAAAGTTCTACTCAAGACATCTAAGGAACAACAGAACACACATTCTGGATACACAAAAGCAAAGCCTTGCCTATCAAATGCTCACCTTGAATGTGAGCATTCCCAGTTCCACTTTGGTTTTTCCTTTGTAGCTGTGGGTGCCCAGTGGGATTGCAGCAGGCACACTGGCCAGGCTGCAGAGGCTCTCCCTGCCTCTCCTGCCACCTGCACAGGTGCAGGGGGAGAGGAGGGGCACGGCCCCAGCCCCTCCTGCCCGGGTTTGAGCAGCACAGCAGGCTGAGCCCAGCCCCAGCAGGGATCCCCTGTGCCCAGAGCTCAGCTCCCCTGGCCAGGGCACACTCAGAGCCTCCTTTGGTGCCCACACCTGAAAACCTGCCTGGCAGCACTGCAGAAGGGCTGTGGGCAGCAAATTCCCATCCCTCACACACCAGCCCCAGCTCCTCCAGAGGAGCTCTGCTGTGACATTCCAGAAGTGGCAGAATTCTGATTCTTCCTCTTCTGCCATAAAATCAAAGCAAATCAAAACCTGAGGCAGAAAAGGGCAGGGTTAGATGGGATACTGGGAAGAAATTCTTGGCTGGGTGTGGGGGTGGGTTGTTGGTTGGATGGTCACTGGACAGACTCAGGAGCTCTCTATTTTCTGTTCTCCAGGTTTGTAGTTTATTTTGAGGGCGTGGGTGTAAGAGAGAGTGTAGAGCAGGGAGAGTAAGAGAGTGAGAGATAAGAGCAGGGGGGTAAGAGAGAGATTAGAGAGAGATTAGAGAGAGATTAGAGAGGTAAGAGAGCAATTTCCCATTTACAATCCAATAAGTATTCTTCCATGATGAATATTCTAATTTCCATTAACCAATCTAATACAATACACTAATTTCCTAATATTTGCATGCACCCTATAGGAATCACTAAATTCCCATGTTTTATGGCTTTCCTATCTGTAACCCTTATCTTCAGACCTTTCCTGCCAGCCTTGGGACAGGATGTCTGTTGGTTCTTTGCTATTTGTGGCATTTGGCATCATCTAAACAAAGGGAGAGGCCTCAAACCTTCACATGGCTGTTTGCAGCCTCTGTGTCAAACACTGCCAACATCTCTATTTCATCTGTTGTTCCAGAACTACTTGCTGGGCACTCATAGGATTTTGCTATTCCCTCCCCAGCAGCTGGGAGGGTGGGCAGGGCTGGCAGAAGTGCCCAGCGCAGCTGTGGCTGCCCCTGGATCCCTGGATCTGTCCCAGGCCAGGCTGGACACTGGGGATGGAGCAATGGGACAGTGGGAGGTGACACTGGATGGGCTTTAGGGTCCCCTCCAACCCAAACCAGTCTGGGATTGGATGAGAATCCAGTCTGAGCCATGAAATCATTTAGAATCCCCAAGAAGGAAGGTGTCTGTGAGCAAGGGTGCAGCACACCCAGCTCAGAAAGCTCAGCCTGCAAACCCATTCCTGAGTGGAGGCTCCTGCCTGGGAGGGTTTTGGAGGCACACCTGGGAGGGATTTTGAGGCACACCTGGGAGGATTTTGGAGGCACACCTGGGAGGATTTTGGAGGCACACTGGGAGCGTTTTGGGGCACTGGGAGGGTTTTGGAGGCACACCTGGGAGGATTTTGAGGCACACTGGGAGGATTTTGGAGGCACACCTGTGCTCCAGCAGAGCACAGCAGCTAAGCCAGGAGGAAAACCAGAGTCCTGCCACCCAGCCCTCCCTGGCTTTCATTTTTTGCTCCACTTCACAAGCAATAACTGTGGGATGATAAGGATTTGCAAAACAAACAGAAAGCTGCACAGTGCTTGTGTTTGGAAGCTCTGAGCATGAAAATCCATTTCAGGCCCTATCTCCTCCCTTGCTGAGATAAACCCTCCTGAGCGTGCTTAAACCTCCTGCAGGAACAAACAAGGCCAAAGCTGTAATTTCCTTGGCACAGCTGCCCTCGGAGCAGGGGTCTGAGCACCCGTCCAGACACATTTTACATTTGCCCAAGTTCTTCTCCTCAAAGTTTAAAGCAAGAAAATGGGAATTGGCTGCACAAAGCACAAACCCCAGCAGGACACAGGGAGGGGTCCCAGCTCCATCCCCCTCTCCTGGCCCCTCTGAGCACAGGGCATCTCCAGTGTGCAGGGTGAAGTGAGGGGCCTGGGCAGGTGTAACCCCCCTCAGTCACAGCCTGAGCTCTCACCAAACACACAAGCTGGACTCACGCCCATCCTGCAGAAAAGCACGGCCAGATCTCATGTGGAACAAGAGTGAAGGAAATGGGACAAACACAATGGGGGGATTCCCGTGGGACCCCAAGGGCTCTGCAAGGCTCAGGAGCGGAGCTGGGCAGGTCTGGGGGACGTGGGGCTCTGCCCGGCTGCTCTGTGTCACAGCTCTGCCACCCCCCAGGGGCCAGCAGGGCCACCGCCCATCCCTGCACACTCCCCGTGCTGGGCAGAGCAGGATGAAGCTCTGTGCCTCCAAAAACCCAGCACAGAGCTTTGTATTCACGACAAGGAAGCCCCAAAGGAGGAAGAAGTGATTTTAACTTAAAATTACTCCGTTCACTCAGGCTTTACTGTTTTTTAACAAACACATTGCTCTGTCTCTGCCCTCCCAATCCTCAGTTCTCCCTCTATGTTTCTAATAGTTCTGAGCTAATTAATTTCCCACAATAACAACCTCCCAGGGACATAGATCTGGATAATCCTCAGCCCCTCCTGAAGTTGGCTTCCTGCAGGGCAGGGGAGCAATTACAGCTCATTAGTGCTCTGCCATGCACACACGACGGGGCTGATCGATGGCTGTGCAGGAGCTCCATGGGAGGAACAGCAGAGTGTGGGGTCCCTGCTGACAGAAACCTGCCGGGGAGGTCAGGGAGGGGCTGGGGTGCAGAGGCAGGCACAGCTCTCTGAGCGCCACTGACACACAGCAAAGCAGGAGCAGGGCCAGCCCGGGGGTCCCTGTGGTGGGTGGGAGCAGAGCACAGGCAGGGGCTGCTCAGCAGGGATCCCACACCCCAGTCCCACCCCACACCCCAATCCCATCCCACACCAACCCCTGTGCACCCCACACCAGTCCCACCCCACACCCCAAACCCTGTGCACCCCACACCAACCTCATCCTACACCCCAATCCCATCCCACACCAACCCCTGTGCATCCCACACCCCAATCCCATCCCACACCCCAATCCCATCCCACACCAACCCCTGTGCATCTCACACCACAATCCCTGTGCATCCCACACCAACCCCTGAGCATCCCACACCCCAATCCCTGAGCATCCCACACCCCAATCCCTGTGCATCCCACACCCCAACCTCCTCCCACACCCCAATCCCATCCCACACCAACCCCTGTGCATCCCCACACCCCAATCCCTGTGAATCCCACCCCAGCTCTTGGTGCAGCATTATTTCTGACAGATCCTTGTGGCTGCAGACCCGATGTGCAATCTTTCCTCACCATCAGCAGGGGGGCAGAGCTGGCAGCAGCCCCTGCTCAGCCCTGGGGAGGGCAGGGCAGGGCAGGGGCCCAGCCCCTGGACCAGCTGCACAGGCAGCATTCCAGCTGGAACCCAGAAAAACTCTCCTCAGGGTGGAGAGGAGCCTCAGGAGCACAGCAGCACTGGGGGCACAAATACAGCTGAAATCAAGTGCTCATTCTGCTAAACTCAGTAATTCAGTTCTTCTCTGATGTCCAGCTCTCTTCAAAATTTACATCTGCTGACTGGGTTGGAGCCTTTCATGTTCTGTTTTTAAATTATATGTTGCATATGTTACAGCACAAGAAATTTGACTTTTCAAATGCCAACAAATGGCTACAAAATTGGCCCCTTGTGAATAACAGCCCAGCAGCTTTTCCATGTCATTATTTTGCCCGGGAATTTAATTTGTGAGACATGAAAGCTGTGCTGGCTGCAGGAGCAGCACAGAATGATCCCAGGGCACGGGGAGAGGGGCTGGTGCCTCCTCCCCAGGCAGGAATCCATTCCCTGCAGCCAGAGATGCTCTGTGGGGACAGCCAGGGCTGGGACAGGGCACCCACAGCATCCCCACAGCTCCAGAGCTCCTCAGGGACTGTGGGGTTGGTTGTTGGACGGTCACTGGACAGACTCAGGAGCTCTCTATTTTCTGTTCTTCAGCTTTGTAGTTTATTATGAGGCGTGGGTGTAAGAGAGAGTGTAGAGCAGGGAGAGTGAGAGAGTGAGAGATAAGAGCAAGGGGGTAAGAGAGAGATTAGAGAGAGATTAGAAAGGCAAGAGAGCAATTTCCCATTTACAATACAATAAGTATTCTTCCATGATGAATATTCTAATTTCCATTAACCAATCCAATACAATACACTAATTTCCTAATATTTGCATGCACCCTATAGGAATCACTAAATTCCCATGTTTTATGGCTTTCTTATCTGGAACCCTTATCTTCAGACCTTTCCTGCCAGGCTTGGGACAGGATGTCTGTTGGTTCTTTGCTATTTGTGGCATTTGGCATCATCTAAACAAAGGGAGAGGCCTCAAACCTTCACATGGCTGTTTGCAGCCCCTGTGTCAAACACTGCCAACATCTCTATTTCATCTGTTGTTTCAGAACTACTTGCTGGGCACTCATAGGATTTTGCTATTCCCTCCCCGAGGGACTGCACAGGCACAGCTCAGGAAAGAGCCAGGGGGCCTCTGGCAGCCCCATTCCTCAAACATAACCACTGGCAGTTACCACAAAATCCCAGGGTGGTTTGGCTTGGAAGGGACCTGGGATCTCCTCCATGGGCAGGGACACCTTCACTGGAGCAGGCTGCTCAGGTTGCTCAGGTTGCCAGCTGCTCTTAGGAAACAAAAATTATTTTATTATATATTTTATATATATAATATAATATTAGATATATATTATATATATGTATTATATATATGTATATATATTGTACATATGTTTATTATTATATATAATGCATAACATAATATATAATATATAATATATAATATATAATATATAATATATAATATATAGTATACATATGTAATATATAATATATAATATATAGTATATAGTATATAATATATAGTATATAATGTATATTATATATGTGCATTATATTATATATATATTATATATATATGATATGTATATTATATAATTTTTATTTATTTATTTTATCATCTTAGAAGACAAAACACTGGGTGCAGTCAGGCAGAGCAACACAGAACAAAACCCACGGGGGTCACAGCCCTGTCGCAGAACCAGCCCCCGCCCCCAGGGCTCCTCAGCACAGCCCAGCCTCTCCCAGCTCCTCCCTGCAGTGCCCGGCTCTGCAGGCACTGGCTGAGCTGAGAGCAGATGCCATTTGAGACATTTCACATCACTTTTGTCCTGATTCACTCCAGATAAAGTTCTTACATAACTCTGGCATTTAGTGTCTCAGTCCAGGGAGAAATTCCCCTTGCTTTGTCCTGCTCTTTCTTGATTTTTTTTTTCCTCTTTTAAGATTCCAGGTTAAATGCTGATCTTGCCACAGTTGAAACAGATGAACTCTTGTAGCCGTGAGGGGAAAGCACCCAAGGGGCAGGGCAGGAGCTGTGTCAGCAGGGTCAGCCAGGACTCCCTGGGGAGGGGACACACCCCAAAAACGAGCAGCCCTTGGAGTGACGGTGACAGCCCCAGCCAGAGCTGCTGGGGAGGGGCTGAATCCTAAGGCTTGGCAATAAAAAGCATCTTTAGAAGCTCATGGATATTTTCAGGGGAAAAATGTACTATTAATCCTAAGCATTGAGATAAACAGCCATGCTACATTTAAAAGATGCTCTATTTATTCTAGGCTTTTTTTTTTAATTATAAAATCAATGAAGTGTTAATGATTTTAAGAATTACTTCAGTTCACTCAGTTTCAAAACAACTTTTTTTAGTCTATGGCATAAATTCATAAGCTGCTCAGTTTGACCAATTTGTCAAGGCAATTTCCATTAGTAAACATGAATATTTAATGAAAGGGAAAAATGGCATGAGCAACTTCACTTAAGCGACTAATGACTTACTGGAAAACAAGTAAGATGCATTAATGAGCTGCTTCTTTAGGTATCTGCAGAGCACAATCACCTCAATGTTCAGCAAGCTCCTTATTTTACCTTGTCTTTATTTATCTGTGTATCTGTGTGTCTGCCATTGCCATTGCTTGTGAGTGTCAGCAAATCCACTCCCAAATAAACCACTTTTTAAAATTTCACCCAGTCACTGCTGCTTGTTTCCACGTGGCTTTCAGAAGAGGGCCTGCAAGGCCCTTCATTGCTCAGTTGGCCAATTTGTTTGTTTAACCAAAAATGTGAAGGACTGGGCACCTCACAGCAGTTGTGAATGTGCTGAAGAGAGAAAAGCAGTGCAAGGATCAGAAAAACCAGCTCAGACCCAGGGGCTGCTGCAGATCTGTCCCATGGACACATCCCTCTGTCCCATGGGCACATGGGCACAGTGACACCACGGGCACAGTGACACCATGGGCACAGGCACAGTGACACCACGGGCACAGTGACACCGTGGCCATGGGCACAGTGACACCGTGGGCACAGTGACACCGTGGGCACAGTGACACCGTGGGCACAGTGACACCAGTGCCATGGGCACAGTGACACCACGGGCACAGTGACACCGTGGGCACAGTGACACCACGGGCACAGTGACACCAGTGCCATGGGCACAGTGACACCACGGGCACAGTGACACCGTGGGCACAGTGACACCAGGGCCATGGGCACAGTGACACCACGGGCACAGTGACACCGTGGGCACAGTGACACCATGGGCACAGTGACACCACGGGCACAGTGACACCAGGGCCATGGGCACAGTGACACCACGGGCACAGTGACACCAGGGGCACAGTGACACCACGGGCACAGGCACAGTGACACCACGGGCACAGTGACACCAGGGCCATGGGCACAGTGACACCACGGGCACAGTGACACCGTGGGCACAGTGACACCACGGGCACAGTGACACCAGGGCCATGGGCACAGTGACACCACGGGCACAGTGACACCACGGGCACAGGCACAGTGACACCACGGGCACAGTGACACCGTGGGCACAGTGACACCAGTGCCATGGGCACAGTGACACCACGGGCACAGTGACACCCGTGGGCACAGTGACACCACGGGCACAGTGACACCAGGGGCACAGTGACACCAGGGCCATGGGCACAGTGACACCGTGGGCACAGTGACACCATGGCCATGGGCACAGTGACACCACGGGCACAGTGACACCGTGGGCACAGTGACACCATGGGCACAGTGACACCACGGGCACAGTGACACCCGCGGGCACAGGCACAGTGACACCACGGGCACAGTGACACCGTGGGCACAGTGACACCAGTGCCATGGGCACAGTGACACCAGGGCACAGTGACACCATGGGCACAGTGACACCACGGGCACAGTGACACCAGGGGCACAGTGACACCAGGGCCATGGGCACAGTGACACCGTGGGCACAGTGACACCATGGCCATGGGCACAGTGACACCACGGGCACAGTGACACCGTGGGCACAGTGACACCATGGGCACAGTGACACCAGGGCACAGTGACACCAGGGCCATGGGCACAGTGACACCAGGGCCATGGGCACAGTGACACCATGGGCACAGTGACACCGTGGCCATGGGCACAGTGACACCGTGGGCACAGTGACACCATGGCCATGGGCACAGTGACACCGTGGGCACAGTGACACCGTGGGCACAGTGACACCACGGGCACAGTGACACCCCAGTCTCCACCCTGGGCCAGGGCCAGGGGACTCTGCTGGGGCAGCCCAGCTCCTGGGACACCCACACAGCTCCTGGGGACACCCACACAGCTCCTGGGGACACCCACACAGCTCCTGGGACACCCACACAGCTCCTGGGGACACCCACACAGCTCCTGGGGACACCCACACAGCTCGGGGACACCCACACAGCTCCTGGGGACACCCACACAGCTCGGGGACACCCACACAGCTCCTGGGGACACCCACACAGCTCCTGGGGACACCCACACAGCTCCTGGGGACACCCACAGAGCTCCTGGGACACCCACACAGCTCCTGGGACACCCACACAGCTCCTGGGGACACCCACACAGCTCCGGGGACACCCACACAGCTCCTGGGACACCCACACACCAGCCCAGCTCCATGTGTGCTGAGAGCCCAGCCCAGACCTGCAGGGTCACAGAGCTCAGAGCAGCAGGGACACACAGGTCACACCTGCAGGGACACACACAGCTCCCAGTCCCCCCCAGGAAATCCCAGTCCCCCCCCAGTAAATCCCAGTTCCCCAGGAAATCCCAGTCCCCCAGGAAATCCCCAAAAGCATCCCTCTGCTCTGCTTCCAGGTAGACTAGCAAAGAAAAAAAATTAAAAGAAAACTAACAACCCAAATCCAAACAATTAAGAAGCAGTTAAAAACTATTCCTCTGAAAAGAGGAAATATAAGAAAATGCAGCTGAGCTCACAGGTTTAGAATTCCGTACCCAACTCTGCCAAAAGTTTTTTCAGTTATTTACCCAACTCCACCACGGTGTCTTCCAAGTCCATCCCCCCAAAAGCAGCAGAAATAACTACACCCTCACTTTTCAGAGAGTTCCCTGCAGTTCTCTGAGCCACAGCCAAAATTCTGTCTGCAGCAGTTATTTTGGGTGTGACTTTATCGCCAGGGAATGAAGGAATTAAAAAATAACCCATTTTCTGGTCAAGGAATCTATTGCCACGTCTCATATGCCATTCCAAATTTCTTTTTTTTCAAGTATATTCCTTTCCTGGAACAACATTCATGGGAGGTGATCTAAGCAGGGTTGGATAGCAGCATTAAAACCCTAAGAACTAATAAAATATTCCTGACTCCCAAGGCAAAGCATGTGTGAGATAAGAAGGGTCAATGCTGGATTATAAACACACAAGTTTCTGCAAATTCCCGTCCCCCACCCAGTTGTTAATAGAAAATAAGATAAAATACAAAAATAGCTTTGAGCATGCTTGAAAGTTTAATCCCAGAGTGGAGGAGCTGCTGGGATGCCTTATCACAGCACTTGGTGTGTATATAAATACAGATATAAATATATATATGTGTGTGTGTGTATAAAAACTGAATCAATTGCACGTTTCATACATCTGCAGCAATTGAATCCATTGCATTTCCACATAAGAAAACTGCAATCCACATGCATAAAGGGGAATTCATTGCCCATCCATACCCCACAAACCCTCCAGTTCAGTGTGCACAAGCCGAGTTTCATCTGCATTAACGGGCAGGATGAACCCCTCACTGACCCCACTTGCAGCGACCGCCCTGCAGCCCAGCTTGGGGCTGGGGCTCCTGCCAGAGCTCACCCGGGGCTGGAGCGGCTGCTGGGGCCAAAATCAGCTGCATTCCTCCTGAGGGGCCCGGGGGCAGCCAGCGCCCCCACCCTGCCCCCAGACCCAAAATCAGCTGCAATTCTTCCGAATAAAGGGCACCCTGTCCCTGTGAGCCCAGCCCAGCCCTCACACCCTGTCCCTGTGAGCCCAGCCCAGCCCAGCCCTCACACCCCTGTCCCTGTGAGCCCAGCCCAGCCCAGCTCAGCCCAGCCCAGCCCAGCCCAGCTCAGCCCAGCCCAGCCCAGCCCAGCCCAGCCCAGCCCAGCCAGCTCAGCCCGGCCCAGCCCAGCCCAGCCAGCTCAGCCCAGCCCAGCCCAGTTCAGCTCAGCCCAGCCCAGCCCAGCCCAGCCAGCTCAGCCCAGCCCAGCCCAGCCCAGCCCAGCCAGCTCAGCCCAGCCCAGCCCAGCCAGCTCAGCCCAGCCCAGCCCAGCCCTCACACCCTGTCCCTGTGAGCCCAGCCCAGCCCAGCTCAGCCCAGCTCAGCCAGCCCAGCCCAGCCCAGCCCAGCCCAGCCCAGCCCAGCCCAGCCCAGCCCAGCCAGCTCAGCCCAGCCCAGCCCAGCCCAGCCAGCTCAGCCCAGCCCAGCCCAGCCCAGCCCAGCCAGCTCAGCCCAGCCCAGCCCAGCCCAGCCAGCTCAGCCCAGCCCAGCCCAGTTCAGCCCAGCCCAGCCCAGCTCAGCCCAGCCCAGCCCAGCCCAGCCCAGCCCAGCCCAGCCAGCTCAGCCCAGCCCAGCCCAGCCCAGCCAGCTCAGCCCAGCCCAGTTCAGCTCAGCCCAGCCCAGCCCAGCCCAGCCAGCTCAGCCCAGCCCAGCCCAGTTCAGCTCAGCCCAGCCAGCTCAGCCCAGCCCAGCCCAGTTCAGCTCAGCCCAGCCCAGCCCAGCTCAGCCCAGCCCAGCCAGCCCAGCCCAGCCCAGCCCAGCTCAGCCCAGCCCAGCCCAGTTCAGCTCAGCCCAGCCCAGCCCAGCCCAGCCCAGCTCAGCCCAGCCCAGCCCAGCTCAGCCCAGCCCAGCCCAGCTCAGCCCAGCCCAGCCCAGCCCAGTTCAGCCCAGCCCAGCCCAGCCCAGTTCAGCTCAGCCCAGCCCAGCCCAGCTCCAGCCCAGCCCAGCTCAGCCCAGCCCAGCCCAGCCCAGCCCAGCCCAGCCCAGCTCAGCCCAGCCCAGCCCAGCCCAGCTCAGCCCAGCCCAGCCCAGCCCAGCTCAGCTCAGCCCAGCCCAGCCCAGCCCAGCCCAGCCCAGCTCAGACCCAGCCCAGCTCAGCCCAGCTCAGACAGGCATAAATGGCCAGCTCAGCCCAGCCCAGCCCAGCCCAGCCCAGCCCAGCCCAGCCCAGCTCAGCCCAGCCCAGCCCATCCCAGCCCAGCCCAGCCCAGCCCTCACACCCTGTCCCTCCGAGGCCAGCATCCCTGCTGCTCTCCCGAGGTGACATTCCCCCATCCCTGCTGCTCTCCCGAGGTGACATTCCCCCCGCGCAGGAGCAGCCAGGCAGCGCCTGCAGCCGCGGCACTGATCGCTGCAGCCCCAGCTCCTGCCAAACAGGAGTTCCCAAGCAGAGCTGGGGCACGGCTGGGCACGGGAGCCCCGAGAGCTCCCCGGGGCAGCCCTGGGAGCTGGGCCAGCACTCTCTTCCTCCACTGACCTCCCCTGACCTGCATTTCCCCCAAAGTTCTGCCTTTGGAGCAGTTTGGAACAGGGGTAACTCCAATTTCCCCCCTGAAAGTGATGTTATCTTCCTCAAATGCAAAACCCCGTCCCTTCCTCAGCTCCTGTTTGATCTGGGAGCGCAATAAACCCTTCCTGGCACACAGGGAGCTGCTGCCAGCTGAGGTCAGGCGGGTTTGGGAGCAGTGTTCTGCCCAGGTGACATCGAGGAGCTGCTGGGGGAGAGCCCGGGGGCCTGGGGGCTGCAGCCACCCACCAGAGAGCAGCAGGGCTCGGTGCTTGCCAAGGGGACCCAGCCCTGCCCCTCCTGCCTCCCCTGGCACCCCCTGGCACCCCCTGGCATCCTCTGGCATCCTCTGGCATCCTCTGGCATCCCCTGACATCTCCTGACATCCTCTGGTATTCCCTGGCACTCCCTGGCATCCCCTGTTATCCCCGGCACCCCTGATGTCCCCTGATGTCCCCTGGCACCCCTGGCACCCCCCCTGTTATCCCCTGGCACTCCCTGTTATCCTCTGACGTCCCCTGACATCCCCTGATGTCCCCTGGCACTCCCTGACATCCCCTGGTACTCCCTGATATCCCCTGGCACCCCCTGATGTCCCTTGATGTCCCCTGATGTCCCCTTGGTCTCCCTGGCACCCCCTGACATCCCCTGGTATTTATTCCCCTGGCACACCCTGACATCCCCTGATGTCCCCTGATGTCCTCTGATGTCCCCTGGGTCTCCTGACATCCCCTGTTATCCCCTGGCATCCCCTGACATCTCCTGACATCCCCTGATGTCCCCTGGCACCCCCTGGCACCCCCTGGCACCCCCTGGCATCCCCTGGCACCCCCTGGCACCCCTGGCATCCCCTGGCACCCCCTGACATCCCCTGGTATTCCCTGGCACCCCCTGTTATCCTCTGACGTCCCCTGACATCCCCTGATGTCCCCTGATGTCCCCTGGCTCTCCCTGGCACCCCCCTGGCACCCCCTGCCCCCAGCCCAGGGCTGCTCCTGCCCCCCGCCCGCTGCTCCCTCGGGCGCTCCATCCCTCGGGATCTGCTCCAAGACAAAGCAGTTCCAGGTTTCTGCCCCGCTCCAGTCTGAGCCTCCAGGTGCGTGGGGTGCCCTGGAAATGACGGCAGAGCCATCCCGGCCAGGGCAGTGGCAGAAGCACAGCACGCCAACCCGTGTGCTGCAGCCCAGGACAGGTTGGGAAATTGAAAATGGAATCCAAGATAAATTTATAACTCATTTTCACTGAAGGAAAAAATACAAATTCTCTAACCTATAGTTGAGCTCTAAATGTTTTTTTGAAAGCAAGCACAAAGGAAACAGGGATGCAGCAAAGCTGAAGTTTGATTTTTAGTTTGAAAATACTTGAGGGAACGATTTTCCTGCTGCAGCTCGGGTGGGTTGTTTTGCCATTAGTCCAGGAACTCGTTTTTGGGTTTTTAACTCCTGTGATTGTTCAGCAAATGACAGCTGGTGCTGATTTCTGGTTCACTGAACACAAAATTCCCTTCCCACCCCAGGGACCCGCTGAGCCCACGCCCCCGAATCCCAGACCCCAGAGCCCAAATCCCACATCCCAGACCCCAGATCGACATCCCAGACTCCAGATCCCAAACCCCAGACCCCAGAACATCCCAGACCCCAGATCAACATCCCAAACCCCAGATCGACATCCCAGACCCCAGACCCACATCCCAGACCCCAGACCCACATCCCAGACTCCAGATTGACATCCCTACAAGCAGAGGGTGTCCCACAGAGCCCCTACAAACAAGGGTTGTTCCTACAGAGCCCCTACAAATGGGAGTTTTCCTGCAGAACCCCTAAAAATGGGCAGTGGCCCCCTGAGCCCCTACAGACAGGGAGTGTCCCACAGAGCCCCTACAAATGGGAGAGTTCCTATAGAACCCCAATAAATGGGCAGTGTTCCTACAGAGCCCCCTACAGACAGGGCTGTCCCCCAGAGCCCCCTATGAATGGGAGTGTCCCCCAGAACCCCACGACAGGGATGTCCCCCAGAGCCCAGGACAGGGCTGTGCCCCCAGAGCCCCTATGAATGGGAGTGTCCCCCAGAACCCCAGGACAGGGATGTCCCCCAGAGCCCAGGACAGGGATGTCCCCCAGAACCCCTATGAATGGGCAGTGTCCCCCAGAGCCCCCACAAGCGGAGTGTTCCCCCAGAGCCCGTGCCAGGCTGTGCCCAGAGCCCCCACAAAACGGGAGTGTCCCCCAGAGCCCCCTACAAATTGGCGTGTCCTACAGAACCCCTACAAACTGGGGGTGTCCCACTGAGCCCCCACAAACGGGAATGTCCCCCAGAGCCCCACAACACGGAGTGTCCCCCAGAGCCCCCACAAACGGGAGTGTCCCCCAGAGCCCGTGCCGGGCTGTCCCCACTCGCCCAGCAGGGTCCCGGCAGCCCCGGGAGGGGCAGCTCCGGGGGTCCCGGCAGCTCCGGGGGTCCCGGCAGCCCCGGGAGGGGCAGCTCCGGGGGTCCCGGCAGCTCCCGCACACCGCAGCCCCGCCGCTGCCCCGTTACCGGCCCCTCGCCCCCGCCCCGCGTCCCGGAGGCTCCCGCGGGAGGAGGTTACCGCCTCACCTTTGCACCCGCTGAACGCTGGGAGGGTTTCAGCTCCCCGAAAATAAATCCTTTCCACGCGGAAGGACCGAGGGCCCTGTTTCCATAACAACGCTCCTCGGAAAAGCTCCTTGTGGCAAACACGGCAGAATTACCCGCAGGGTTTGGTGTTTATGGAGGCCTGTTGGGCAGGTGTGAGCACAGGTGAGCTTGAGCTTGAGCCCCCGTGGCAGGGGCAGGGGCAGGGGCAGGGGCAGGGGCAGGGGCAGGGGCAGGGGCAGGGGCAGAGCAGCCCCTGGGCCCCGAGGGACCCGATACTGCGGGGGCAGGGCCGACAGCGACAGCGACACAGAGAGAGCAGTGACCCGGGGCACACCTGGGCACAGCCAGGTAACACACCTGCACACCTGTACACCTGTACAGCTTTACACACCTGCACACCTGCACACCTGCACACACCTGTATACAGCTGTACATACCTGTACACCTGTACACACCCTGTACATACCCTGTACACACCTGTGCACCTGTACACACCTGTACACCTGTACATACCTGTACACATCATGCACACCTGTATATCTGCACACCTGTACACACCTGTACACACCTGTACATACCTGTACACATCATGCACACCTGTATATCTGCACACCTGTACACACCTGTGCGCACCTGTACACACCTGTATACACCTGCACACCCTGCACACCTGCACACACACCTGTGTGTGACCCGTGTGTGAGCTCAGCCCACGCCGAGCACGTTCCCCACGTTCCCCTGCTCTCCTCACACAGGTCAGTGCTGTTATTTACTGCGCATTTTAACCCTTCTCATTCCTACAGCCAGAAACTGCTCTAACTTTACCTTTGGGAAGACCCTGGGTAGGGGCAAAGGGACAGAACCACCAAGCCAGGAATGGGGAACCCGAGGAGAGGGCTGGAGCTCCGGGGTGCAGAGCCCTCCGTGTCACAGCAGCCCCCAAGCACTGCAGGAATCCACTGAGACCCGGGGACAGCTGCGACACACCCCGAAGGGCAGCAAGCCTCAGGTCGGAATTAATGGAAGGTGACTCAGAGCTGACAAACTCCAGCCTGTCCCAGTTCCTCAGTTAAATGTTGTCAGGGCAGATCAGGCACGAGCAGGTGGCATCGCTGTCCCTGTGCTCCAGGTCCCAGCTGCCCTGTCCATGCGTGGGGAGCATTAGAGACAGCTCACCGAGCAGCAGGGCAGCTCCTGGGGCTCAGGCCAGCCCTGTAACTCACCTCGGCAAGCCAAGGCCCGGCTCTGATTGATTCTCCCCAAACACTCTGACAGCTGCCGCCAGCTTTCCCCATCCCTGTGCACAGCACACTCCCTTCCACCGGGGCTCCAGGCCCCGCCCTGCTCCTGCTCAGACAAAACCTGGGCCACAGGTTTGCATCAAGCTTATTCTGTAATGAAGATTAATGCCTTCTCCAGCTATAGCTCAGCATTAAAAACAAAACAAATAAAAAAGAAAAAGTTACTTGGGGAGAGGCCTCATGAACTGCACTCTTCCAGCCTGCCCTAAATTAAAGGGACTTTTTCAAGAGCCTGCTTGCACGATTAAAAGAACATTTGAAATATAAACCTTCCTTCCACAGCTCAAAAGCAAGGCAAAAAAATGATATTGCATTCTGTGCCAGTAATTGCACAAGGCTGGATATTAAGCTGGTCACTGAAGTTCAGTCAGCTGGCACTGAGCAGAGCAGGCTGCTCCTCCCTGGGCGTGCTCCTGCAGGTGAAAGCAGCATTTGTCAGGGGAGCTGAGCTGCCCCCCGCCCAGCTGGGCACCCAGCCCAGCAATGGCTCTGAGGGCCCCGCAGCCCCCCAGCTCCCCCCGCTCCCTGCGCCTCCTGCAGCATCGAGGGTGGCTCTGGGAACCAGCCCTGGGCCCCGCAGCCCCCCAGCTCCCCCTGCTCCCTGCGCCTCCTGCAGCACCGAGGGTGGCTCTGGGAACCAGCCCTGGCCCCGCAGCCCCCCAGCTCCCCCCTGCTCCCTGCGCCTCCTGCAGCACCGAGGGGTGGCTCTGGGAACCAGCCCTGGAGCCCCCGCTGCAGCTCCTCGCCCCCAGCTCCGCTGCTCCCTGCGCCTCCTGCAGCACCGAGGGTGGCTCTGGGAACCAGCCCCTGGGCCCCGCAGCCCCCCAGCTCCCCCCGCCCCCTGCGCCTCCTGCAGCACCGAGGGTGGCTCTGGGAACCAGCCCTGGGCCTGCGGGGAGCCCCTTTCCTGCCTCGGAGCCCAGCGAAAGTAACGCGGCTGTGAGCGCGGCTGGCCCCTGCCCCAGAGGGGCCGGACACTCGGGGCGCAGAGAGAAGGCAGCCCGGGGCCGTGGGGGGGCACGGGACGGACGGACACGGGGACGGACACACGGACACGGGGATGGACAGACACGGGGATGACACTGGAGACCCAGGGAACACGGCTGGGAGGGATGGACACTGGACCCGAGGTCGACACGGGGATGGACAGACACGGACACGGGATGGACACGGGGGATGGACAGACAGACACAGGATGGACACAGGGACACAGGGATGGCATGGACAGCAGGGATGGACATGACACAGGGATGGACAGACAGACACAGGATGGACACACGGACACAGGACGGACACAGGGACAGACACAGGGACAGACACAGGGACGGACACACAGACACAGGGACAGAGCCCAGCCCAGCCCCGCTGCACTGCTGCTGGCAGCGGCTCTGAGGCGCAGCAGGCGCAGCTGGGGTTGCAGCCAGGGGCTGCTGCAGCGCCGGGGCAGCAGAGCCGGGACGCGCCAGGCACAGCGGCAGCCCTGCGGCCGGGGCTGCAGCAGCACACCCTGCCTCACCAAACCGAGACTCGGCTTTCGGGCAGCTTTCCCGGCACTTCTAAAAAGCTGTAAAGTAGGTCACTGCACAATATGGAATTTCCCAGATATTTGCACCTTTCAGTAGAAACACTGCAGGGAACAAATTTACGCTGTGGGTGAGGATGGGCTCGGGGTCATCTCAGAACACAAAACCCAGCCGGGGGCCCTGGCTTTAGGGACCCCCTGCTCCTGCAGCAGCCAGCCCGGCCAGAGGGGCAGGGCTGGGCGAGCAGGGCCAGCAGCGGGGAGCAGCACAAAACCCTGTGCCCCAGCACTGGGACCCCAAACCAGCCCGGCCCCTGGAGAGCAGCTGCCCCTTCCTGCCCTGCTCCAGCCACACAGGCACACCAGCTCCTCTGCAAATGAGCTTCATCCCATCCCTTCATTTTCTGTGCATAAATATTTGCTGAAGCTCTTTAGCTTTTTCCTCAGAGCTGCATCTCTCTCCCCAGCTGCCCAGCCAGCTTTTTCATCATTAGGAAATGCTGTAGGCTTAAAAGGTAGAAGCCAACAAGCTGCAGCAAGGGGAGCAGCACTGCTGGCACAGGACACACCTGGAAGTGCCAGTCCCTCTGCTCTGCCTGGCTGGGAAGGGAAAGTTTTGCCTGACAGCTCCTGGGAATGTGGTTTTTGTTTTTATTTTGGAGCACAGGCAGCACCATCCGAGCTCCTGGGCTCTCTGGACTGGCCGTGCAGCATCCTGCCTCCCACGCAGGGAGCTGAGCCTGCCCTTCCCTGTCCCTCCCTGTCCTTCCCTGCCCTCCCCTGTCCCTCCCTGCCCTTCCCTGTCCTCCCCTCTCCTCCCTGTCCCTCCCTGTCCTTCCCTGTCCCTCCCTGTCCTCCCCTGTCCGTCCCTGTCCTGCCCTGTCCTCCTGCTCCCTCCCATGTCTGGAGCAGGCAGCCCATCCTCACTGCAGTGCAGCCACCTTGGGCTGCCTGGTCCCTGCTGGGGAGGGAGTAGAAAAATCTTATGAGTGCCCAGCAAGTAGTTCTGGAGCAACAGATGAAATAGAGATGTTGGCAGTGTTTGACACAGAGGCTGCAAACAGCCATGTGAAGGTTTGAGGCCTCTCCCTTTGTTTAGATGACACCAAATGCCACAAACAGCAAAGAACCAACAGACATCCTGTCCCAAGGCCTGGCAGGAAAGGTCTGGAAATAAGGGTTACAGATAAGAAAGCCATAAAACATGGGAATTTAGTGATTCCTATAGGTTGGATGCAAATATTAGGAAATTAGTGTATTGTATTAGATTGGTTAATGGAAATTAGAGTATTCATCATAGAAGAATACTTATTGGATTGTAAATGGGAAATTGCTCTCTTACCTCTCTAATCTCTCTCTAATCTCTCTCTTACCCCCCTGCTCTTATCTCTCACTCTCTTACTCTCCCTGCTCTACACTCTCTCTCACACCCACACCCTCATAATAAACTACAAACCTGAAGAACAGAAAATAGAGAGCTCCTGAGTCTGTCCAGTGACCATCCAACCAACAACCACCCCACAGGTCCCCCCTGCCCAGGGACAGCGGTGACAGGCGACAGTGGCAGCAGCTCTGCAGCCCCAGCAGGACACCCTGCCCTGGTTAAAAGCTTTTCCATTAGCAGCTTCATTGGAGGCGTTTGTGGGCAGATAAAGCACCAGGAGAAAATAAAGCCCTGTCATTTCCCTCTGCAAATAATTCAGGGCTGTAATGAGGAGGAATCAATCAAGGAAAGCACTTGGGTTGCAAGGTCTTTCCCGTGGAGTCAATGGAAGCTCGTGTAAAACCCTGGCACCTCCACAGCCTCATCTGCTCAGGGCTGAGGTGCCAAAGGCAGCCAGCCTGTGCCCCTGCTGATGTTCAAACAAATGAGAACCAAAGCCAAAGGGCAGAGAAAAACAAGCATGAAGGAATTTGCAGAGAAATGAGAGAAGTCCTTGCACAGCCCGTCTCAAAGCTGTGCCTGCAGGAGCAGGGGCAGAGGAAGGGGAGGAAGGGGAGGAAGGCAGCACCCCCACCCCAGGGCACCCCAGAACAGAGGCAGAGGCAGCAGGCACAGGGCTGGCCCTGTGAGGAGCAACACCTTCGAGTTCTGCACAAGGGAAAGCTGATCCTGACATTTGGAACAACTCCTGTTTCACACGAATGGTGTCTGGCAGTTTAAAACCCCAGTGAAAGGCAGTGTGTGTGTTTGCCCCAAAGGCAGGGTGGTGACCCGAGGTGGCAGCAACGTCCCTCCAAATGTCCCCAATGTTCTCACACCTGCTTACAAGGCAGCAGCACCAGTGGGAGCTCTGCAGTGCTCAGCCCTGGACACACCCTGCCTCCAACCAGCGCCCTTCTCCAGTCCTGCCCGAGGGTCCTGGCAGCAAATGGAGCTATTCTCCCTTTGAAAGGATCCAGTCTTGGGCAGACTTTATTTCCTTTGAAAATGTCACTGTTATTAGGAAGGAAAGCACTGCCATAGAGTCAGAGCATGGTTGGAAGGGACCTGGATTATCTCTGGATTGTCTCAGTGGATTGTCTCTGGTTTTTTTCACTGGATTGTCTCTGGATTGTCTCTGGATTGTCTCTGGTTTGTCTCTGGTTTGTCTCTGGTTTGTCTCACTGGATTGTCTCACTGGATTGTCTCTCTGGATTGTCTCACTGGATTGTCTCTCTGGATTGTCTCTCTGGATTGTCTCTGTTTTTTTCACTGGATTGTCTCTGGATTGTCTCTGGATTGTCTCTGGATTGTCTCAGTGGATTATCTCTGGATTGTCTCTGGATTTTCTCATTGGATTGTCCCAGTGGATTGTCTCAGTGGATTGTCTCTGGATTGTCTCTGGATTGTCTCAGTGGATTGTCTCTCTGGATTGTCTCTCTGGATTGTCTCTCTGGATTGTCTCACTGGATTTTCTCGCTGGTTTGTCTCGCTGGTTTGTCTCTGGATTGTCTCGTTCCACCCCAGCACTGCCCAGCACACGTTCAGCACCGTTCAGCCTGGGCTCTGAGGAGTGCAGGGACCCAGGCTGGGTGCCAGCCCTTCTCCAGCCCTGTGCTGCTGCAGCCAGTGCAGACAGAGCTCGTGGCAGCACAGGGACAGGCTCAGCTGGCACTGCTGTGCCCAGCTCCTGCTCAGTGCCAGCTTCCAGCCAGCAGCTCAGGTGAGCAGTGCATGCCCTGGGAATAAAAACAAAACAAAGCCCCAGTCACATCCAGCAAAAAGATTTGACTGTGCAAACAACCACAAGACCCAGGCACAGCAGAAGCTGAGTGAGGTTTGTTTTGGAGAGCCCAGAGTGTGACCACGGGCACCCAGGGAGTCCTGGCCAAGGCAGAGTGCCCTGGCCACGTTCCCAACCTCCCTGGGGCACTCCCCTCCCCTCCCCTCCTGCTGCTGGGCAATGGGGCTCAGCAGAACAGAACAGATTTACTGAACTTCTACTGCTCATCAAACCTACTTTGGGCTGGGGGCAGACACAAATGCTTCCTCAGCCTGATTCCAACATCCAGAGTGACGTGAGACTGAAAATGCCAGTCCTAGAATTATGTACAGCAGTTCAAATAGAAGCAATTTGATAATTTCCTCAGGCAGACAAAGCAGCAACTCAATAAGAATAAATATGCTAATGAATGTATTTAGTCTTGGCCATTACATTTCATAAATATTTACTGCTCAGTGTTCAGAGTCCCAATTCACAAGAATCAGTTACCAATCAAAACAAGGAGTGTGAAGTGTTTTGTTCTGCTGTGCCAGTCCAGAGCAGGCCCGTTTCCTGCAGGCCCTGCTGGGGCCCAGAGGGGCCCAGAGCAGGGCAGGGACCCCAGCCCGGGCTGGCAGCAGTGCAGCCCCAGCTCTGCCAGGGGAGTCACCCGTGGAACCCATCACACTGCCAGCGTCACAGCTGCTCTCTCTTCTATTTCTTCTCACAGTGCTGCAGACTCCCAGGCAAAGCAGCCTCCAGGAGGAGAGGGGGAAGGAGGGGACCCCACTAAATGAATAAAATAGGAAAGGGCAGGTAAAGTCATTGCCTGGTGTCTTTTCAGCCAGGAGCAGCTAAACCAAAGCCTAGTCAATATATTCCTTCCAGCTGAGGCTCAAACGCAGAGCCCAGCCCCAGGAGCCAGGCTGGGGAGCTGGGCTGGCAGGCTCAGGGCAGGGATGCACTGAAAGCAGAGCCCTCGTCCCTGCCCGAGGAGCTGCACTGCAGCTGCTGCTGAGAGCTGCCCTGCTGGGCAGGGGAGCCGAGCCCCGGGGGGACACAGCTCCTGGAAACCTCCCTGCCACCCTGTCCTTACCCAGCCCCTCTGGGGACACCAGCACGGCCCCAGGGCAGGGACAGCTGCAGGCAGCCCTGGGACCAGGGCCAGCCTCTCACTGAGGCAGGACAGGGACACTGTCCCGAGGTGACAGGACAGGGACAGCCCATCCCAGGGTGACAGGACAGGGACACTGTCCCAGGGTGACAGGACAGGGCCAGCCTCTCACTGAGGCAGGACAGGGACACTGTCCCAGGGTGACAGGACAGGGACACTGTCCCAGGGTGACAGGACGGGGACAGCCTGTCACAGAGATAGGACAGGGACACTGACCCAGGGTGGCAGGACAGGGACACTGTCCTGGGGTGACAGGACAGGGACAGCCCGTCCCAGGGTCACAGGACAGGGACATTTTCCCAAGGTGACAGGACAGGGACAGGCTGACCCAGGGTGACAGGACAAGGACACTGTCCCAGGGTCCCAGGACAAGCAAAAGGCACTTGAGGAGGAAGCCCAGTGGAACTGGTGGGAGTGCTGCAGCACCCTCAGGGATAAATACTGGATGAGCACAGCACAAGTTTCCTCCCACAAAAGGATTCCCTCTGTGGGGCCTGAGCCTGGCTCAGAGCTCTGCCCCCCCTCCTGCCCTGCCCCAGCTCCTGCCGTGGGCAAGTGAACTCAGCCACCTCGGGATGAAGGTTTAAAAACCTCCCACTCAGCCCTGCCCATGGGCTGGAAGCCTTGCCCAGGCTCTGCTGCAGATCCTAGAGCTCCCTTCAGCCTCTCTCACAGACCCAGGCTGGGATTTACTGACATATCTGCTCAGACTTGCAAACCACTCACAAAGAAATTATCTGGCAATAATGTGGGTGCACATCATTCGTTGGCACCTTTTCTGAACAAGTAATAAAAAATAAATATAAATGCTGTAAGTCCCACCCAAATGCACTATGACTGCTACCAAAAACCCCAGAGTGGGGCAGGACAACTTTTACTCATATTTTTATTCAGAGTTGGAATCAAATAAGAGAAATGTGACAAATATGGGGAGTTGTGAAATGGCACTGGCAGTCCACTAGGAATTAAAATACCCTCACCCCACCCACAGAACAGGCTCATGTCTCAGTTACAAAAATAATGATTAAATAAATCAGTGCTCTTGGTAACCTTGATGAGTTTTATGAAGCATAACTTTTCCCTCTCTTTCTGTAAAATACAGATATTATCATGGCCCACGCCACAACTTCTTGCTTGGAGCCACCACTACCCACAGAGACTTTAACACTGACTAGGGTTAGGGTTGTACCTAGATTTATGAAGAGCTCAGAAAAGCACAAAGCCCAGAGCTCCAGTGAATCTGCAGCAAATAAAGGAATGCCAAGGGGAGCAGGGAGTGAAACGTCCTGACTCCCTAAACAGCATTTTATCAACACCACTGCTACCTGTGACTATTCACTGCTTTACCTGGGCGGTGTAAACCCGCGAGGTGTATCCCAGCCATGCACAGGATTTAATATTCACACAGGATTCCCCGCAGCTCGTCCCCCGCTCGGATTCCTCCCCTCGCTGTGCTGCTTCCCTGCTGCCCCCTCTGCCCGGCTCCAGCGGGCAGGGGAGCATCGGGAGCCAGAGCAGGAGCCGCCGCTGTCACCCCGGCTGAGCCGCGCCCGGCGCCGGGGCAGAGAGGAGGGACAGAGCTGCGGGGCGGGGCGGGGCGGGGCGGGGCAGAGGCGGGCGGGGCAGGGACAGAGCTGCGGTAGGGGCAGAGACAGAGCTGCTGGGGTGGCGAGGCGGGGCAGGGGCAGGGCAGGGCAGGGCGGGGCGGGAGGCGAGGGGCAGAGCTGCAGGGGCAGGGGCAGGGGTGGGGGCAGGGGCAGGGGGCAGGGCGGGGCAGGGGCAGGGCGGGGACAGGGCAGGGTGGGGCAGTGAGGCAGGGGCAGGGGCAGGGCGGGGCAGGGGCAGGAACAGAGCTGCGGGGGGCAGGGGTAGGGGCGAGGTGGGAGCGAGGGCAGGGACAGAGCTGCTGGTAGTGAGCGAGTGGGGAGCAGGGCAGGGACAGAGCTGCAGGGGCAGAGGCAGGGGCGAGGGGCAGGGGCAGGGCAGAGCGAGACAGGGCAGGGTGGGGCGAGCAGGGGCAAGGCGGGGAGCAGGGCAGGGAGGGGCAGGAACAGAGCTGCGGGGGGCGAGGGGCGGGGTGGGGGCGGGGGCAGGGACAGAGCCTGCGGAGGCGAGGGGCGAGGGTGGGGGCGAGAGCAGGGCGGGGGCTGCAGGGAGAGGCGAGGGTGGGGCAGGGAACAGAGCTGCGAGGGGCGAGGGCAGGGACAGAGCTGGGGGCGAGGGCAGGGCAGGGGCAGGGGCAGGGGCAGGGGGGCAGAGGCGGGGCAGGCGCTGCCAGGCTCTGGGATCCCACACCTGCCCCCCCTGTGCAAACAGAGGATGCTGCTACAGCCACTTAAACACCAACCAAACCAAACCAAACCAAACCAAACCAAACCAAACCAGAATGAACCTCTCAGTCCCCAGGGACAGCCAGGGTCTGCACAACATGAGCTGAGCCTCCACACCTGTGCAAAGCCCCGAGTGCAGAGAGCAAGGCTCCGTTCCCAGGGCTCTGCAGGGTGCCAGAGGACACAGGGGATGCTGGCTCCCTCGGGATGCTCCTGCAGAGCTTTGGTCCTGCCATAGCTCTGACTGAGACACCGAAGTGCCAGGACTGCTGGGGGGAGTGACTGGGGCTGCAGGAAATCCATCAGCTGCAAAAGCCACCCAAGGGTGGAGGAAGAGGTGGGACATGATGTAAATTCCCAGCCTGCTCTCCACTACTGCAGTGTAAAGGTGCCACAGAACACAAATTGTTATTACAGCATTAGCTGTACAACGAGGCATTAGGAAGAAGAAGTGCCTCAATGCCTGGGGGAAATCAGGAACGAGAAGGAATTACAGAAACTGATACAGTTGTACATGCCCTGCTCTAAATGTGTTTGAAACAAAACGATTACCATAATAAAAGTAAATCCATTTCTGTTCTGCTTATTCTCTGTAGACAAAAGAAGGGGTCAAGCATTTTTTTCATCAATTAAAAGATGTAAAGGATCAGGACTCAAAACATCAATTTAATTTTGAGCGCAGATTATGTGGTGATTTGAAAAAAATAGAATCTAATTCAGGGAAGAAATTCAAGTAATGAACGACTTACCTTCCTCACACCTTGTTTCCAAAACTGACCGTCGTGAGTTTCCAACACAGAGCTGCCTGTAGAACCAGGGACAGAGCAGAGCACCCTGCCCTGTTTCTGTCTGTAGTAAACACCGAGTAAACTCTCGGTAGAAAGTCGCTGTTCGATCCCTGGGCAGGGGATTCATCCCTTCACAACGGGACAGAGGGACATCAGTGAAATGAGGGGCTGGAATGTCCCTGCCAGGGCCACACAGCCACAGGTCCTGAGGGGTGTCCCCGGGGGGGACAGGGAGGGGACAGGGACAGGGAGGGGACAGGGAGGGGACAGGGCACAGGGAGGGGACAGGGTAGGGACAGGGGCAGGGAGGAACAGGGCACAGAAAGGACAGGGCACAGAGAGGGCACAGAGGGGGGATGTGGCACAGAGAGGAGACAGAGCACAGAGGGAGGACAGGGCACACAGAGGACAGGGCACAGAGGGGACAGGGCACAGAGAGGGGACAGAGCACATAAAGGGGACAGGGAGGGGACAGGGATAGAGGGGGTATGTGGCACAGAGGGGACAGGGAGGGACAGGGCACACAGAGGGGACAGAGCACATAGAGGGGACAGGGAGGGGACAGGGATAGAGGGGGGGATGTGGCACAGAGGGACAGGGCAGGGACAGGGCACAGAGAGGGGACAGAGGGCACAGGGCAGGGACAGGGCAGGGGACAGGGCACAGAGAGGGCACAGAGGGGACAGGGCAGGGACAGGGCACACAGGGACACCCCAGAGCCAGCACACGGGCTGCAGGGGGGCAGCACCCCCTGGGACAGCAGCACTGAGCTGCCACCTCTGCCCCAGCTCTGCCAGGAGCTCCTGCGTGCCCCCCGTGCCACCGGGGCAGGGACGGGGCAGGGAGGCTGCACTGACCCTCGCTGATCCCCGCTGGCAGCTGGCAGCACGGCACAGGCACGGGAGAAGTCTATTAATGAGCTCCAACTACTAAATTATTGACTAGTTAAGTACTGCAAATTTGGTCTAATTGTTTTCATGATGGGAGTTTAATTAAAGTGTCTTTTGTATAAAAAGTCCAGCAATATCCTTGTTCAGATAGTGTCAGGGAGAGCTTCCCAAGCCTGCCTGGCTTTCAGAACCAAATTCCAAGTTCCATCCAGTGCAGAGTGCTCAGCAGAGGAGCCCTGGTGTGGGAGAGCCCTGCAGTCCCAGCGGGACCCAGCCCACCCTGCCCCGGGCGGGGCAGCAGGGACGGCAGGGCGCAGCTCTGGGGCAGAGTGAGGGGCGAGGGGGCCCGGGGGGGGGAAAGCAGCCACACCAAACACTGAGGGACAGCAGTGACAAATTGGGGGGCACGGGATGGTGCAGTGCAGGAATTGGGGGGCACAGGATGGTGCAGTGCAGGAATTGGGGTGCACAGGATCGTGCAGTGCAGGAATTGGGGTGTATGGGATGGTGCAGTGCAGGAATTGGAATGCAGAGGATGGTGCAGTGCAGGAATTGGGGTGCACAGGATCGTGCAGTGCAGGAGTTGGGGTGCAGAAGATGGTGCAGTGCAGGAATTGGGGTGTATGGGATGGTGCAGTGCAGGAATTGGGGTGCACAGGATGGTGCAGTGCAGGAGTTGGGGTGCAGAGGATGGTGCAGTGCAGGAATTGGGGTGCAGAGGATGGTGCAGTGCAGGAGTTGGGGTGCAGAGGAAGGTGCAGTGCAGGAATTGGGGTGCAGGAGCTCAGCCTGCTGTCACACTGGGCCCTCCTGGCTGCAGACCCTCAGAGATGCTCATCCTGACGTCGTGCACGTTCATTTAGGACAAAATCGCTCCTGCCGCCGAGAGCAGAGCTGTGCAGGGGTTGAACGGAGCGCTGGGACTCGCGGGGTCCCTGCCCTGCCCCAGCCCAGCCGCAGCCAGGCGGGGCTCAGCTCCCGGGCTCAGCTCCCGGGCCCTGCTCCCGGGCTCTGCTCCCGGGCCCTGCTCCCGGGCCCTGCTCCCGAGCGGGAACAAACAGGTCGTGGCTGTGCTGAGCTGGGAAAACTCACCCGGAGCCAGGGACGGGGCTGAGCTGCTCCTGCAGGACCAGGGCTTGACAGCGGGGAGGGCACGGAGACTCCCCGAACTGGAGCACCCCAAAACAGCCCGTGAGAGACCAGCTGCAGTTTTACAGCCCATGTGAGTGACCAGCTGCAGTTTTACAGCCGATGGTGAGTGACCAGCTGCAGGTTACAGCCCATGTGAGTGACCAGCTGCAGGTTACACAGCCCATGGTGAGTGACCAGCTGCAGTTTTACAGCCCATGTGAGTGACCAGCTACAGGTTACAGCCCATGTGAGTGACCAGCTGCAGGTTTACAGCCCATGTGAGTGACCAGCTGCAGTTTTTACACAGCCCATGTGAGTGACCAGCTGCAGTTTTACAGCCGATGGTGAGTGACCAGCTGCAAGTTACAGCCCATGTGAGTGACCAGCTGCAGTTTTTACACAGCCCATGTGAGTGACCAGCTGCAGTTTTACAGCCCATGAGTGACCAGCTGCAGTTTTTACACAGCCCAAGGTGAGTGACCAGCTGCAGGTTTAAAGCTACAGGTTTAAATTTACAGCCACAGGGCCAACATTCACAGAGCAGTGCAGCTCTGGGAGCCCCAGAGAGCACAGAGGGTCCCAGGAAACCTTTGAAACAAAACAGTTTAAAAAGGCAGAGGAATGTGTCCAGCATCCCAGAGTGGGTTTTCAGAAATGCCTGAGCCATAAGGGATTTAGCTTCCCCTGGAGTTCCTGCTTTTCCCTTGAGCACCCTCAGAGCTGTCTGAAGTCACGAGGAGCTTGTGCACAGCCCTGCCACCCTTCCCAGGGACAGCACAGCAAATCCACCACAAATTGCAAGAGACACCAGAACAAAGCAGGAATTAATGGGGTTGACATCAGCTGGAAGTAAATCATTTTTTTTAAAGGCAGTCACATGTATCACATACCTGACCATTCCAGAGCTACAGGAATTAGAAATTCCACTCTGATCCCTGCTGTGGATGTGAGAGGAGGAGGAGGAGGAGGGAGGAGGGAGGGAGGGAGAGGAGGGAGGAGGAGGGAGGAGGAGGAGGAGAGAGGGAGGGAGGAGGGAGGAGGAGGGAGGAGGAGAGGAGGAGGAGGGAGGGAGGGAGGGAGGAGAGGAGAGGAGAGGAGAGGAGAGGAGAGAGGAGAGGAGAGGAGAGGAGAGGAGAGGAGAGGAGAGGAGAGGAGAGGGAGAGGAGAGGAGAGGGAGAGGAGAGGAGAGGAGGAGAGGAGGGAGGAGAGGAGAGGAGAGGAGAGGAGAGGAGAGGAGAGGAGAGGAGAGGAGAGGAGAGGGAGAGGAGAGGGAGAGAGGAGAGGGAGGAGAGGAGAGGAGAGGGAGAGGAGAGGGAGTTTCAGAGCTGCTTCTCCACTGTGTGCTAAGGCAAGATTCCTTTTCCAAGCAGGTGTTGGGTCAGGGTTAGAGCAATAGCCTGGTCTGGGCAATGGAGGAATTAAGCTTTAAACAAACAAGAAAACAGAGGCTGGGCAGGATCAGGTCCCTGTTTGGACAGTGCTGCTGCCCCTGGGGGCTCTGGGGGCTCTGCAGGGCCATCAGCAGATTATCCATGAGAGCCCCTCAGCCCCAGGGCTCAGGGAGCTGCCCAGAGCCCAGGCAGGACCCCAGACCCTGCAGGTGCCTCAGCCCCACCCTCCCCTCCTGCGCTGACAGCAGCAGCACCAGAGGAGCGGATTTGGGCAGGGCAGGGCAGAGCCCAGCAGGGAAAGGCTCAGCTCCTCCTCAGCAGCAGCTCCTCTTAAACAAAGCCAGCTGAGGAAATGTGATCCCCTTAAACAAGACAAACCACAGCAAAGCATTAAGGTTTTACAACTTGACTGAATTACCTTTCTTTACAATCTCAGGAATTACATTCTGGCACACTGCAAGTCTCCAGTAAATAATCCCCCAATGCAAACCTGATGAGAGAAGAGAATCAGAAGGGAAGAGTCACAGCAGCATGTATTACCATTTCTAAAATAAAAACAAAGAACTGGAAGACTTTACAGCACAGCAAATGAACAAGCAGAAACGCTGACAAATTACAGAGCACTTGGGGAAGGTTCCTTTTTCCCAAGCATAACCCGGGGCTGCTGCTGCTTTGGCAGAGCCTCGGAGGGCACCTGTGCCCAGCCCTGCTCCCGGGGCCTGGCACAGCTCAGGCACAGCCAGTGCCAGGCTGGGACCCTCCCACAGCCCCAGGCTGGGCTTTGGTTCGATCCTGCCCCAGCCCAGCTGCTGCTCCCAGGCTCCCTCTCACACAGGATTCCCAGAGCATCCTGCCTCATCACACACTCTTCTTCTATTGACTTGGACTCGGTGACAAGGACAAAACTATCTATTAGGAAACAAATTACAGTTATTTAGTACTTCTAAAAAACGGCTGGCTTTTAGAATCACTTTGCCTTTTAATATTTAATGACCCAGATCAAGAACAGAACGCTCCCGGAGGAGCAGCCAGCTGGCAGGCAGCCAGGGAGAGGGTTCTCTGGGATCACACTGCACCTTAGCAGCTGCTCTGCTGAGGTCTGGGGAGCAGAACTCTGCTGGGTCTGGAGCAAGCCCATCCTGGGGTCACAGGGGGCAGGGGGATGCTCTGGGGAAGGGCAGCTCCTGCTCCTGCAGGGAAGGGCAGCACTGCTGAGGGACCCCTCACCCACAGACAGAGCCTGGCACAAAACCCACCCGAGCCGAAGGGCAGCTCTGAATGCACACAAAGAGTACAGGGCTGGAACTCTGGGGTAAAGCACTGGGGACTAGAAATGTAATGCCTGAGACCCGTAGAATGGAATGCTGTGGCCCCAGATGAGCATGTGATGGCTGTGCTGGTTGTGGCTCCTGCAGGAGGAGGAACTGGGCTGTCCCCCCAGAGGCACTTGTTTCCCTCGTGGTTCCACAGCTGCCCACACACCAGGATTGAGCAGGGCACACACAGCCCCTGTGAGGAGGAGCACTGGTGGGAGGCACCGGGCTCTGGGCAGGAACAAGGCACAGAAGGGACCTGACTCCCTGTGGCAAGAGGCAATCAGCAGTCACCTGCATGACAAACTCCACTGTAAAGCACCAGATAATTCAGTGATCTCAAATAACACCAGGACCTCACTGTGACTCCCATACTAATGCAGAGGCCAGGCTGGAGAAACACTGCCATCATCCTGGCAGCAGAGAAAACAGAAGCTTCAGGAAAGGCAGGGAAATTGCATTTAAAGGCTAACACAGCTCCATAGTGCAATTATGATGTGCAATCACAGGTGCTCCAAAACTCTGACATAACAAAATTCTGATGTAAAAGGAGTCTTGTGTTCTGAGCTAAAAAGGTTCTCAACTCCAGAACAAAACTGCTCAATAAAACTGGCTCTACTGTTTTCTCTTGCTGCAGAATACAAGTTGATTTTAAAAGCACAAGGTTTGGTTCTATACCAGAATTGGAGGCATCTGCTCCACGTGCTGCTCTGA
Source organism: Luscinia megarhynchos (assembly GCA_034336665.1). Taxonomy (NCBI): domain Eukaryota; kingdom Metazoa; phylum Chordata; class Aves; order Passeriformes; family Muscicapidae; genus Luscinia; species Luscinia megarhynchos. The sequence continues at coordinate 449,757 of CM067576.1, read as the reverse complement.
AATGGCAGCAGTGGCACAACTGCACTAGCAGTGGAAGCTGCACCCTGCGAGAACCAGCCCGGGGAGCACAGAGCTGGGGAGCACAGAGCTGGGGAGCACAGAGCTGGGGGAGCACAGAGCTGGGCAGGAGCACAGAGCTGGGGAGCACAGAGCTGGGGAGCACAGAGCTGGGCAGGAGCACAGAGCTGGGGAGCACAGAGCCCGGGGAGCACAGAGCTGGGCAGGAGCACAGAGCTGGGGAGCACAGAGCTGGGGAGCACAGAGCTGGGGAGCACAGAGCCTGGGGAGCACAGAGCTGGGCAGGAGCACAGAGCTGGGGGAGCACAGAGCTGGGGAGCACAGAGCTGGGCAGGAGCACAGAGCTGGGGAGCACAGAGCCTGGGGAGCACAGAGCCCGGGGAGCACAGAGCCTGGGCAGGAGCCTGGGCAGGAGCCCGGGCAGGAGCCTGTCACTGCCCAGCAGGGCCAGCACCCGGGCTGCACAGCTGGATCCCTGCACCCGGCTGGGGACACAGATCCTCACGGGGGCACGACCGGATGGGAGGGGGAAGAGCCCCAGCCCTCTGTGCCGTGGTGTCCCTGTCCCTCTGTCCCCGCTGTCCCCCTGTCCCTCTGTCCTCTTGCCCTCCTGTCCCTGTGTCTCTGTTCCTCTGTCCCCCTGTCCCCTCTGTCCCCCTGTCCTGCTGTCCCCCCTGTCCCTCTGTCCCCGCTCGGTTCCCGGCACCTCCCGGGCAGCAGCGCCACCGTGTGGCCGCCCCGCAGCGCCGCACAGGGACCTGGGACGGACGGACGGACTGACGGACAGACAGCCCCGGAGAGACAGAGACACCCGGGACAGACAGACAGACAGACAGCCCGGGACACACAGAGATACCCGGGACAGACAGACAGACAGCCCGGGAGAGACAGAGACACCCGGGACAGACAGACACGCAGACAGACAGAGACACCCGGGACACACAGAGATACCCGGGACAGACAGACAGACAGCCCCGGAGAGACAGAGACACCCGGGACAGACAGACGGACAGCCCGATTCAGGTACCCCTGCTCAGGAACCCCTGTGCACGTACCCCCATTCAGGATCCCCCGGGCCGGACTCTCCCTCGCCCCCCGCCCGCAGCCGCATCCCCGCGCAGCGCCCGTGCCTCGGGGTGCCAAAGCCTGGGACAGGGAACGGGACACGGGGACAGGACACGGGAACGGGACACGGGGACGGGACACGGGGACGGGACACGGGAACGGGGACGGGACAGGGGACGGGACACGGGAACGGGACACGGGACAGGGGACGGGACACAGGGACAGGAACGGGAACGGGACACGGGGACGGGACACGGGAACGGGACACGGGGACGGGACACGGGGACGGGACAAGGGACAGGGAACAGGACACAGGGAACGGGACACGGGACAGGACACGGGGACAGGACACGGGAACGGGACACGGGGACGGGACACGGGGACAGGACACGGGACGGGACAGGGGACGGGACACGGGAACGGGACACGGGACAGGGGACGGGGATGGGACAAGGGACAGGGAACGGGACACGGGAACGGGACACGGGACAGGGAACGGGACACGGGACAGGGAACGGGACAGGGGACAGGACACGGGACACGGGACAGGGGACGGGACAGGACACGGGGACAGGACACGGGACAGGACATGGGGACGCGACACAGGACAGGACTTGGGGACAGGACACGGGACAGGACACGGGACAGGACACGGGGACTGGACATGGGGACGGGACACGGGGACAGGACACGGGACAGGACATGGGGACGCGACACAGGACAGGACACGGGACAGGACACGGGACAGGACACGGGGACTGGACACAGGGACGGGACACGGGGACAGGACTTGGGGACAGACTCGGGGACGGGATCCTGTCCTGGTCCTTTCGGATCTCCTGAAGTCCTTCATGAGCTGCTGCAATACATTTCTTTCCAGAGTGATTTCCTTATTCCAAGGACTTTTCCCCTCCCTCTCTCGGAGTGGACCCCAAACCTCACTCTGCTGTAACTCACCCACAGCTCCGAGTTACTTTTCCCACCCCATTTTTGGCTTCGAGTGTTTCCAGAATCCCCCAGCACCTCAGCGTGGGGGTGCCAGTGCCCCAGGGCCATCCCCATTGCTCCAACCAGAACCAGCCATTCCCCTCCTGCAAAACCCAGCAAATAAACCACACCAAGAATCCCTGTGCTCTCCCTGCCACCCAGCAAAGGCATCGATGGTTTCCTGCTCCCACTAACAGCAGCAGGCAGGAGTGGCTGCACTGCTCATCATTCCAAATCCTGGAATTCTGGCCACGTACCTTTGCTGGCTGAAGCTGTGCCATCATCTCCTGAAGCAGCAGCAGCCAGAAGTTGTTGGAGGGGAATCACTGGGGCTGCAGAATTCTGCAGCAGAGACATCACTGCAGCTCACACACAACAGTTTGTGTGAGACCAAAAGATTTCAAAGCAGTCAAGGGCTGGGCTTACATGCAAATCTAAATGTAGCCCACATAAATCAAAACGACAGCCTCAAAGACTTGCAAAAATACTAATGCTTAAATTCATAAATATTCCATTTCTTTCCTTTTTAACTGCAGGGAAATAAGGCAGTGATATTGCAAATTCAGCTAAAGCTTTCCAGATTCCTCCACTTGTTTTCTGCTTTGGAAGTGTGGTGGCTGTGAATAAATGTAAATTAAAAACCCACTGCACAGATTAGTGAGTGTGATAAAGACTGATAAGTGCAGAAGCCTCTCACATGCAGATGTGCATATTTCAAATACAGATCAATTCATCACACTTGAACGAAATGTTTTGTTCCCAGGTCATGGATCCACTTTAAAGCGACCCCTGCAATCAATTAAAGGCCACCCAAAAGCCCCAAACCCCCCAGTGGCACTTCCCACTGTCCAGGGACCATCCAGGGCCGCAGCTGGAGCTGAGGCCACACGTGGGTTCTGTGGGCCAGGAGGTGCCTTGGCACCAGCACACCCCGGAGAGCCCCAGAGCTTTGGCTCTGCTCTCTGGAGATTGTCTGGTCACACCTTCCCCCCCTGCTCTGCAGCAGAGCAGCATCCCAGGCTCCACCTGCAGAGCCAGGCAGGGCAGCCCTGACCACGGCGTTTATCAGGAGCTCCGGGAATCACCTCTGCAGGGCTGCTGCCTTCTGGGTCCCAGCCAGATTATTTATTATTATTTGGATTATTTAACCTCCCACTTTGCTCTCCTGGCTCAGCTCCAGGGCCCCCTCCTGCTCCCCAGGGACAGGCAGCAGTTCCATTTGCCCTCCACAGCAAAGACTCTGCTCTCCCTGCCCCTGGGCTGCCGGGCACTCCCAGCCAGCAGGAGCTGGCCCAGCTGCTCTTTCCCGGGTTTGCTGCAGCCTCTCCCCACGACTCAGCACGTCCGTGGCTCACCGTGGTGTGGCAGCCAGCCACAGGGATTGAGCGGGGCTGCCAGGCCCCCAGGCACAGCTCTGCACCGGGGCCAGGGAAGAAAGGGTTCTCTCTTGCTCTTGGGTTTGTTTTTCCTTTAGAGAAACCCTTAGATGCCTTTTTGGGTGCTCCTGTTCTAAGGCAAGCCAAGAGCTGCTGTAGAAAGTTAAAAACACAGAAATAGACTCCAGGGTAAGCATCGTTGCCTGTATTTGCTGTTCAAAGTCCTGGCAGCTGGGAGGTTTGGGCTTTGCCTTTGTAAAAGAATATCCCACTCAGGACAGTTTGGGTTTAGTGCAGGGCTCACACCACCCCAGGGGTCTGCTTCTGTTATTGAGCCAGTAAATGCCAGAAAAAAAAAAAAAGGTGCTCAATGAAACCAAAAGCATCCCACCAGCTTCAGAGATTCCTGTATTTGATCCAGCATTCTCACCAGAAACACTCCACTGACCCCTCCGAGATCACAGGCAGCCGCCTGCTGAGCTCAGCAAATCCAGTGTCATCTGCCCAAGCCTTCAGGAACCCGAAAAACTCGTTATTGTTTGGCAGAAGTTCAGCACGGCGCCTGCCCCTCCTACCCTGGCCATAAAGTAACCCAGCTCATAAAGAGCTGCAGCTTTTGGCAGAAGGCACCCCCAGCCCGGGCGGCAGCAGCCAGGCTGCCCGAGCTGTGGCACTGCCCATCACTCGCGGCAGTGCCCCCTCCGGCCGTGGCCAGAGCCAATCTGAGCCTCTGGGCTGCTGCCAGAGCCAGGCTGGGGCTCAGCTCCTGCCCTGCACCCTGTGCCAGCAGCCCAGGGCAGGGAGAGAGGGATGCAGGGAGGGAGGGAGGGAGGGAGGGATGCAGGGATGGAGGGATGCAGGGATGCAGGGAGGGATGCAGGCAGGGATGCAGGGATGCAGGGGGGGATGCAGAGATGCAGGGAGGGATGCAGGGGTGCAGGGATGCAGGGATGCAGGGATGCAGGGATGCAGGGATGCAGGGAGGGATGCAGGGATGCAGGGATGCAGGGATGCAGGGATGCAGGGAGGGATGCAGGGAGGGATGCAGGGGTGCAGGGATGGGGGCTCTGGGTGCAGCAGAAATTAAACCAGCAGCACGTGACAAGGAGCCCATTGCCTCGACAGTCAGCTCACAGGATGCTGCAGGAAAACTCAGACCTCTGCCACGTGAAATAAGAGAATTTATTGGGTAAATCAAACCGGTGTATCACCAAAGTGCAAGGAGGGCGTTGGAAGCTGGGGAAGCAAATCCCCGCTGGGCTTGGTGAGCAGTCTGCAGGGCACTGGGGCTGTGCAGAGCCCTGAGCCGGGGCAGAGCTCAGCCTGTGACACTGCACGTGTGGGAGCAGCTGACACCCAGCAGTGACAGTGCTGGGGAAACACTGCACTGCCAAGGAACAGTAATATTGATTTTGTAAGGCATATTTGAGCCTGGTTTTATTGTAAACACTATCAGGCAATTTTGCCTGGTTTTATCTTATCTTAAGGCAGCAAACTCTCCAACAAGCCCAACAAACTGAGATCAAACAGGTTGCATTTGAGGGAAGGGATCTGCCTGACAGCAATTCCTGGTTTGGGAAGTCTCACCTGCCCTGATACCCCAGGGACAACATTTTCCGCATTGTGGATTCTGATCTGATGAATGAAACCAATCAAGCATCTCCTGCAGATTGATGAACTTCTAAGAAAAGAAACCCTCAGTACCCACAGCACAATCCCAGCACAAGACACGTGGTGTAGGAGCTAGAACGGTGCCATTCTGAATAATTTCAGTGTTGCAGAGAAACTCTGTAACCTACCACAGGAGAAGAGAATCTTGGCCATGAGTTCTCGTGCCCGGGCTTGCAGCCTCGGTGTGCAGCACATGTGAGCAGCCTCCAGCTCATCCGGGGACTCAGAGGGAATTTGGGAGTTAAGGCTGCACTGACACCACTCCTGAGTGTAAAAGTCAAATTAATGCTTTGGACAAAAAATGCCATTTCCCCTGTTTGCCTCAGGCTCCCAGCCCCTGTGCAGTCTGCAAAGGATCCCCATCGTTGCTTCATCCCACTAATTAGAGTTTACCTGCTGCAGATTACAACATGGGATTAGTATTAGGCAAGAGCTGTGCTGCTCACCCAGCCTGGGCCTGAGAAGTGCTGAGCAGCACCCAGGGGAGCTTTAATCCAGCCCTTCCTTGTAGGGAGGCTAAAATGCAATAACTTCTGTTACATGTATGTAATAAATCCACACACCCAAGTTTGGGAAGGGTTTTCAATCCCCCCCATAAATCAGACCCCAAAGGAATCCCTGTGTGCCTGAAGCAGGGCTCAGAGCAGCAAAAGCTCGGGCAATGCTTCTGGCCCTGCACAGAGGGAGAGCAGTGCCATCGGCAGTGTGCAGCCAGTTAACCCTGGGAGGCACTGCTGGGACAGACAGGGCACAGGGCTGGGCTGGGGTGCACTGGTACCAGTAGCCCTGCGCAGCTGGACTGGTGCAGACTGGCACTGGCACCACCCGCACACCTGAACTGGTACAGACTGGCACTGGCACCACCTGCACACCTGCCCTGGTACAGACTGGCACTGGCACCACCTGCACACCTGTACTGGTACAGACTGGCACCAGTAGCCCTGCACACCTGTACTGGTACAGACTGGCACTGGCACCACCCGCACACCTGCCCTGGTGCAGACTGGCACCAGTAGCCCTGCACACCTGTACTGGTACAGACTGGCACTGGCACCACCTGCACACCTGCCCTGGTACAGACTGGCACCAGTAGCCCTGCACACCTGTACTGGTACAGACTGGCACTGGTACCACCTGCACACCTGCCCTGGTACAGACTGGCACCAGTAGCCCTGCACACCTGTACTGGTACAGACTGGCACTGGCACCACCCGCACACCTGCCCTGGTGCAGACTGGCACCAGTAGCCGTGCACACCTGTACTGGTACAGACTGGCACCAGTAGCCCTGCACACCTGTACTGGTGCAGACTGGCACTGGCACCACCCGCACACCTGCCCTGGTACAGACTGGCACCAGTAGCCGTGCACACCTGCCCTGGTACAGACTGGCACCAGTAGCCCTGCACACCTGCCCTGGTGCCCAGTGCACACCTGGCACGGTGCTGACACTGCCCCTCCCCTCTGAAGGAGCAGCCCAGGTCGGACCTGGCCGTGCCTTTCCCCTCTGTTAAACACTTGTCACTGCCACGGGGTGTGGGAAGGATGGACAGCCCCGTGACACCAGGGACACCAAACAAACACCCCCAGTGACACCAGGGACACCAAACACCCCCGGTGACACCAGGACACCAAACATCCCCGGTGACACCAGGACACCAAACACCCCCAGTGTCCCAGGGAAGGATGAAAATCCCCAGGTGTGTCCCGGGGAATGCTGAACACCCGCAGTGTCCCCAGGGACACCTGGGACACAGGTGTTGAACCCCCCCCCGGTGTCCTGGCTGCAGCTCAGGCCGTGCACAGCTGGCACAGCTGGAGCTCACACAGCCGGCACAGCTGGAGCTCACACAGCCGGCAGCGCTGGCGCCCGCTCTGGTCGCACGCCGGGCAGCGCAGCGCTCACACAGCTGGCTCTGGCACCGCTGGCACAGCTGGCACAGCTGGCACAGCTGTCTCTCAGGCCATGCACAGCTCACACAGCTGTCTCTCAGGCCGCGCACAGGCGGCAGCGCTGGCGCCCGCTCTGGTCGCACGCCGGGCAATGCAGCGCTCACACAGCTGGCTCTGGCACCGCTGGCACAGCTGTCTCTCAGGCCATGCACAGCCGGCACAGCTGGCACGGCTGTCTCTCAGGCCGCGCACAGCTGGCACAGCTGGCACAGCTGGAGCTCACACAGCTCACACAGCTGTCTCTCAGGCCATGCACAGCTGGCACAGCTGGCACAGCTGGAGCTCACACAGCTCGGCACAGCTGTCTCTCAGGCCATGCACAGCTGGCACGGCTGGCACAGCTGGAGCCCATGCACAGCTGGCACAGCTGTCTCTCAGGCCATGCACAGCTGTCTCAGCCGTCTCTCAGGCCGCGCACAGAGCCGGCAGCGCTGGCGCCCGCTCTGGTCGCACGCCGGGCAGCGCAGCGCTCGGTAGGACTCCCGGAACCTGCTGGCCAGCATGGAGAACTTGCTTCCATGGCACTGCGAGCACGGGGCACAGCCCGAGCCCCGGCACTGCCAGCAGCCCTCGGCAGCGCCGGCCTCCTGCAGCGGGAAAAACAGCGGTCAGCGGGCGGGAGCACCTGAGCTCTGGAGGGAGGGAAGCTCTGGCTGCGGGCTCTGCCATCGCGGCGCTCCTGACACGCCACTCTGCCTGTGACAATCTGCTCTCCGCAGCAAGGACCTCGACCAAAAGGCTCCCACGTGCTTGGGGACAATTTGTGGCTACTGCTGGAAAATGAGAAGTTAATGTGGCTGGAATTATAGCACACAATACTCCGAACTCTTTCTCTTCTGCACAGCTCCACCCATCGTCCTGTGACTCCTTATCACACCATTCCCACTCTGCAGCCTCGGGTTTGAGCCACACTTCGTTTCTCCAGGGATTGCCCATCAGCCTCTCTCCCCAAATCCCTCCTCACACCGTGCACATCCTCTGTGCCTCTCCCAGACCCCACCCTGGAACTCCTGGGAGCAGAAGGGCTGAGCTGACCCAGCCCAGACTCAGCTCCACGAAACTCCATCAGCTCCTCAAGACAACGTCGGGTTTTGTGGGATCAGATCATGGTCGGGCTAATTGGGATTCTGACCCACAAAGACTCCCCCGTGAGAAAGCACATGTGAGGCACGGCCTTATTTCAGCTGATACTAAAGCTTTAGCCTGAAGCAGTCTCAGCCACAGAGCAGCTGTGTTTAGCCCTGTCAGGCTGGAGAAACTCCGGCCTGCTCTAACCCCACTGGGAGGGGTGAGAGGGGCTGGAGCCCAGCCAGGCTCTGGAAACGCCAGCACCTCCAGGGGAGGGAAAGGGGAGACAGGAGCAGCTGCAGCAGCACTGCTGTCCCCAGAGTGCGGCCTCAGCAGGAGAGGGGAGCAGAGCGATGCTTTTCACCCAAACTCAGCCAGGACCCAGGTGCAGAGATGGATGGGTTTGGGTGCTCTGAGCAGGGCTGAGGGGAAAAGCAGTTCCCATTTTCTCTCACCTGCATGTGCTGCTTGCAGGTGACCTTATCCTGCACATCTGTTACGTGTCCAGCACTGAACTGCTCCTTCTTGTCCCGGTACACCAGCGTCCAGTCGTTCATCCCCTCAGTCTGGATGATTCTTCTCATGAGCTCCTTCTGGTCCATGGGGGCACGGATGATTTTCAGGTTATTGGTGTAGATGATGATCTTGCCAAAATCTACAACAGGGGAAGTCTGAAGAAGGAAGTTACCAGTGTCTCACCAGTGTGAATTCACTCTGCAAACACTGATGGTCTCCTGCACCAGCCAGCTCCCCTGACCACCCCCAGGGCATCCAGCAAACTGCTGGAGGTACAGCCCTAATGGGTGAATTCGCATTTTTTTTAGCAATTTTAAACCCAAGCTTGGTCAAGCATTTCCCTGAGAGCAGCACTTTGCTGTCCTGGCCCCTTCTCCCTGGTGCCATATGGAGTTACTGGGGCTATTGTCTTACACTCCTCACATTTCACTGCAAGTGCCTGTGTCAAGAAGCCATGCAAAAGGAGATGTCCCCCAAAAATGCCCTGAGTCAGTCACATCAGCTGCCATGAGGAGTTTGGTGCTGTCCTGGCACCTGCTCCACGAGGGGCAGGCAGGTGAGCCGGGGTGAGAGCCTGGAGCGTCCTGCCCACCTGCCCGGTGAGAGCCTGGGGGTGTCCCAGGCTCGGTGTCCCCAGGCTGCAGAGCTGCTGCTGCAGCAAGGCTGGGCCTGGGCCCTGTGGCCACTGCAGCGTCTGGGGGGAGGGACAGGAGCGTTAGCCAGGAATGCAAAACAAATGAACGCTGGATAAGATCAGCAGTGCCCTGGCCTCGGGCAGGGGAGATTCCTCGTGGGCTGGTGTTTGCAGGCAGGCTCCACGGCCAGCGTGCCAGCAGGGCAGATAGCAGCCAGCTGGGTCTGCCACACGCTCTGATGAGCACAGGAATTAACACTCTCAGTGCGCTCAAATCAAGGCCATGAAAAGTATTTACACACATTGTGCATGGACTGCCTCTCTATTAGTGCTAAAGAAACGCTTCTCTATCAGCAGCATTAATTATATGTTAAGGAAATAGCCAGTGAAACTAAGCTGAGACTGTCAAAGTAGCCCAAGAGGAATTCTGGCTGCCAGAGGTGCAGACACTGATGGCAGCCCTGGCCTCCTGCCAGCTGGAGTCACACAGCTTCAGTATTTTAAATACATCTGATTAATGTCCTCCTCACATTTGACTGCTCTAGATGCAGTAGGATTCCCACGTACAGATATCAACATGTATGGAAACGTTCTCTTTTACTCTACCCCACGGACAGATGCAGACCAGCACTGGGACAAGCCGGAGCACAGCTGGAGCACAGCTGGAGCACAGCTGGAGCACAGCTGGCAGATGCTGTTCCCTGCACTGCTGCAGGCCCTGAGGATCCTGCCACGTGTGGTTCCACACATCCAGCATGTGGAATTCCTGGAATAATGGCTGGAGATTCACAACCACCCTTTTCAAGTCCTGGCCTGACACACTGACAAAACTAAAACTGACAGAACAGTTTTATCTGGGTGAGGCTGCAGCGTGAGACCCCTGTCCCCACACTGCTCTGAGCAGGATTTAGCCCAAAGCTGCTCCCAGATGGGCACGGTGCCCAGCACCCACCCTGCAGTGTCACACCCCTGTCCCCAAAGCTGGTCCCAGATGGGCACAGTGCCCAGCACCCACCCCGCAGTGTCACACCCCTGTCCCCAAAGCTGCTCCCAGATGGGCACGGTGCCCAGCACCCACCCTGCAGTGTCACACCCCTGTCCCCAAAGCTGGTCCCAGATGGGCACGGTGCCCAGCACCCACCCTGCAGTGTCACACCCCTGTCCCCAAAGCTGGTCCCAGATGGGCACAGTGCCCAGCACCCACCCCGCAGTGTCACACCCCTGTCCCCGCTGTCCCCAGCAGGATTCAGCCCGCATGGCAGTGCCCGGCACTCACCCCGCAGTGTCACACCCCTGTCCCCGCTGTCCCCAGCAGGGTTCAGCCCGCATGGCAGTGCCCGGCACTCACCCCGCGGTGTCACACCCCTGTCCCCGCTGTCCCCAGCAGGATCCAGCCCGCATGGCAGTGCCCGGCACTCACCCCGCAGTGTCACACCCCTGTCCCCACACTGTCCCCAGCAGGATTTAACCCAAAGCTGGTACCTGTGCCCAGCACTCACCCCGCGGTGTCACACCCCTGTCCCCGCTGTCCCCAGCAGGGTTCAGCCCGCATGGCAGTGCCCGGCACTCACCCCGCAGTGTCACACCCCATGTCCCCGCTGTCCCCAGCAGGGTTCAGCCCGCATGGCAGTGCCCGGCACTCACCCGCGGTGTCACACCCTTGTCCCCACACTGTCCCCAGCAGGATCCAGCCCGCATGGCAGTGCCCAGCACTCACCCCGCGGTGTCACACCCCTGTCCCCACACTGTTCCCAGCGGGATTTAACCCAGCTGGTACCTGTGCCCAGCACCCACCCTGCAGTGTCACACCCTGTCCCGCTGTCCCCAGCAGGGGTTCAGCCCGCATGGCAGTGCCCGGCACTCACCCGCAGTGTCACACCCCTGTCCCCGCTGTCCCCAGCAGGGATCCAGCCCGCATGGCAGTGCCCTCGGCACTCACCCCCGCGAGTGTCACACCCCTGTCCCCACACTGTCCCCAGCAGGGTTCAGCCCGCATGGCAGTGCCCGGCACTCACCCCGCAGTGTCACACCCTTGTCCCCACACTGTCCCCAGCAGGGTTCAGCCCGCATGGCAGTGCCCGGCACTCACCCCGCAGTGTCACACCCCTGTCCCCGCTGTCCCCAGCAGGATCCAGCCCGCATGGCAGTGCCCGGCACTCACCCCGCAGCGCCCCGGCCCGGGCTGGCAGCCCCTCTCGGGGGGCTGGCCGTGCCCCGGCCCGCCGCTCGCTCCCTCTCGCAGGATGCTGATGCGGGGCGCGCTCAGCGCCGCGGGCCGGCAGCAGCGGCTCTGCGGCGCGGCCCCGGGCTGGCCCGGGGGCTCTGCCGGCTCGAAGCTGTGGCGCAGGAGGCGCCGGCCGTGCTCCCGGGCCGGGGGCTCCAGCTGCTGCCCGTCCTCGTACACCTGCTTCAGCAGGCGGCCGCTGCCGGCCGAGGAGACGCGGAACCGCACCTTGCGGGGCTTCTCCTGCCCCCCCGGGGGCTCCTGCACCCCCGGGGGCTTCTCCTGCATCCCCCGGGGCTCCTGCATCCCTCGGGGCTCCTCCAGCATCCCCCAGGACTTCTCCTCCATCCCCCAGGACTTCTTCTGCATCCCCCAGGGCTCCTGCATCCCCCAGGGCTCCTGCATCCCTCGGGGCTCCTGCATCCCCCGGGGCTCCTGCATCCCCCGGGGCTCCTGCATCCCCCAGGGCTCCTGCATCCCCCGGGGCTCCTGCATCACCCCGGGATTCCTGCATCCCCCGGGACCCCTGCATCCCTCGGGGCTCCTCCATCCCCCGGGGCTCCTGCATCCCCCACAGTTCCTGCATCCCCCGGGGCTCCTCCTGCATCCCCCGGGGCTCCTCCAGCATCCCCCAAGACTTCTTCTGCATCCCCCAGGACTCCTGCATCCCTCGGAGCTCCTGCATCCCCCAGGGCTCCTCCTGCATCCCTCGGGGCTTTCCCTGCATCCCCCAGAACTTTTCCTGCATCCCCCGGGACTGCTCCTCCTGCATCCCCCGGAGCTCCTGCATCCCCCGGGGCTCCTCCTGCATCCCCCGGAGCTCCTGCAGCCCCCGGGACTTCTCCTGCATCCCCCGGGGCTCCTCCAGCATCCCCCAGGGCTCCTCCATCCCCCGGGGCTCCTCCTGCATCCCTCGGGGCTCCTCCATCCCATCCCGTGGCAGCTGCAGCTCCCAGCAGCAGCCCCAGGGCTCCGGGTCCAGAGGAGAGCCCTGCAGCTTCCCCAGCCCACCCCATGTATAATTCAGGGTTTCTAGCAGTTCCTCTCATCTTACAGCAAAACCGACACCGCTGGATTAAATATTGATGGAAATGCACAAAGAGGAAGTATGGCTGGGAGGGAAGTCACAGGCAGGGTGGTGAGAGGGGCCACAGGGAGAAAGGAGTTAACCTGGAAGGAGAGGATTACACAGGAAACTCTATCCTTGTTTCTGAAACCATGGAAATGTGTCTGCCACGTGCTGTGCTAAGAGCTACCCCAAATACACCATCCCAGTAGCTTCTCATCATTTTCTGAAAAGGCAAAAAGACAAATTCAGAGAAAGAGCAACCCAGCCCCACAAACTGCAGAAGTGAATAATTCCTCTGCCTTTCTCACACTGAAACCCTGAGAGCACAAAGCTCAGTTTCACTTTAATCTAATGTGCTCCTCTACAGGTTGTGAGATCTAATTAAGATATTCTGTCGTTAGTGCTCAATTGCTGTTTGTAATTCTTGGTGCCTTTTGGGGCCTTTTGGATCGTTCTGGGTTTGGTTTTCATTTTTAGGGGACGGTCATCATCTCGTGCATTTCCCCAGCCCTCCCAGAGCTCCATCCCAGGACAGCCCACCTCAGCACCACCCCAGGCTGGACCTCCCTGCCCTGGCCCTGGCACACAGGGCTGGTTCCTGTGCCCGTCCCCAGCTGGCCAGCTGCAGCTCTCCTGACCTTTGGGGGGTAAAATAAAGAGTATGTGTGGGTGCAAAACACATCTACAGGTAACTGCTGAAGGGGCCTTCATCATCTCCCAACACCTACTTGAATCACGTCCAACAGGAGTCAAAATCTTTTTTTTTTTCCTGAGTTCCAAGATTTTAGTAGATCTCCACATTGCACATCAAGTGGGGCTCTGCCCTGGCAGAGAGTTTGATTTAACTTCTTTCAGCTCAGCCCCAGCACTGCTAAAGCTCAATGCTCTCAACAGGTTAATTCATCATCTCTTTTAGAGGTTTGTTAATGAAATCCTGGGGTGGCAGTTTGAAGCTGCCTGCCCACAGCTCCACAGCCAAGCAGTTTGTGCAAGGCAGACGCTGCTCGGGGGGTCGCTGCTCTGCTGGCAGCCCCATGGGGAGACAGAAGATGGTTTCTGGCAGGAGAGCAGCCCTGGAGCCGCCCTTGGCACCCAGCTCTGCAGGCTGGTGCAGGGCCCATCCACCCCTGTGCAGGGCAGACACTGTGTGTGAGCACCCTGGTCTCTGGGAATGCTGCTGGGGATTGCTGCTTCACCTGGGCAGCCTCAGCCCAGCACAAACCACACGGGGCTCCTCAGCTGGTGCTGCTGGAGCCCCCTGAGAGCACAGGGACAGTCCCTGCAGCCAGCACAGGCTCAGCTCAGGGCTGGGCTCTCCGATGGGTGTCTGGCATCTCCCGGGGGCCCTGAGCCCCTGCTGGGCTCAGAACTGAGGTGTGGTGCCAGGCTGCATCCGCAGCCCTCAGGAAGGGCTGGCAGCTCTCCCTCCCGCGCTGGGCCCCTGCTCCCACGGGACTGCCACAGGCACAGGTCACTGACAGCCCCGGTGCCAGCCCTGCCCTGAGCCCGCGGGCTGCAGGGACACAGCTGCACCAGCCTGAGCCACGGGCCCCATTCCAGCCCGGCTGGGCCCCCCTGCACCTCCCCTGGGCTCACGGGGCTGAGGCACCAGCAGGAGACAGCTCACTGCACCCGGGCTAGCACAGAGCCCTGGGGTCACACAGAGCCCTGGGGTCACACAGAGCCCTGGGGTCACACAGAGCCCTGGGTCACACAGAGCCCTGGGGTCACACACGAGCCCTGGGGTCACACACAGCCCTGGGGTCACACACAGCCCTGGGGTCACACACAGCCCCGGGGTCACACACAGCCCTGGGTCACACAGAGCCCTGGGGTCACACACAGCCCTGGGGTCACACACAGCCCTGGGGTCACACACAGCCCTGGGGTCACACACAGCCCTGGGGTCACACACAGAGCCCTGGGGTCACACACAGAGCCCTGGGGTCACACAGAGCCCTGGGGTCACACACACACAGCCCTGGGGTCACACACAGCCCTGGGGGTCACACACAGCCCTGGGGTCACACACAGCCCTGGGGTCACACACACAGCCCTGGGGTCACACACAGCCCTGGGGTCACACACAGAGCCCTGGGGGTCACACACAGAGCCCCGGGGTCACACAGAGCCCTGGGGTCACACACAGCCCTGGGGTCACACACAGCCCTGGGGTCACACACAGAGCCCTGGGGTCACACACAGAGCCCCTGGGGTCACACAGAGCCCCGGGTCACACAGAGCCCTGGGGTCACACACAGCCCTGGGGTCACACAGAGCCCTGGGGTCACACAGAGCCCCGGGGTCACACAGAGCCCTGGGGTCACACACAGCCCCAGGGGTCACACAGAGCCCTGGGGTCACACAGAGCCCTGAGTCACACAGAGCCCCGGGGGTCACACAGAGCCCTGGGGTCACACAGAGCCCTGGGTCACACAGAGCCCTGGGGTCACACACAGCCCTGGGGTCACACAGAGCCCTGGGTCACACAGAGCCCTGGGGTCACACACAGAGCCCCGGGGTCACACAGAGCCCTGGGGTCACACAGAGCCCCGGGGTCACACAGAGCCCTGGGGTCACACACAGCCCTGGGGTCACACACAGAGCCCTGGGGTCACACAGAGCCCTGGGGGTCACACAGAGCCCTGGGGTCACACACAGCCCTGGGGGTCACACACAGCCCTGGGGGTCACACACAGCCCTGGGTCACACAGAGCCCTGGGGTCACACACAGCCCTGGGGTCACACAGAGCCCTGGGGTCACACAGAGCCCCTGGGGTCACACAGAGCCCTGGGTCACACAGAGCCATTGGGGTCACACACAGAGCCCTGAGTCACACAGAGCCCTGGGGGTCACACAGAGCCCTGGGGTCACACAGAGCCCTGAGTCACACAGAGCCCTGGGGGCACACACAGAGCCCTGGGGTCACACAGAGCCCTGGGGGTCACACAGAGCCCTGAGTCACACAGAGCCCTGGGGGTCACACACAGCCCTGGGGTCACACAGAGCCCTGAGTCACACAGAGCCCCGGGGTCACACAGAGCCCCTGGGGGTCACACAGAGCTCCTGGGGGTCACACACGAGCCCTGGGGTCACACAGAGCCCTGGGTCACACAGAGCCCTGGGGCACACACAGCCCTGGGGTCACACACAGCCCCTGGGGTCACACACAGCCCTGGGGTCACACACAGCCCTGGGGTCACACACAGCCCTGGGGTCACACAGAGCCCTGGGTCACACAGAGCCATTGGGGTCACACACAGCCCTGGGGTCACACAGAGCCCTGGGGTCACACAGAGCCCTGGGGTCACACACAGCCCTGGGGTCACACACAGCCCTGGGGTCACACACAGCCCTGGGGGTCACACAGAGCCCTGGGGTCACACACAGCCCTGGGGTCACACAGAGCCCTGGGGTCACACACAGCCCTGGGGTCACACACAGCCCTGGGGGTCACACAGAGCCCTGGGGTCACACAGAGCCCTGGGGTCACACACAGCCCTGGGGTCACACAGAGCCCTGGGGTCACACACAGCCCTGGGGTCACACAGAGCCCTGGGGTCACACAGAGCCCTGGGGTCACACACAGCCCTGGGGTCACACAGAGCCCTGGGGTCACACAGAACCCTGGGGTCACACAGAGCCCTGGGGGTCACACACAGCCCTGGGGTCACACAGAGCCCTGGGGTCACACAGAGCCCTGGGGTCACACAGAGCCCTGGGGTCACACACAGAGCCCTGGGGTCACACAGAGCCCTGGGTCACACAGAGCCCTGGGGTCACACACAGCCCCGGGGTCACACACAGCCCTGGGGTCACACAGAGCCCTGGGGTCACACAGAGCCCTGGGGTCACACACAGCCCTGGGGTCACACACAGCCCTTGGGGGTCACACACAGGCCCCGGGGTCACACAGAGCCCTGGGGTCACACAGAGCCCTGGGGTCACACACAGCCCTGGGGTCACACACAGCCCTGGGGTCACACAGAGCCCTGGGGTCACACAGAGCCCGGGGTCACACAGAGCCCTGGGGTCACACACAGCCCCAGACTGGTCACACAGAGCCCCGGGGTCACACAGAGCCCTGGGGGTCACACAGAGCCCTGGGGTCACACAGAGCCCTGGGGGTCACACACAGCCCTGGGGTCACACACAGCCCGGGGGTCACACAGAGCCCTGGGGTCACACACAGCCCTGGGGGTCACACACAGCCCTGGGGTCACACAGAGCCCTGGGGTCACACACAGCCCTGGGGTCACACACAGCCCCGGGGTCACACAGAGCCCTGGGGTCACACAGAGCCCTGGGGTCACACAGAGCCCTGGGGTCACACACAGCCCTGGGGTCACACAGAGCCCTGGGGTCACACAGAGCCCTGGGGTCACACAGAGCCCTGGGGTCACACACAGCCCCGGGGTCACACAGAGCCCTGGGGTCACACACAGAGCCCTGGGGTCACACACAGCCCTGGGGGTCACACACAGAGCCCTGGGGTCACACAGAGCCCTGGGGTCACACAGAGCCCTGGGGTCACACAGAGCCCTGGGGTCACACAGAGCCCTGGGGTCACACACAGCCCTGGGGTCACACAGAACCCTGGGGTCACACAGAGCCCTGGGGTCACACAGAGCCCTGGGTCACACACAGCCCTGGGGTCACACACACAGCCCTGGGGGTCACACACAGCCCTGGGGTCACACAGAGCCCTGGGGTCACACAGAGCCCTGGGTCACACACAGCTCCTGGGGGTCACACAGAGCCCTGGGGTCACACAGAGCCCTGGGGTCACACACAGCTCTGGGGTCACACAGAGCCCTGGGGTCACACACAGCCCTGGGGTCACACAGAGCCCTGGGGGTCACACACAGCCCTGGGGTCACACAGAGCCCTGGGGTCACACACAGCCCTGGGGGTCACACACAGCCCTGAGGGTCACACAGAGCCCTGGGGTCACACACAGCCCTGGGGTCACACAGAGCCCTGGGGTCACACAGAGAACCCTGGGGGTCACACAGAGCCCTGGGGTCACACACACACAGCCCTGAGTCACACAGAGCCCTGGGTCACACACAGAGCCCTGGGGGTCACACACAGCCCTGGGGTCACACAGAGCCCTGGGGTCACACAGAGCCCTGGGGTCACACAGAGCCCTGGGGTCACACAGAGCCCTGAGTCACACACAGCTCCTGGGGTCACACAGAGCCCTGGGGTCACACACAGCCCTGAGGTCACACACAGCCCTGGGGTCACACACAGCCCCGGGGTCACACAGGAACAGAGGGAAAACAGGAAAAGGAGCTGCACAGAGGGACATCCCCAGCTGCTGGGACACAGCTCTGCCTGGGCTTCTGACAGCAGCAGCACAGCCTGGGAGAGACTGGGAGAGCCTGGGAGAGCCCGAGAGCAGCAGGCAAGGAGCAGTCTGGGCACTGGCCATGGCACTGGGAGCACTGGCCATGGTGCAGGGGCACTGGCCATGGCACTGGGAGCACTGGCCATGGCACTGGGGGCACTGGCCATGGCACTGGGACACTGGCCATGGCACTGGGAGCACTGGCCATGGCACTGGGGCACTGGTCACCAGCCCCCCGGAGCACACAGGGCAGGGAAGTGGTTCCTTGCTGGATAAACCCCCTGGCACTGCAGTGGGCACTGGAGCAGTGCTGGCCCCGAGCACAGGAGCTGCTCTGCAGCACCAGGAGCTGCCCCACAAGGGCCCAAACCCCAGGGTGCTCCCAGTGGGCTCCCAGTGGGCTCCCAGTGGGCTCCCAGCCTGTCCTGCTCCCCAGGCAGGAGAAGCTCACCCTGAGCCCCCAGGCCACACCAGCCCAGGGTTTGTCCCTGCTCCCCCACTCTGCCAGAGGCACTGGGACAGTACAGGTGATGCAGCAGAGGGGTCGTTCCCTGTGTGTGATGTGGGAACTGTGGCCTGCTGTTTGCTGCTGTCAAACCCACACTGACCAGCTTCTCAAGGCCTGTGCTTGGGTCCAGACCACGTGGGAACCCTGATTTTGTGTTTTGGAGAGTTAGAGCTGCATCCCTGCAGGTTCAGCACGCCCCAGAGAGCAGGGGGCTGTGCTGGGTGCTCTGCAGGGAGAGATGAGTGTGCCAGAGAGGCCAGAGGGGCAGAGCGGGGCACTGGGCACTGCTGGGGCAGGGCTCACAGGCAGCTCCAGCTCCCCAGACAGCAGGGACCCTGGGCTGGGCAGATCAGAGGGGCCAGAGCTGGGCCTGTCTGTTTGACCAGCCGTCCCACTCGTGCCAGGTGCAGGGACCAGGGGCAGGGGACAGCAGGAGGTGCCTGGTGACCTCTGCAGTGCGGGAAGGACACATCCCTCCTCCCTCGCTGCTGCTCAGCCTGGCTCCTGCTAATGACACCTCAGCAAACACACAGCAATCTGTCTTCACCAAAATCAGTGAATAAATTTAACTTAAAAATACTTTTCTATTTCTGGACAGGTACCACTCTGCTCCAGCTACTTCAGAATCAGCTGAGGCCTCCCCAGCACAGAGTGCCAAGGCTGCAATGGCAAACCACAGCACTGCCCCTCTGAGAGACAGTAAACAGCTCCCCACCCCCCTCTGTACCAGGTGTGGATGGGCTCTCGTGTTCGGCCTCTGCCCCAGCTGATGTGTCCGTGCTCCTGAAGGGGAAGGAAAGCAGAGCTGCAGCATGCAGCTGCCCAGGGCTGGCCCCGGGGAGCAGGGGGGCCACGGGGAGCCCAGCACAGGGCACCTGTCTTGGCTGGAGAGCTGGGAAATGGCAGAAACAGAAAATAGAAAATAGAAAATAGAAAATAGAAAATACAAAATACAAAATACAAAATAAATAGAAAATAGAAAACAGAAAACAGAAAATTCTCTGCCGGCTGCAGGTCCCCACACTCTGCACACCCCTGCAGACTCAGGCTGGCCTAATTATGTCTCTCTCCAGGCAAACTCAATTTATTTACTGGCTGTGCTGGGTGCTGCTGTGCACCCAGAGCCCAGGGCCAGTGGCCACTGCCCAGCCCTGGCCAGCAGAGCCTCGGGCCCTAGAGCCCCAGGCAGGTCCTGCCCCTGCCCTGGCAGCAGCAGCACTGTGCTGGTGGGTGGCTGGGGGATGAGCTGCCAGCTCAGATCAGGATCTGGGAGAGGCTCCCCCTCTCCTGCCCTCCAGCAGCTAAAAACAGCCTGAGAGCTCCTCTTCCCCCTCAGGGAGCCATGTGGCATCAGGGTGTGCTGCAGGGAGCCTGAGGCTCCTTCTAGCCCTGCAGGGGCTGCCTGGCATGGCACACACAGCCCAGTGGCCATGGGCCCAGCTCAGTGTCCATGACCCCAGCCCAGTGGCCACAGATCCCAGCCCAGTGTCCATGGGCCCAGTCCTCTCCACACTGTGCTTCTGAAGAATCCTGAGAGCAGGGCAGGGGCAGCTGCAGCCCGATGGTTTTATCTGAGACATCTTAGGATTTACAGTCTTGTCCTCTGGTATGTGCGTGTTGAAGGCACAGGGCTGAAACACAGCAAGGTTTGTGAGGAAATGTTCTCGGGCCTTAACTGGCCCTGCTCTCCTCGGGCAGTCCAGCAGGACGCGCGGCAGGCAGACAGGGCAGGAATGCAGCTGGGGAGGGGATGGAAACGGCGGGTACCGGGAGGCAGCCGGGCCTGCGCCGCCGCCCTTGAGCGCGGCTCGGAGCCCGCAGCGCCGGCGGCTCGGGCGGCCCGGCCGGGAGCAGCCGCTCGGGGCTGGCGCGGCGGGCTGACACCGGGCGGGGCGGGATGGCGCTGCCGGGGAGCCCGGCCGGGGAAGGGCAGGAGTGAGCCGGGCTGGCACTGCCTGCGACAGGAGGCGTGCAGGTGTGCGGGTGTGCAGGGTGTGCAGGGTGTGCAGGTGTGTGCAGGTGTGCGGGGTGTGCGCAGGTGTGCGGGGTGTGCGCAGGGTGTAAAGGTGTGCAGGTGTGTGCGGGTGTACAGGTGTGTAGGCGTGCAGGGTGTACAGCTGTGCAGGTGTGCAGGGTGTGCAGGTGTGCAGGGTGTACAGGTGTGCAGGGTGTACAGGTGTGCAGGGTCTGCTGCAGCCGGAGCCCAGCGCCAGCAGCTCGGGCTGATGTTTACCAGCGCTCATCTCCTGAGCCGGTCCATTTTTCCGAGCAGTGTCAGGAGGGCTGCAGCCTGTCCAGCCCCCGCCCGGCTCCGGGACCCCCTGCCCAGCCCCCGGTCCGGCTCCGGGACCCCCTGCCCAGCCCCCCGGTCCGGCTCCGGGACCCCCTGCCCAGCCCCGGCCCGGCTCCGAGACCCCCTGCCCGGCCCCGGCCCGGCTCCGGGACCCCCTGCCCGGGGAGCAGGGCCCGGCGCTGCCCGGCCCGGCCCCAGCCGCAGCCGCAGCCCCAGCCCCGGGCTGGCCCGTCCCTGCCCGGGCTGAGTCAGGAGTGACTCACCGCAGCCGGGCTGCAGCGCAGGGAGCGCGCTCGCAGATTGGCGAGCGCAGCCCTGGATGTAGGTGGCTGCGTTACCGCTCCGGCAGCGGCTCTGCTCCGGCTTCCTCCTCCTGCTCCGGGCAGGACCGAGCCCAGCTCTGCTCCCCGCTCTGCTCCGGCTCCCTCCTCCTGCTCCGGGCAGCACCGAGCCAGCTCTGCTCCCCGCTCTGCCCCGGTGGATGCGGGCTGTGGGTGCCCCGGCCCCGCTCCTGGAGGGGCTCAGCGCTGAAGATGGATGACTTGGCGCTGCTGGAGCTGCTCGAGTGTCCCGTGTGCTTTGAGAAGCTGGACGCCTCGGCCAAGGTGCTGCCGTGCCAGCACACGTTCTGCACGCCGTGCCTGCAGAGGATCCTCAGGTCGCAGAAGGAGCTGCGGTGCCCCGAGTGCCGGACGCTGGTGCTGGGCAGCATCGAGCAGCTGCCCTCCAACCTGCTGCTCATCCGCCTGCTGGATGGAGCCCGGGGCGGGCAGAAGGCGGCGCGGCTGGGCTCGGTGCAGAGGCCGGGGGTCCTGTCCTCCCCCGCCTCCGTCCGGAGGGTGCCCCGGGGGCTGCAGCTGCAGCAGCACCGGCTGGCAAACAGCGCCAGGATCCACTCGGACGGGGTAAGAGCTCCTCGGTTCTGTCTTCTGCCCGGAGCCAGGAACCTTCTCTGCCAGCAGCGCTGCAGAGTTGGAAGCGAGACTGAGCGTTCTGTTTGTAAATTCGGCTGCTGTTTCCATGTGTTATTTGATTATTTCAATCACAGCAGCAGAAATTGACTCCCAGGCTGAGACAAAGCCAGCCTGCCCTTCTCCTTACCAAAACTTCTCAGCACCTCTTTTCTCCCAGGGTTTTCAGAAGGTTCCTGGCTTTTGGGGGCATTTCAGGTGCTTGGACTTTTGGGCAATGCATTGCTTTTGACTGATAGCAATTAAGTCGGTAATTGCAGAGCTGTAACTGTTAGGGGTGGAGAAGGAATTTCCACAGCTGCGCCTCAGTTTCCCCGCACTGGAAAAGAAGGGGGGTGCCCAGTGATGCTGCTGCTGTTCCTTCCAAAGTCCTTGGAAGTTCACTAGTTAAAAATATTAAATTTGACTCACTTTGACTGTACCTGGGGATGAATTACTAGGCTAATTTTAAAATTCTAAGTTCTTTCCATCATTTCCTATAATGATACAAAAGCTTTTCTTGAATAATGAGGACATGGTACTAGACCTGTTAAAAGAGTTGGGCTCAGATGGAATTTAGGGTAGAGACTTGTGGCTTCACCTTTCCCACATTATATTCCTGGATTTCCATTTCTCTCACCTGAGCTGTTCTGTACAGTGTCTCTAAAGGATTTTAAGCCCTCAGAGGCTTGGCTGGGAGGGCTGTGGGACCCAGAGCCTGCTCAGAGCACGGGGCTGTGCAGGTCAGCTGGGCACTGAGCTGTGCCCTGGCCAGAGCCAGGTGCTGCTGTGTGCCACAGGCAGAGCTGGCACGTGTCCCCAGGAATTCTGTGCTGTGGGAGAGGGATCTGGATCCCACACCAAAACCAGGCATCCCTCAGGAGCTGCTCTCCCTGAGCCCAGGCACTGTGTCCCCCTCCTGGGAGCACTGCCTGGCCCAGCACAGCCAGGGACAGGGCTGGGGACAGGGCTGGGGACAGGGCTGGGTGACTCTGCCCAGCCCAGGGCACCCTCCTGGCCCAGCACAGCCAGGGACAGGGCTGGGGACAGGGCTGGGGACAGATGGGTGACACTGCCCAGCCCAGGGCACCCTCCTGGCCCAGCACCACGCAGGGCACGGGGCCAGGGGCACCTGGAGCAGGTCCTCGGGCTGCCAGACCCTGCTGGCAGCCAGCAGCTCTCCAGGGCAGCTGCAGGAGCTGCTGGGCCAAACCACCCACCAGTGGCAGGTTTCAGTCCTGCCACCCCGGGCAGCATTCCAGAGGACAAGGAGAACGTTGTAGTTTTTTCCAGCTGGACTCTCCTGGCCCTGGATAAAAGAGCACAAATGCACTTGTCTGGTTTTCTTCTCTCTCACTCATTTCATGTTTCTTTAACTGGTTCCCAGGACAGGTAGGAACTTGCTGCTGGGATAAAATGGCAACATCCATCCATTTATAGCTCCCAAAAGCTTTCAGGACCAACTTAAGACCCAACTGCTGGGAATCAGCAGAGCCAGTGAGCAGCAGGGGAGCAGTGGCTGTGCCTGGCTCCCTGGCACTGGACAGCCCTCTGAGCTCCTGTGCCTCTCTGGGAGGGGATATAAAACACATTACACTGAAATACCTGAGACTTAATTAGTTACTTAATTATAAAACACTTTGGAATCCTCTGCTGCAAGGTGAAGAATGCAAGGTGTTAGTCACATGTTGGTTTTAGTGGTTTAAATACCTGCACTCAGTCGTTACTTTGGGTACTCCAGTGGATGTGAATGGATCTGGAGCCTGCCCTGAGCTGGCACTCGGTGACAGCAGCATGTCACCCAGCACAGCAGGGACAGTGCCTGGCAGTGCAGAGGTGGGACCCTGGTGAGGATGGTTCTCATCACCCTGCCCCAGGGATGCCTGAGGTCCAGGGAGCTCCACCTGGTTGAATCTGGGTAAGCAGAGACCTCCAATGTCTGTGCACCTCAGAGCAGATGGTTTTTGTCAGGAGCCACAGTGAGTGCTGCTCACCTGGCCACAGCTCTGCCCTGGGTACTCAGAGTTCAGTGTCCGTGTGCTGCTGTAGCAGAAGGTCCCCAAAAACAGACTGCCCCAATCTGCAAGGCTGCTGATTGCCCCAGTACCTCCACCCCTGTGCGAGGAAGCAAACAGAGCTGATGTGCTCACTGAGCTCTGCAGCCAGAGCCACCAGCCAGCACAGGCCAGCATTTGGTTTTACCAAGGCTGCTCTATAAATAAACTTCCTGCACTCCCTGGAGCTGAGAACATCACAAGTTTGATCAAAGTTTCTCTCTCAGCAAAGATCTTTCCTTGCCAGCTCTTTGCTCCTCATGCTGATGAGCATCCACGGAGGCAAAAGCGAGATGAGCCCTGGTGCCCCAGCAGCAGAGCTGGTGTCACTGGGCAGGGTGAGCACAGGCACAGCTCCTCTGCGCTCAGGAGCTTCCCAGAGCCAGCTGCTGAGAAAACAGGGAATTTTCTAATTGCAGCCCATCCCAAGCCATTTGTTTGCTGGCATTTAAATCCCTTTGAGCACTTCCCACGCGCTGTGGCAGGCGCTGGGTCTGGGCACGGGGGCTGTGCCAGGTGCTGCTCTGCCCTGAGCCCCCAGCCCTGACCTGCTCTGCTCTGCACCCAGCCAGGCTCCTGCTCCTGGACACAGCGCAGAGAGCACAGGCCTGGGATTCTCAGCACCTGCACACAGTAAACAGTCTGGAATTGGGGAGCAAAGGGACTCGCTGGGAGGAGTGTGCGTAAACAAGCCACGCTGGGGCTTTGAACTGGAGGAGCCGCCCCTGGCATGTGCCAGGTGCGGTTCTGCGGGAAGGAATGCCCGTTCATTACAGCCCCAGCCTGTGCTGAGGCTGCTCCTGGCCTGGCTGCAGCCCAGCAGAGCCGTGCTGAGTGTGCACAGAGCTCCCCACCCCGCAGGACGGGGGGTGCCCGGCTGCTCCCGCAGGCACCGAGCCCCCGGCCCCGCCCGCTGCCGGGGCTGCGCTGGCCGGGGGCGGGCACGGGCAGGAAAAGCTCCCGCACGGCAGCCTGCCTCGGGAAAGCACGGACCGCGCAGCTTTCACCGGGACTTGGGCTATTTTCTCTTGCATGAACCGAGTGCTCAACACCCCCTCCCAGCACTTCATGGGAGATAGACAGATAACACCTCTGTGGGGATAAAAATACCCTGCACTCCAACGTCCCACCTTCACAGGCCGCCTATAGATAGCGCCTGCCTCTTGGTGTTCTCTGCTCCCCCAGAGCCTTCTCCGGCTCCTCGCTGCCTGTGGCAGGCAGCCCTGGCACTGCTGAGCTCCCTCACGTCCAAAGCCAGCCCCATGCTGGAGAGATCCCCTCGCTGAGCAGACCCCCAAAGCCCCCAAAGCCCCCAAAGCCCCCAAAGCCCCAGCAGGTGCAGCCGCCACAGTCAGTGCCGGTGACCCCAGACGTGCCCTGTCCCCCGGGGCTGGCTGTGGCTGTCAGGCCCGGGCCCTGCTCCCTGCCAGCACAGAGCTGCTGGGGCTGTGCCCGGAGCCGCACACGGAGCTGCCGGCTCGGCTGCACAGCTCTGGGCGGCCCTAGGGCCGCTCTGCAGGCAGGGCTTGTGCCCGGGTCCCTGCTGTGCTCATCTCATCCCAGCAGAGCCAGGAGCCTCTCCCACAGCGCTGCTGGCACACCTGCCCTGCTGTGCCCCCCCCACGGAGATTGGGCACTTTTTCCTGCTGCAGAGGAGTGAGGCAGCTCCGGCTGGTGGAAGCACAGCCCAGGAGCTGTGAGAGCAGCAGGGCTGGCACGGGGCACGCCTGGCCAGGGGAGAGCACAAAGACCTCCACGGCCCACTGCAGGAGCCAGTTTCCCTGGTTCTACAAAATTGGGTACCAAGCTGCAAACACATAAAAGTGTTTTAATTTGTTTCCAAGGCAATGAGTCAGGCTGAGATGGCGAGTCAGGAATAGCTCAGCAGGGCTCCAGAGCCAGCTCACCTGCAGGTCAGCCAGCAGCCAGCCTGGGAGCCCCTGCCCCCATTTCCCGCTGGGCTGGGCACTGCCCCTGCCCCAGGGAGCTGGTCCTGGCCTGGGCTTGTGGTTTTCCCTCCAGAGGGAAGGGCAAGGCTGGGGAGGAGGCACAGGAGCTGTGCAGAGAGCCAGGGCTGGAGGCAGGGCTGTGCTGAGGGACAGGGAGCTGGACTGAGGGACAGGGAGAGATGGACTGGGGGACAGAGAGATGGACTGGGGACACAGAGCTGGACTGAGGGACAGGGAGACTGAGCTGAGGGACAGAGAGATGGACTGAGGGACAGAGAGATGGACTGGGGGACACAGAGCTGGACTGAGGGACAGGGAGATGGACTGGGGGACAGAGAGATGGACTGAGGGACACAGAGCTGCCCTGAGGGACAGAGAGCTGAGCTGAGGGACAGAGAGATGGACTGAGGGACACAGAGCTGCCCTGAGGGACAGAGAGCAGCCCTGAGGGACACAGAGCAGTCCTGAGGGACACAGAGCTGCCCTGAGGGACAGGGAGCTGAGCTGAGGGACACAGAGCAGCCCTGAGGGACAGAGAGCTGCCCTGAGGGACACAGAGCAGCCCTGAGGGACAGCAGGGCTGTCCCTGCCCCAGCACTGGGCTCACGGAGGGCCCAGCCCCGGTGCCCGCTGCCAGAGGTGGCCACAGGGCTGGCAGGGCTGGCTGAGGCGCCACATCAGCACTGCCTGAGCCAGAGCAGGGAGGGACAGGCAGCAGGAGAGGGCTGAGAGCAGCAGGGAGCAGGGTGCAGGCTCCTCCAGCCTCTGGGAGCTGCTGCTGAGGCACAGCAGCATGACCGGGCACGCCAAGGGCTGACACAGGGTGTTTTCCGTGCAGCTCAAAGCCTGACACACCAGTTAACCACAGCTGGGACTGCTGACAGCAGCACAGGCTCATCTGATAGAGCAGCAGCGAGCCAGGGGCCTGACAGGGAGGGTTTGGGGCAGGAACTGCAGCCGGGGCTCCCTGCGACCCCTGCACGCCCTGCCACGTCCTCTCCTCCCTCCAGACCTGTCCCTGCTCTCCCTGTGCCCTGCAGCCCTGCCAGCCCCAGGGGCAAAGCCAGCCCCAGGGCAAAGCCAGCACCAGGGGCAAAGCCAGCCCCAGGGGCAAAGCCAGTACCAGGGGCAAAACCAGTACCAGGGGCAAAACCAGTACCAGGGACAAAGCCAGCCCCAGGGGCAAAGCCAGTACTGAGGAGCAAAGCCAGCCCCAGGGCAAAGCCAGCACCAGGGGCAAAGCCAGTACCAGGGGCAAAACCAGTCCCAGGGGCAAAGCCAGCCCAGCTCCAGCCCTGGGAGTTCCTCCTGCTCACCTGCCTGTCCCCCTGTTCCACACCTGGATTTTCCCCCCTGTTCCACACCTGCCTGTCCCCCTGTTCCACACCTGGATGTCCCCCATGTTTCACACCTGGATATTCCCCCCTGTTTCACACCTGCCCATCCCCCTGCTCCTCACAGAGTGGGTCCTGATCCAGCCCTGTCCCCCTGGAGCCGTGGGACACCCCCAGCCCAGGCAGCCCCGGGGGCTCAGCACGTCCCATCCCGTCCCTCAGAGGAGCTGCTCCGGGCTCCTGCAGCCATCCCCATGTTCTGTGTCCCCGCACAGGCCAGGTTGGAGGTGCTGCAGGGAGCTGGGATGCCGGGGCTGGGGCTGCTCCCGTCCCCTGCCACGGCCCCAGCAGCTGCAGCAGCACGAACCTGCTGAGCCCTGCAGCTCCCGTCCCCAGCACCGCCCGTGGGGCCAGCTGCCTCAGGAGCAGGCGGCCACCAGCACATGGCCCCCCATTTGGGCAGGCCCGGCAGGAAGGGGCGCCTCGGGCTGAGGTGAGCAGCAGGGGCTGGCTCTGCTCTGTGCTGGGAAGGCAGCAGCACAACTCCTCAGGGAAGAAATAATTCAGAAACCACCCAGCTGTCTGAATCCTCAGAACATAATTACGTGAAGAGATTGAAATGACAAGTTCACTTTTGAAGGTTTTGTTCTCTGTGACAAGGCTGAAGTTATCTCCTCTGCCAAAATGCAGAAAAACAGAATGGTAATGGCAATTAATTTACATTGAAATAGCTCTTTCCGTGCACCTGGAGGAGGTGAGGCCTGAGCTGCTGGCACCCGGCAGGACGGCTCCTCCTGGAGCAGGGCAGCGTGGCCGGGGCGGGAGGAGCTCCCGGCGAGCAGCGGGGAGGGACATGCTGCTCCCCCTCCATGAAGGGTCAGTCCCTCGGGCCGTGCGGGCCATCCCCAGCTCCACAGCCCACCGGGAGCACGGGCTGTGCCCTCCCTCTGTCCTGGGGCCGCTGGAGCCCCAGGGGACACACCCGCGGTGCCAGGGCTGTCCTGCCTCCTGCACGCTCCTCGGGAAGGGTGAACACTCCTTGTGCCAGTTCCCTGCTCTGAGTGGGGGCTTGGGCGAGCCCCTGCTCCAGGTGGGGAGTTGGAGCCCTCTCATTTCAGATGAGCACAGAGTGCATGTCTCTGCGAGGCAGAGAAGCCCCAAATTGCTTCCTCACACACGTATATAACATATACATATTTTTAATCTTCTTTGTTTTGTGCGGAGGGAGACTCAGAGGCATTGGATGGCTGCCCAGCACAACTGATGCCAAATGCCAAAAATAGTGGGAAAAATAAAATCATTTCTCCCTTATTGGCCTCAAATCCACTGAGAATGGGGACAGGGAGTTGGAGTGCGTCTGCCATGACCATCCCTCGGCAGAGGGGCCACGGGGAGAGCAGCATCTCCCCCAGGGATGTGCTGGGCCAGGCTCTGCCCCACACCTGCCAGGGCTGCCCCACGCTCTGCAGCACCCGTGGCAAGGGGCACTGGGGCTGGGCTGAGCCCCAGGGAGCCCCTGGGTCTCTCAGGCACGATGGAAGAGGAAACAGGGGAAAAGGGAGAACGAGGCAGCATCCATAGAGTTACAGACCCCCCAAGATGGGTTTTTCTCCCCTGCATTCCTCCCTCTCTGCTGCTGGCAGCAGTGCTGATCCCAAACCTTCAGCAGCCCGTGGCTGAGTTTGGCACAACCCGCTGGGATGCTGAGGGAGTGCAGCTCGTTGTGCTGGACATGCCGCTGCCGCCCTGCTGGGGTGAGGCTCTGCCCGGGCTCCAGCTAACGGGAGAGCAGAGCCCGGCAGGTCCTGCTGCCCCTCCGGGGCCCGGCCCAGCCCCTCCCTCCGCCTCAGCCGCCCCAGGCACTCCTTGTCCTTATCGCAGCTCGATTAGCAGCCCAGTTTCTGCCTCGCAATTAACCTGCTTTCCATAAAGCTCAGCACATCCCTTGCAGAGCGTCTGGGACAGGCAGGAGGGGCAGAAAGCAGCGCAGACTGGGGCAGGCTCCCGTCAGCTCGGAGCTGGCGATGCTGATGGTCCAGGACAGAGCCCAGCTGCAGCACGGGGCTGGCACAGCTGGCACAGCTGCTCCTTCCCACACCCTGCTCACCTTGAGGAACAGGGACTCTGTCCTTCCGCAATCTTCAGCCTGCAGCTCCATTCTGTGACAGGCTGCACAGTAGAAACCACACTAGTTGCTCCCTGTGGGTAGGTAAAGGCTTAGTTTATGTCCTAAATAAAGTTGAGGAATCGATGGGATATTTTTGGCTCAGTATCTGAGAAGCCAAACAAAAATTCTTTTAAAAAATGTAGAATATCAAAACCTACAGACTTGTGAAAAGGCTGACTTGGGTTGGGAGGTTTGAAAGGCAGAAAAGTGTGAGGAAAGGGTTAAAGAGGAGGGGAAGAGCTGGAGGTTGTGAGTGGTTAGAGGGAGAAAGAGAACAGCATCCCTGAATCCCGGAGGAGGATGTGTTCAGCCAGAACCCACAGACACACCTGTCCCACCCGGGTTTGGGGTGTCCCCCCGCTCTGCCCTGCTGCTGCCCCTGCCCCATCTGTGCCCATCTGTGCCCCCCATCTGTGCCCATCTGTGCCCATCTGTGCCCATTTGTGCCCCCCATCTGTGCCCATCTGTGCCCCCTCTGTGATCTCCGCCCCATCTCTGCCCCCATCTGTGCCCCATCTGTGCCCATCTGTGCCCATCTCTGCCCCCATCTCTGCCCCATCTGTGCCCCATCTGTGCCCATCTGTGCCCCCTCTGTGATCTCCGCCCCATCTCTGCCCCATCTCTGCCCCATCTGTGCCCCATCTGTGCCCATCTGTGATCTCTCTCCCCATCTGTGCCCATCTGTGCCCGTCTGTGCCCCTCTGTTCTCGTGGCAGAGCACACGTGCCCAGGTGTCTCCGTGGCCCGGGCATGGACCTGAGCCCAGCTTTGCCATGAGAGCAGCACCGGCCCAAGCCTCCCTTCCCCATTTCTCTTCTGCAGCTGTTGGTGTCACCGAGCCAAGTGTGTGTGTGTTTACTGCGAGCACAAATTAACAGAGAGAACGACTTAATTAGAACTAAACATTAAACTAATTGCTTCCCATTTCCAAGGCTTTGAAGTAAAAGCAGTACATGAAATTTTTCTCTTCTTGGTTCCTTTTCCCTACCAGGCATCAGGTTTTGGGGATGCTGGAAGATGCCCCCTTTGCAAAAATTTGATAATTTCTGTGGGAAATTCCATCTTTTCCACACTCTCAGACTAACACTGAGATCCTCACTTCTCTCCTGCTGCCCTCTGAGAAGTGGCTGGGAGGGAGGGAGGGAGCTCTGCACGAGTCCTGCCTGAGCCCTTCACAGACAGGATCTGGGGCAATGCAGAAACCCGGGGTGTGTCCCCGCCGGTGTCTGCGGCTGGGCGGTGACTGCGGGGCTCAGCTCGGAGGGGCAGGGGAGGCAGAGCCGGGCAGGGAGCAGGGAGCACCCCCTGTGCCGGCACAGAGCTGCAGCTCGGAGCAGGAGCGCAGGTCGGGCGCCCTGCGGCGCGTCCCCGGGCGGGGCAGCTCCGGGCAGGCGGGGCGCGGCCCTGCAGCTGCTCGGGGCGCCTCGGTCACTCCAGCCCGGCGACAGCCCCATCCGTGCCCTGTAACCCTGGCATGTCTCTTCTGCCGTTTACACTGCGTCGGTGACAGTGAGCCACCCTCCCCTGACCCAGGACAGGCCGAATGCACCCGCAGCCGGCGCTAAGGCAGGCAGAGGCCCAGGAGCACACACCTGCACTCACCTGCTCTCCTGGCAGGTGACAGCCTCCAGCTCGGCCGGATGGCGGCTGTGGCCTCCAGTCCTTCTGGAATAGAAATATTGGGTCATTGAAATAGAAACTGTGTTGGAGGAGCCCTTATGGCAGGCAGTGAGATCCCATGGGAAGACCAGTTTAAGGCCTTAACTGTTTCTTAATATTCTTAAACAAGTCCAGCCTGCTTTTCACCTTGATGCAAGGTTAGCACAAGTATTCGGGAGCTCGTCTTCATTTAGTGAAACCCATCAAGGAAGGATGTGGGTAGTTAATCCCAATACATGCATGCTTAAGCCTTAGACCTCTGCGTGTTGTCCCCGTTAATGAGGAAGGTTTTGGGGCGCCGTGGTGCGGGTGAGTGCAGGGCTGTCTCTGTCCCCAGGTGCCCCGAGCCAGGGCGCTCTACACGTTCCGGGGGCACAACCCCGGCGAGCTGCGCTTCAACAAGGGCGACACGATCGCGCTGCTGCGGCGGCTGGACGAGCACTGGTACCTGGGCGAGCTGCGGGGCAGCAGCGGCGTGCTCCCCGCCAGCTCCGTGCAGGTCATCCAGCCGCTGCCGCTGGCCCTGGGCCTGCCCCGGGCTCTGCGCCCGCGCGGCGACAGCGGCGACAGCGGCGACATCCTGAGCCTGCGCCAGGTACCGGGCGCGGGGGGCTGGGACGGGCTGGGCTGGGACTGAGAGCTGGGCTGGGCTGGGCTGGGCTGGGCTGGGCTGGGCTGGGCTGGGCTGGGCTGGGCTGGGCTGGGCTGGGCTGGGCTGTATGGGGCTGGGGATGGGATGGGATGGGCTGGGATGGGATGGGATGGGATGGGATGGGATGGGATGGGATGGGATGGGATGGGATGGGATGGGGATGGGATGGGATGGGATGGGATGGGATGGGATGGGATGGGACTGAGAGCTGAGCTGAGCTGGGGCTGGACTGCGCTTTATGGGGCTGGGGGGCTGGACTGGGCGGGGGCTGAGCTGGGCTGAGCCGGGCTGAGCTGGGCTGGGGCTGAGCCGGGCCCCTCAGACACTGCTCCAGAGTTATCCCAACCCTCCCCCTGCCCTGGCCATGCAAGAGCATCCACGCAGGGACGCGGGTGGCTGAGGGTCCCTGTGAGAGTCCCTTTAAAGGTCCCCGTGAGGGTCCCCATGCCCCTCAGACATTGCTGCCAGCAGTTTGCTCTCCCCTCTGGTTGTCCCTGGGCACGCAGGTGACCAAGAGCACCCGCAGGTGTCCCTGTCCCTGCAGGTGGCCCCTGTCCCCACAGGTGTCCCCGCAGGTGTCCCTGTCCTCGCAGGTGTCCCTGTCCCTGCAGGTGTCCCCTGTCCCCGCAGGTGTCCCCTGTCCCCGCAGGTGTCCCCGCAGGTGTCTCTGTCTCTGCAGGTGTCCCCTGTCCCCGCAGGTGTCCCCGCAGGTGTCCCTGTCCCCGCAGGTGTCCCTGTCCCCGCAGGTGGCCCCTGGCCGGTGCCAGCTCAGCGCTGCTCCCGGGGTTCCAGAGCCCTTGCAGCTCCCTGGCAGAACTGTGGTCTAGACATTAATCGTGTTGTGCAGCTTAGCTGGAGATGCAGGGTGTAAATGGCACCAGCACCAGTTCCTAGAAATAAAATTAATACTTGTAATGCCCGTAATTACAGCAAGCTCTGCTTTGTGGCTGTTTTATAGCAGGACACAAGCAAAACATCTTATTTGAAGCTCTAATATATTTTTTTAAATGTCTTTTCATTTAATGAAATCATTTCAGCTTCAGTAATGACTTATTCAAGTCTGGCAGTAGCAGACAGAAGTTAGTTAAGGGACACCTGCAGCCACCAAGGAATTAGGAATTAATGCTGCAGAAGGCAGAGGTGGGGCAGCTGTGGGACACACGAGCTCTCCTGGCTCTGACACACACTCTGTCCCCATTTCACCACGGCTGCTGGGATTTAGACTGGCACAAAAACGTTTCCAGTTTGCTCATACGCAGAAATGACAGGATGGCCATGGCACGTGTGCCACACACTGTGGGCTTTAAATCTTATTTTGGAGAGGGGAAACGAGAAACCCCCCGTTGTAAGTGACATCTGGGAGCACCTGAGGCTCTCCCGCCGCGGTCTCTGCCCATCCCAGCACAGCACATCTCCTCCCGGGAGCGGCTGAGAACCTCCACGCTTTGCAGTTCATTAATGCCAGCACAGTCATGATTCATTCCTGTGGCACGCAGCGGTGAGAGGCGCTGTCACCACATGCCCTTGCTGCTGACACGCCGCTCAGCAGTTTCCAAGCGGCTGTGAGCGCTGCCCTGCGCAAACTGGGGCCTGCCTCTCCTCACCCAGACCCCTCCCGGGCAGTTTCAGGGCAGCAGCGCCGGGCTGGGGTGCTCAGCTGGCGGGGCGGGCAGGGCGGGTCTGACCCTGCTGGGGATGCTCATCGCGAGGGTCCCGTGCCGCAGCTCGCTGCAGGGTCCTGCCCAAGCTGGTGTCCTCTGCATGGTGTGCCTGCAACAGCGAGCCTAAACAGCCCTCTCACCCAGAGAGAGAGTTATCGAGCACAGAGTTATTAATTACAGCTCTCCCAGCGCCTCTGCCAGCCAGGGACATATCGGGGGCAGCACTCATCCCGGGAACCCCTTGTCTCAGCTGAGGGTTTCAAACCAGCTTCAGTGTTGCTGTCAGCTTTGGATCGGGAGTTTCACATGCAGAATTTGTCACTGACTCCAGATGAGAGAAATGGCAGAGCCCCGGGGTTTTAAAGATAACCTGGAACCCCTGAGCCCTGCCGGGCGCTGCAGGCTGTGCCACGTGTCACCCGACCCTCCCCACTGTCCCTGTGCCCTCAGCCGGGTGCCAGGTGTCACCCGACCCTCCCCCACTGTCCCTGTGCCCTCAGCCGGGTGTCACCCTGACCCTCCCCACTGTCCCTCAGCCAGGTGCCAGGTGTCACCCTGATCGTCCCCACTGTCCCTGTGCCCCTCAGCCAGGTGCCAGGTGTCACCCCAACCTTCCCCCACTGTCCCTGTGCCCCTCAGCCAGGTGCCAGGTGTCACCCCGACCCTCTCCACTGTCCCTGTGCCCCTCAGCCGGGTGCCAGGTGTCACCCTGACCCTCCCCACTGTCCCTGTGCCCTCAGCCAGGTGTCACCCCTGATCGTCCCCACTGTCCCTGTGCCCCTCAGCCAGGTGCCAGGTGTCACCCCGACCCTCTCCACTGTCCCCGCAGCCAGGTGCCAGGTGTCACCCGACCCTCCCCACTGTCCCTGTGCCCTCAGCCGGGTGCCAGGTGTCACCCGACCCTCCCCACTGTCCCCTCAGCCGGGTGCCAGGTGTCACCCTGACCCTCCCCACTGTCCCCGCAGCCAGGTGCCAGGTGTCACCCGACCCTCCCCACTGTCCCCGCAGCCCGGCAGCCCCGCTCAGCTCCTGCAGGCCACCAAGGGCCACTGGTCTCCCCAGCCCAGGGGCTCGGCCCTGGCAGCGGCGTCCCCCAAGGGCAAGGGCGGCTCGGCGCCGCTCGCCAAGGGCTGCGAGCCCCGGAGGAAGAGCCTGCGGCAGTTCTCCCTCACCACGGCGCTCAACACGCTGAACCGCATGGTGCACGCTCCGGCCGAGCGCCCCGCGCTGCGCATCAGCTCCCCGGTGCTCGTCAGCTCCAGCAACCCCAGCGTGCCCACCGCGGGCAGCGACAGAGCCGGCGGGACCCCCGCGGGCAGCGACAGAGCCGGCGGGACCCCCGCGCAGGTGAGGCACCCCGAGACCGGGATGGTGGGGCACGGACCCGCTGCGCCTCTGCAGTGCATGCACCGACCTCTGCAATTCACCCACCGACCTCTGCAACTCATGCACTGACTGTCTGCAATTCACCCAGCCCTCTGCAATCCATGCACTGACTGTCTGCAATCCATGCACTGACTGTCTGCAATCCATGCACTGACTGTCTGCAATTCACCCACCGACCTCTGCAATCCATGCACTGACTGTCTGCAATTCACCCACCGACCTCTGCAATCCATGCACCCCTCTGCAATTCATGCACCCCTCTGCAATTCACCCACCGACCTCTGCAATCCATGCACTGACTGTCTGCAATCCATGCACCGACCCTCTGCAATTCACCCACCGACCCTCTGCAATTCACCCACCGACCCTCTGCAACTCATGCACTGACCCTCTGTAATTCATCCACCCCTCTGCAGTCCATGCACCCCAGGCAGCAGAGCCCCATTCCTCCTTCCCACACTGACCAAAAATCTGAGAGCAGGATCTTCACAGACACCTGATACAGCAGAAAAAGGGGGTTTTACATTTAATAGACATCTTTCATAGTGAAGGTTGGAGCAGACACCCAGCCCCGGCAGAAGGGCTGTGCCAGGGCTGTGCCAGGGCTGTGCCAGGGCTGTGGGGCTGTGCCAGGGCTGTAGCTGTGCCAGGGCTGTGCCAGGGCTGTGCCAGGGCTGTGGCTGTGCCAGGGCTGTGCCAGGGGATGCAGAAGGGCTGTGGGGCTGTGCCAGGGCTGTAGCTGTGCCAGGGCTCTGGCTGTACCAGGCTGTGCCAGGGCTGTGCCAGGGCTGTGCCAGGGCTGTGCCAGGGCTGTGCCAGGGCTGTAGCTGTGCCAGGGCTGTACCAGGGCTGTGCCAGGGCTCTGGCTGTGCCAGGGCTGTGCCAGGGGATGCAGCAGGGCTCTGGCTGTGCCAGGGCTCTGGCTGTGCCAGGGGATGCAGGGCTCACAGCACAGCACCTGCCTGCCTGGCACTCAGCAGCTCGGGCTCCTCTGGGCCCATAAAAGGCAATAACCAGCTCTGCCCAGCCTCCTCCTCCCCTCCTGCCTCCCCTGGGGTGCCAGGCCGGGCTCAGCTGAGCCAGAACCAGTTTGCAGGGCTGTGGTGCCGTGCCTGTGCTTGTGCCTCTTGTGCAAGGCTGTGGGGAGATCAGCAAAAGCAGGTGCTGAAATCACTCAGACGTGACTCAAAAACATTTCTTTCCATCTTTTTTCCCCTCTGCACGTTGCAAATGCAAAGGCAGCTTTGAGGATGCCCTAAACGGTGGCTGCTCCCAGGCACACGGGAGCACACAGATTAAAAACAGGGAGCTTTCCACCCAGGAGGGGACATTTCAACACTGTTCCATCAGGAAAAGCAGCCAAAGGCAGTTCCAGTGCAGAAAACAGAAACTCCAAATACCTAAAACTCAAGCATTTTTATTATGGTAATTAATAAAACAGAATTATAATTTCCAGTCAACTTTATGAGCAGCTGGTCCAATCCTGCCTGGACTAGAAGGAGAGGAATGCAGAGAAGGTTTGAAGCTGACCTGACACTCCAGGTCTGAGACAGAAGCTGGAATTGCTGGGATGTTTTAATTAATTTAATTTACTGGAGAGCACCAGGGCGGGTGAGTCACTTTTCTTTTCCCCCAGGTCCTTGCCAAGCCGTTGGCATTACAGACATGACCACCAGAAATTGGGTTTGAGATGAACATGAGATGAAAGCCCCAGCTTGCATCATGACAGATCTCCTGAGAGCAGAGCTGTGCCACATCCAGGCATGTTTGCTGAGCTGAGCTTCCCAGGCACTGCCACCACAGGGGACACTGCCACACCTGGGGCACAGAGCCCCACAGGGGACACTGCCACACCTGGGGCATGGAGCCAGGGGACACTGCCACCACCCTGGGGGCTCTGTGACCCACAGGGGACACACTGAGACCCCCCTCCAATGGTGACATCAGCCCAGCTGAGATGAGGGGGGACAGGGACTGGGAACAGCCCACACACCACTCGTGACCCCACTGGCACAAGGACAAGGAGGCAGCACAGGCTCGGCACAGACACAGCACAGCACAGGCACAGCACAGGCACAGCACAGGCTCAGCACTGGCACAGGCACAGCACAGGAACAGGAACAGGCTCAGGCACAGGTACAGACACAGCACAGGCACAGGCTCAGCACAGGCTCAGCACAGGAACAGGAACAGGCACAGCACAGGCACAGCACAGGTACAGCACAGACACAGCACAGGCACAGCACAGGCACAGCACTGGCACAGGCTCAGCACAGGAACAGGAACAGACACAGCACAGGTACAGCACAGACACAGCACAGGCACAGCACAGACACAGCACAGCACAGGCTCAGCACAGGCTCAGCACAGGAACAGGCACAGGAACAGGCTCAGCACAGGAACAGGCACAGGAACAGGCTCAGCACAGGCACAGGCTCAGCACAGGAACAGGCACAGGAACAGGCTCAGCACAGGCACAGTGGGCTCAGCACAGGCTCAGCACAGGCTCAGCACAGGCTCAGCACAGGCTCAGCACAGGCACAGCACAGGCTCAGCACAGGCTCAGCACAGGCTCAGCACAGGCTCAGCACAGGCACAGCACAGGCTCAGCACAGGCTCAGCACAGGCTCAGCACAGGCTCAGCACTGGCACAGCACAGGCTCAGCACAGGCACAGCACAGGCTCAGCACAGGCTCAGCACAGGCTCAGCACAGGCACAGCACTGGGCACAGCACAGGCACAGCACAGGCACAGCACAGGCTCAGCACAGGCTCAGCACAGGCTCAGCACAGGCACAGCACAGGCACAGCACAGGCTCAGCACAGGCACAGCACAGGCACAGGCACAGGCTCAGCACAGGCTCAGCACAGGCACAGCACAGGCTCAGCACAGGCACAGCACAGGCACAGCACAGGCTCAGCACAGGCACAGCACAGGCACAGCACAGGCTCAGCACAGGCTCAGCACAGGCACAGCACAGGCTCAGCACAGGCACAGCACAGGCACAGGCACAGGCACAGCTGGCACAGGGCACAGCACAGGCTCAGCACAGCACAGACACAGACACAGCACAGGCTCAGCACAGGCACAGCACAGGCACAGCACAGGCTCAGCACAGCACAGACACAGACACAGCACAGGCACAGCACAGGCTCAGCACAGGCTCAGCACAGGCTCAGCACAGCACAGACACAGACACAGCACAGGCACAGCACAGGCTCAGCACAGGCTCAGCACAGGCTCAGCACAGGCACAGCACAGGCACAGGCACAGGCTCAGCACAGGCTCAGCACAGGCACAGCACAGGCTCAGCACAGGCACAGCACACAGGCTAGCACAGGCTCAGCACAGCACAGACACTGAACACAGCACAGGCACAGCACAGGCTCAGCACAGGCTCAGCACAGGCTCAGCACAGGCACAGCACAGGCACAGCACAGGCTCAGCACAGGCACAGCACAGGCACAGGCACAGGCTCAGCACAGGCTCAGCACAGGCACAGCACAGGCACAGCACAGGCTCAGCACAGCACAGGCACAGCACAGGCACAGCACAGGCACAGCACAGGCTCAGCACAGCACAGGCTCAGCACAGGCTCAGCACAGGCACAGCACAGGCACAGGCACAGGCTCAGCACAGGCTCAGCACAGGCACAGCACAGGCTCAGCACAGGCACAGCACAGGCTCAGCACAGGCTCAGCACAGGCTCAGCACAGGCACAGCACAGGCTCAGCACAGGGCACAGCACAGGCACAGGCACAGGCTCAGCACAGGCTCAGCACAGGCACAGCACAGGCTCAGCACAGGCACAGCACAGGCTCAGCACAGGCTCAGCACAGGCTCAGCACAGGCACAGCACAGGCACAGCACAGGCACAGCACAGGCTCAGCACAGGCTCAGCACAGGCTCAGCACAGGCTCAGCACAGGCACAGCACAGGCACAGCACAGGCTCAGCACAGGCACAGCACAGGCACAGGCACAGGCTCAGCACAGGCACAGCACAGGCTCAGCACAGGCACAGCACAGGCACAGCACAGGCTCAGCACAGCACAGACACAGACACAGCACAGGCACAGCACAGGCTCAGCACAGCACAGGCTCAGCACAGGCACAGCACAGGCTCAGCACAGGCACAGCACAGGCACAGGCACAGGCTCAGCACAGGCTCAGCACAGGCACAGCACAGGCTCAGCACAGGCACAGCACAGCACGGAGCACAGACACAGCACAGGCACAGCACAGGCTCAGCACAGCACAGACACAGACACAGCACAGGCACAGCACAGGCTCAGCACAGGCTCAGCACAGGCTCAGCACAGGCACAGCACAGGCACAGGCTCAGCACAGCACAGGCACAGCACAGGGCACAGCACAGGCTCAGCACAGACACAGGCCCAGCTCAGCACAGGCCTAGGCACAGCACAGGCTCAGCACAGGCACAGCACAGGCTCAGCACAGGCTCAGCACAGAACAGGCACAGCACAGGCTCAGCACAGGGCACAGGCACAGCACAGGCACAGGCTCAGCACAGGCACAGCACAGGCTCAGCACAGCACAGACACAGACACAGCACAGGCACAGCACAGGCTCAGCACAGGCTCAGCACAGGCTCAGCACAGGCACAGCACAGGCACAGCACAGGCACAGGCACAGCACAGGCACAGCACAGGAACAGGCTCAGCCCAGGCTCAGCTCCCTCAGCAGCAGCACACGGCTGCAGCTCCTCCCTGGAGCACCAGCGAGCCCCACCAGGACACACAGGGGACATCCCAGTGCCTGGTGCCACCTGCAGTGCAAAGTGACAGTGAGGGAAGGACAGGGGGTCTGTCACCTCGCTGACCCTGGAGGCTTTTCCAGCCCAAAGGATTCTCTGATTCTGAGTCTTCCTCCTGCTGCCTGGTCTTTTTCAAACTCCCATGCTCAGACTGTTCTCTTTCCTGGCATGCCGTTGGTGGTATTTGAAGGGTGGGTGAAGGCAGTGCAGTGGTAGCTGCTCCTGCAGTGGCTGAAGGAAGCTGGTAGCCAGACTGATGCTGTTTTCTCTGCCTCCCTTCTCCTGCAGGTCAGCTCCTCTCACTGCCCCCCGGCAGGAGCCCCGGCTGCCATCGTGGCCCTGCCCCACCTGCAGCAGGGGCCAGCTTACCTGTACGTGAGAGCCTGGGCTGCCGGGGTGGGCTGGGATTTCCTGCCGCCTCTCCCTGGGCCTGGGGCAGATCCCTGCAGGGCCGGGCCTGGCTGCTCTGAGCAGGGGGTGCCACAGACCTGCCACAGCTCAGTGCATCCTTCTGCCTCCCTGCAGGACCTGTGCAGAAACAGCCCTGCCTGTTTGTCAACAATGCATTTTAAATGTTTTTAATTGCAAAGAAACTAATTACTCCTTAAGTGCCTCTAGTTATTTATCCTGAAACCTTCATAGCCACTGGTGTTTTGAGCAATCCGATTTTTGAAAACTTCCAGAGAGTTAAAATTTGCAGATAGCGCTCTATGATGATTGCATCAAGGTAG
Source organism: Luscinia megarhynchos (assembly GCA_034336665.1). Lineage (NCBI taxonomy): Eukaryota > Metazoa > Chordata > Aves > Passeriformes > Muscicapidae > Luscinia > Luscinia megarhynchos. Next base: position 409,704 of record CM067576.1, on the reverse strand, counting down.
GATTCACCACCCTGGCACTTTAGCAAAGCATCTAAAATTATAACAGCATCCCAAGACACTGTTTACACAGCACTGAGCACCCTGAGCAGAGCCAGCTGTGGGAATGCTGTGCCCAGGGGTAGCACCCTCACCACACCATCAGGCAGCCAAGGCTGCAGCACGAATCCGAAGGACAAGAGAGCTCCCAGACCTTACAAGCACTGGCAGAAGGTGCTGTGAGCACCCCAGCTGCTCTGCACAGAGCCAGGCCAGCTCTCACCCAGCGGCTCCTGAGCAGCGGGGCACAGCGGGCTGCGGGAGCAGCCCCTCACAGACCCGCCCCAGCCACACCTCCAGAAGCTTGCGCTGAAAAACAGCGAGAGAAACCTTGCTGGGAGCGGAGGGGTAGCTCTGACTGGCCGGGCTGCCGGTTCCCCAGCTGTCGGTGCTTTGTACACAGCACCCGAGGGCTGTGGCTGTGCGCCACTCGCTCCTGGAGCAGGTCACATCCCCCTGAGCCGGGCAGCACCGTGCCCCGAGCCCCGCTGACCCGCGCTCTGCCCGCAGGTGCGTGGCTCTGCAGCCGCACGCGGCGCGCGGCCCCGCCGAGCTGCAGCTGCACCGGGGCGAGGGGCTGCGGGTGCTCGGCCCGGAGCAGCACGGCTGGCTGCGCGGCGTGTCCCTGCTCACCGGCCGCGCCGGGCTCGTCCCCAGCAGCTGCGTCGCTCCCCTCTTCAGGTCTGCGGTTCCCTTCGTGAACAAAACCCTGCGGGGGGAAGGGGGTGGCACGGAGAGCTTGGGGTCTTGTTTCCTCAGAGAACCCAGGGCAAGGCATCCCCCCAGTACTGACCAGGGACCCCCAGTACTGACCAGGGACTCCCCAGTACTGACCAGGGATCCTCCAGTACTGACCAGGGACTCCCCAGTACTGATCAGGGACTCCCCAGTACTGACCAGGGGCTCCCCAATACGGACCAGGGACCCTCCAATACTGACCAAGGACCCCCCAGGGACCCCCCAGCACTGACCAGCACTGGCCAGGGGTCCCTCGCCCGGTGGGATGGCCCCCGGCACTCTCACCCTTCTCTCCCAGCAGGAAATCGAGCCTGTCCGACTCGAAGATGCCGTCCCTGTACACGTCCTGGACGCTGTCCAGCGCTTCGCTGTCCTCCCAGGGCAGCGCGGCCGAGCCGGGCCGGCAGAGCCGAGCTGCTGCTGCCCCCTGCCCGTGCCCGTGCCCGTGCCCTGCGCCGGGCGCGCCCCGAACTCCCCAGCCCGGCACCGAACCCGGCACCGAACCCGGCACCGAACCCGGCACCGCTGCGGCGCGGCCGCGGCAGCTCCAGGAAAAGTGAGTGAGTGTCGGGGGCAGATCCAGGGACAGTGAGTGAGTGTCGGGGCAGCTCCAGGGGCAGCTCCAGGGACAGTGAGTGAGTGTCGGGGCAGCTCCAGGGACAGTGAGTGAGTGTCGGGGCAGCTCCAGGGGCAGGGAGTGAGTGTCGGGGGCAGACTCCAGGGACAGTGAGTGAGTGTCGGGGGCAGCTCCAGGGACAGTGAGTGAGTGTCGGGGCAGCTCCAGGGACAGTGAGTGAGTGTCGGGGCAGCTCCAGGGACAGTGAGTGAGTGTCGGGGGCAGCTCCAGGGGCAGCTCCAGGGGCAGTGAGTGAGTGTCGGGGGCAGCTCCAGGGACAGTGAGTGAGTGTCGGGGGCAGCTCCAGGGACAGTGAGTGAGTGTCGGGGGCAGCTCCAGGGACAGTGAGTGAGTGTCGGGGCAGCTCCAGGGGACAGTGAGTGAGTGTCGGGGGCAGCTCCAGGGACAGTGAGTGAGTGTCGGGGCAGCTCCAGGGGCAGCTCCAGGGACAGTGAGTGAGTGTCGGGGGGCAGCTCCAGGGACAGTGAGTGAGTGTCGGGGCAGCTCCAGGGACAGTGAGTGAGTGTCGGGGGCAGACTCCAGGGACAGTGAGTGTTGGGGCAGATCCAGGGACAGTGAGTGTCGGGGGCAGATCCAGGGACAGGGAGTGAGTGTCAGGGGGTGGGAGGGAGGGGGACACATCCCCAAACCCTCCGGCCGCTGCGGTTCACGGTCCCACAGCCCTGCCTGGCCCCGGTCCGGCCGCTCCGGGATTTCCAGGGCAGTTTGACTCCGCATGGAAAAAGCTTTGTGCAGAGTTCGGTGGTTTTATCCTCTCCAAGGGGCGGCAGGGCTTATCTCCATCCCGTACACGCCGTGGTGTAACACCCCTCCAGGAGTGTTTGGGAAGCCCAGGTGCGCTCCCAGCAGGGCAGCAGAGCCCCGGCGGGGTCGTTGCGGGGTTTTACACCCCCGATCGGTGCCGCCGCTCCGGGGTGGGCACGGGGTGGGCACGGGAGCTGCGGCCCCACCTGCTCCCTCCGCAGGGTGCGGATTCCTGACAGAACTTTCCTTTCCTTTCCTTTGCTCGCTGCGCAGACGGGTCCCTGCAGAGGCCGGGGCAGGCGGGGGCCCCGCTGCCGGTCACGGGCTCGCTCCGCCGGCCCGCGGGGCGGCTCTTCCCGCACGGCAGCGCTCCCGCAGCCGCGGCCGAGCCCGCGGGCCCGGGCGGCTGCTCTGAGGCTGCGGCGGCGCTGCCGCTCCGGGCCGGCGAGAGCCGGGCCCCGTCCGTGTGCAGCTCGCTGATCCTGGAGCCCAGGGAGCCCCCGGCCAGGAGCGAGGCGGCCCCGAAGCCGCCCGCGTCCGCCCCGCCGTCCATCCTGGTGAAACCAGAGACCTGCCGCAACAGCGCCGAGAAGGTACAGAGCCCCAAAACCCGCAGAACCCCCGAAACCGCAGAACCCCCGAACCCACGGAACCCCCCAGAGCCCCCAGAACCCCCCAGAACCACAGAACCCCCCAGAAGCCCCCGGGCTCCCCTGCTGCTCCCGGGGCTCCTCTGCAGGATCCTGCGCCCCAGGGATGCCCCAGCGCATCTCCCCGGTTCTGGGGCTGGGTGTGAGCCCGCCTGACCCCGGCCCCCTTCTCCCTGCAGCAAGTGAAGACGGTGCGGTTCCAGAACCACAGCCCGCCGCCGCCCAAGCGGCACAGCCTGCAGCCCTCGCCGCGGCTGGCCCGCAGCCGGACCGAGCCCGGGCCCGAGGCGCTGCTGGCCGAGCCCCGCCTGGGCCCCGAGCTGCTGCTGCTCTGCTCGCCCCGCCTGGGCTCCAGCCCCCTGCACCCGCGCCGGGCGCTGCACCCCAAGGCGCTGTCGCTGGACCTGTCGGGACAGCTCACCTTCCCCATCAAGAAGAGCTACAGCAGCATCTCCGCGACCTGACCGGGCACCCTCTGCCTTCCTCCCCGCTCCTGCTCCTCTCCCTCGGCGCGGGGCGAGCGCCCGGCGCTGCATCCTCGCCCCGCCCCCGCCCGGGCCGGGGCCGCTGCTCCCCCGGGACCTGGGGCTGGCACAGAGCTGGGGGACCCCAGGGACCCTCCCGGCCCGGGGGCGTGGCAGACAGACCGACATCCATCATCCATCCATCCATCATCCATCCATCCATCATCCATCCATCATCCATCCATCCATCCATCCATCCTTTCATCCATCCATCCATCCATCCTTTCATCCATCCATCCATCCATCCATCATCCATCCATCCATCATCCATCCATCCATCATCCATCCATCATCCATCCATCCTTTCATCCATCCATCCATCCATCCATCCATCCATCATCCATCCATCCATCCATCCATCCATCCATCATCCATCCATCATCCATCCATCATCCTTTCATCCATCCATCCATCCATCCATCCATCCATCCATCCATCCATCCATCCATCATCCATCCATCATCCATCCATCCATCATCCATCCATCCATCCATCCATCCATCCATCATCCATCATCCATCCATCATCCATCCATCATCCATCCATCCATCCATCATCCATCCATCCATCCATCCATCCATCCATCCATCCATCCATCCATCCATCCATCCATCCATCATCCATCCATCCATCCATCCATCATCCATCTGTCTGTCCGTCCGTCCCGCAGGTCACTGCAGGCTCTGCACCAGGGAGGAAAGCTCGCAGCTATCAGGAGGAGTTTCCTCGTTCTCTCCCCAGGGCTGCAGGGAGCCCACAGAGATGCAACACTGGCTCGTTGCCTGCCTGTCTCAGGATAAAGAAACCATAAATCAGAACCTTGGCTCCTGGCTGATGGTTCCCGCTGCCTTTGAGGGGAGAGGGTCACTCAGAATTTTTGTTAGGGTGGTTGCTCGCTTGCTTGCTTTTCTCATTGGTTTCAGCCCAGGAATTTTAACACAGAAGTCTAAAAGGTGATTTGGAGGGCAAAGAGCCAATGGAAAGGGCTTTGCCAGCACTGCAGTCAGCCAGGCTCTGCAGTGAGGGCACTGAATCTCCCTTCTCCTCACTGCTGGCTTTGCTCTGGTCACCTGTCAGCTACCTCCTGCCCACCAGCCCCTCCCACCACCCACCCACTCACACGTGGCTGCTGTAAATATCTTCAGTGGGATTCCTGGTTCAGATGCATGAAGCACTGTCTGTGCAGAAAGCAGAACTCAGGGTTCCCCAGGCCCAGCTCTGCCCCAGCAGCCCCAGCCCAAGCTGCTGTGGATCCCAGGGAACAGCAGAGCTCTGCTGGCTCACAGCTGAGCCTGCTCTCCAACAAACCCCTGCACGACAGATTTTGGGTTTCACACTCAGTTTTCATTGCTGGTTGATCCATCAGCAGCTCCCAGCCCAGCTGCAGGCACTGGCCACCCACTCTCCTGACAGGAGGGGCTGTGCTCCCCCCAAAACTGCCCTGAGATCCATCCTTGGTTACTGCACACACACACCCGGGGAAGGAACTCCACGGGGAGATGGAGACTCTCTGGCACAGCCTCAGAGAAGGACACTTTTTCCTAACACTACACAAAGGGAATGGATAAAACAAACTACACCACAGCCCCTGGACCTTCCCTCCTGCAGACTTTGTTTGTGGAGCAGGAAAGCTGGGTCTGCCTGGGGGGTTTTCAGTGGCACAGCAGCCTCCAAGGCACAGACCTGCTCTCACCCTGTGCTCTGTCAGTGCCCAGCTCCTGCAGGAACACCCTGACAAGCTGAAGGCATGCTCTGTGCCCAGGTATGAAAGGTGGCAGCAGCTGCAAAAACGGGGGCTGAGTCCAGCTCAGCAACGGCACCTCAGAGACAGCTGCAGGCCAGAGACAGCTCTGGGGAGAGGAGCTGCTTCTGTGCTCAGGACTCTGTCATCCCTTAAAGCTGAAAGCAGCTGCCTGTGTCACTGAGACATCCACACACCCCAGCAGCCCCAGGACTGCACCCAGTCCATCAGCCCCCTCTCCCTCTGGGAAGCAGCACTGCAAACACTGCCTCCAAAACGTTTAGTTGGAAACTCCAGAGCAGCCTGGGACTGTGTGAAATCACACATTTGTCATTCTTAGGAGCTTTATTCACTGCCCAACAGTCACTGCAGTTAATTTGTGAAATGGCATGCTTGAAGTGCTATCACAGCTCAAGACTTTTCAGGTTTTTTGTCACAAACTTCAGTATCTGCCCCATTTAAAAAGCAACACCTCCCCATACTCATGAAGGCAGTGTTTAGAGCCCCAAACTGCCCATGAAGTGATGGGGACTGCAGCAGAGCCCGTGGGAGCTGCACAGGCTGGTCCCTGTGTGGGGAGCAGCACACAGGGGACCCCCAGGGCCAGGCTGGGGACTGTAAGGCAATGTGAAGGGGGGAAAGATCTATTTACACCAAAGTTACAGCCAAAACTTAGAGAAGGAGTCAACAAAAGTTCCCTGATCCTTTCCATGAACATGACCAAGCAGGGAGTTCCACTGTCTCCTTTCTGCATCCAGCCCAGGAAATGCTCCAATCAAACATTGCAGCCAAGTCACTACCACTGAGAAATATAAATTGCTATTTTTACATATGTATCTTAGAAACAGTAGGATGTAGAACCTTTGCTTAGTTGGTGATGGGTAGGAGGAATAAATCAAATGTTTAGATTATTGTTCAGAGACATTTGGACAAATTCAGGGATGCTGAATATTTTTCCATGAAGTGAAGTTCATTTTTTAAAGGGTTTTTCAATTTAAGGTACTATTTGGGAGAGAAGTCAATAAACAAGAAGATATTAGTTTCCTGTTTTGTATTAATCCTCAAGCTATTTATTTTGTATTTCTGTAAAAAAAAAACAAAAAGCAATGGTTTAAAGACATTTTAAGTTTTCAGAAGTTTATTCTAAGTTTATTCTAAATCTAAATTTGTAGCACTAATGCTTAGCTCTGTAGCCTGTAGATAATTAAATTAATTGGGGCTGAATGAATTACAGCCCCTCCTGCACTGGAAGCACTGGGGGGGCACTGGGGGCTCAGGAAAGTTTTGGCACCCACCACGTGAGACACCAGCCCACGGGAGCTGCTGTGGCACCATTAAAACTTTTTGCATGAAAAAGCCCAAGAATGTTTATTTTCACTTTATTTGAGGTTTTGCCTGTTGGGAACAGATGGCAAGAGGAGGGGGGTACCTGACTCTGGGTATGAAATGGAATGAAAAGTCTGAATAGCCAGGAAAGAACAAACAGTGCTGAGAGCTCAGACGTGCCAGGTGGCAGAAGGACTCTGAGCAGCCCAGGTGACAGCAGCCTTGTGTCACAGCAGCTCAGCTGCCAGCAGCACCAGGCCCCCAGTTCAGCTGGAAGCAGCACAGCTCCCTGGAGGAAGGAGTGCAATTCCAGGCATTCACCTTTGCTTCTAAAGACCCTGCCCACAGCTGGAAAGGAAGGGGCTCCAGGGGAACTGTTTCTTTTCAAGAGAAGCCAAAGCACCAGAGGAAAATAAGTTTATTAAATCTCTGTTTAAAAGAGCAGAGGCAACACACATGTGAACTCAGCTTGGTTTGGATGGGCTGGTTTTTTCACAGAACAAATTCTCCCCTTTGCTTAATACAGATGTTCAAAGTCCCTCCAGGAGCCCTGTCAGGGGCAGCTCAGTGAACCAGGTAAACAATGGTGTCCCCAATGTCCCTGGTCAGGCCATTCTCAGTGACACAGACGTGCCTCTGGGCCAGGTCAATGTGGAAGGTGGCCTGCTCCAGGATAGGAGATTTCCCTGCCTCCTCCTTGCCAAGGACGGGAACGCGGCGGGGCCCCAGCACGGGGTCATCAAACCTCATCAGCTTCACTCTGGAGAGATCTGCACAGACACAGCAGCTGGTCAGGCCTGCAGCTGTGCACAGAGCTGCCACAGCAGGGCTGAGCCTGGCACTGCCACAGCTGCTCCAAGGAGATGTTCTCATGGAACACCTGTCCTGTTCGTTCACAGCAACACAACTGTCCCTGAGTGCTTACACAGAGCTACCAACAGAAATGGGGACACAGCACACAGGAGTGGGGACACAGCACACAGAAATGAGGGATACAGCACATAGAAGTGGGGACACAGCACACAGAAAGTGGGGACACACCACACAGAAATGAGGGATACAGCACATAGAAGTGGGGACACACCACACAGAAATGGGGATACACCACACAGAAACGGGGACACACCACACAGAAACGGGGACACACCACACAGAAACGGGGACACACCACACAGAAACGGGGATACAGCACACAGAAATGGGGACACAGCACACAGGAGTGGGGACACAGCACACAGAAATGGGGATACAGCACACAGAAATGGGGACACACCACACAGAAACGGGGATACACCACACAGAAACGGGGACACACCACACAGAAGTGGGGACACACCACACAGAAGTGGGGACACACCACACAGAAGTGGGGACACACCACACAGAAGTGGGGACACACCACACAGAAGTGGGGACACACCACACAGGAGTGGGGACACACCACACAGAAACACCAGCTCCTGGTGCCCCATTCCAAGCACTGAATTTGCTTAATCTGGCTCAGGACAGATGTGAGTAACTCAACAGCTACTGCTCATTTTCTGAGGAATGGGCTGCAGAGACAGGAGGAGGAGGAAGGTGAGAGGTGGTTCCAGCACAGTTCCCTACCAAAAGCACACTAATAACAGTGGAAGCAGACCAAGCAGCCTGGGAGCCTGCAGCTCAGCCTGCCAGGCTGTGCCCAAGAGCACACTGACACTGCTGGGAGGATGGGAGGGAGTCCCTGCTACACCTCACTGCTCTCCAGCCATTCCCAAAGCCCCAGCAGCAGGAGCTGGCACGGCTGCCAGCCCTGCACACACAGGGCATGTCCCAGCTCCTGTCAGCCCTGTCCCCCTCAGCAGGGGCACAGCTGCTACCTTTGATCCCTCTGTCCATCTTCATCAGGCGCCTGACGATGCTGTCCCTGCTGTCCCCCTGCCTGATGTCCATCCTCGTGGAGAAGTGGCCATTGCAGGGCTGAGGGTTCACCAGGAACACAGGCACTCCAGGCTGTGAGAGACAACACACACCTTAAAGCAGAACCTGTGATGTGATGTGATCCCTCAGCAGAAACATGAAACTAAAGCAAATCAACATCTGCTGTTAACACACCTTCCAGAGGGATAAAATCCCTTTAGAACCTGGGTACCAGCACTGCCCCAGCTCTAAAATGCAGCCCAAGGTTTGAGACACATTTAGGGAAATCAATTTTTACTTTTAGAGTTAGAAATATTCATACATGATAAACATTAATGCCTGATCAAAGTTTTAAAATGGCATATTTAAAAAAACCCAGACAAAACTTGAAACTTTCCAGCTAAGTTTTTTAATTAAGTTTTCAGACCTCCAATATCTGAATTTCTGATTTTACCTCAGTTCTGAATACAGAAAATGGTTTTCCAGGACAGCAGTCTTCTTTGATTTTATCTTCTGCTTCAGATGCAAACTTCACCTCAATGTGATCCAGCTGCCAAAGAAGGAATGGGGAGGAGGGAATAAGCAGGAGTTTAATGGCTTTAGAGGGAAGAGCAGAGGTCACAGCCCCATCCAACAGCTGCTCATGTGGGAAGGGGGAAGCAAACCTGCACTGACACAAAGCAGTAAAAGCACACCTGAACCCCAGAACCTTGTTTGGAAGGGACCTCAAGGGTCACCCACTCCCCGAGTGAGGTGCCCAAGACCCCAGAGTCAGTCTCTGAGGACAGGGACCCCAGAGACCCCCAGCCCTGCTGGCAGTTCCAGCAGTGTGTCCCTGCTCTGAGAACACACTGCTCCCTCCCCTGGCAGGGGCTGTGCAGATTTACAGATCATTTACAGTAAAAACTGCTGCTCACTCAGCTTTGCTCTGACATGGGACAAACCCACCACAGCCACACTTGCTCCTGTACAGGTTACATCCAGCCCTGCAATACAGACAGCTCCTAACTCTTAAATAATTGCTTTTGATTTTGACTGTTGGTGTTGTTTGGTTTGGGTTTTTTTAACACCACATGCCTGAGCTGTCCCCTCATTACCATGCTGCCTATTAAACTAAATTCTGCTCATCATATGAAGCAGCTCAACTGCTGCCAGCCTGGATGGCAGCAGCACAGTGTGGACAGCCCTGCCCAGAGCCTGCTCCTTGCATGGGAACTGGCTGCTCATGCAGCTCCTTCTCATTCTTCAGCTGGAAACAGGAGGTGCAGACTGGCTCAGGGAAAGAAGGTCCCCTCAGAAGTGCCAGTGGATGTCACTGCCACAGCTACACCCAGAACTGCAGTGCAAACCAGCCCTGCTCTCTGCAGCCATGTTTGTAGGGCACACCCACCCAGAAGTTAATGCAGAGGCTCAGAGCCTTAGGGAGGGAAGGCTGCTGCCCCAGCTACCCCAATCAATGCCAAGTAGTAGGTGCCTGTACCAACCTCCAGGGAATTTGTCAAATAAACAATGTTCTCCATGAGCACTGCACGCTCATCAAACTCCAGCTCAAGATCAAGGACACGAGAACCATTTTTCTCCAAGTTTTCCTGTGGGGGAGGGGGGCAAAAAAGTATGAAAACCCTCTAAAGGCTGCAAGTAAAATGATGCTTCAAAATAGCAAACTATCCCCATTAGTCATGAAAAGAATAGGCTTGTAAATCTGAGAGGTCTCTGCTGGCACAACATTAGCATTGGAGCAATAATTTTCTTGTAACAGGGCTTCTTCTACAGGGAGCTGATGACACTGATGGGAGGAGTAAGAGCAATTAGAACACATTTTTAATATAGAATTGAAAAGGTGTTTGACATTCACAGTTATTTAAATCCCTACTTAATGTGCAGGTTGAGAATTCACAAAATCAGTCAGCATTTCAGTGGTATTTCACAGCAGGAAACTCAGGTTTATGACCCAGTTTAAAATAAAGGAGGAGCCCACAACACCTGGACGTGCTCACAGAGCTCTCTGCAGGGAAATAACCAGCACTTTGTACCTTGACATAAAAGTAACTTCATTAGTGCAGAAAGCCAGCAGCAACAGTCACAAGAGGCACAGTATTAAAGGCAGTGCAAAAACCACACGATTTTTTTTTTTTTACTAAAACAGAACTTCCTCTTTGGAGTTTAATCTCTCCCTGCCTGGCTCTCACATGCTGAGCCAGCTGTCTCCTTTGAAGCTCTGCTTTGTCAGCCTCAGCATGGTTGTGGTTTCCTGGTTTCCTCATCAGCGCACTGTGAAAGATTCCCTTTTAATGTGGATTGTAAATCACAGAGGTGCTCCTGCATTTCAGCCCTCCTCTGATGAGTAGGGAGCACAAGCAGAAATGCTCCTTGTGCCCTGGAACTGATGAGTAATTGGTTTGAGAGAAAGCCACTGCTCAGGGGAGTCCAAGCTCAGATGTTTCCCTGTCTCTGTGGGAAATTGGCTGCTGCTCTTTGGCAGTGAAAAGAAGGATTTGAGGAAAGCCTCAGCTCCTTCCCCACGTGCCCCAGGATCACTCCCTGCTGCCAGACTAAGGACACCAAAACCAGCAATGTTTCAGCCCTACCTCTTAGGACTGAGAGCTTGGCTGACCTTTCCTAGCTGGATCAGTGGATCTAACACACCCCTGCTGTTCCTGCAAACTCAGACAGGAGACTCCAGAACTGCTCTGTGCTCTCTGCTCCTCTGAAGGCTTTCACCTGGGCTAATTCACATCAAGAGATTTTTATTATGTAGTTCTTCTAGAGATGTAAAAGATGTTTATAAACAAACCCTTGAAGATGCCAAATAAGCAAAGGGCAAGGGGAGGACACTGGATCCACAAAAGCCTCTCCTGCACCAGAACTGTCCCTCTGACACTTACCTTAACCATGGCAACAAAAGGCATCACCTTCTTCATGTACTTCTTCAGCTCTGGCAAGGTGTTCAGCTCACTGGCAATTACCTTATTATCTGGCAGCTGACCTCCAGCCTAAACAGGGATTAAGGAGAACAGCTATCATGAAAAAACTTGCCCTTCAGTATCATATGCCTTCCCTGCTTTCCCATAAACACCAGCAAGGTTTATCAGCATCATTGATTCCTCAGGTAGTTTTCTCATCCTTTTGAAACCCAAACAGCATCTAACATTAACACAAAAGAAAAGCCTATAGAATGTCCAAAGGTGAATACCTCCAAAACCAAATTCCACTTGTGGAATATTGGTTTATCTCATTGCCACAAGCTGGAATATTCAGGACTCCTGAGTCTGAGCTACAACCCTGGAGTGCTCAAGCTGAGGATGGGCTCATCAGGATCCCAAAAGCCACTCTCAGCAGTTTCCCCAAGTCAGAAGCATAGATCCTTCTGCCTTCTTCTTATGACTCCTTACTCCATTTCAGCTATTTCCTGTCACACTGCTGGGTGGTACACACTTACTCAAGGACTAGGACAAAGCTTCTAAGCCCCTTGCAGAGTAAGGCAGCAGTAGTCTGTCATCCATCTTTCCTCAAAAACATACTTGTAAGGAAGAATATTTAAAAGCTAACCACTTACAAGTGGAAGAAACAACAGAGCAGAGACACATTTTCACTCAGATAGTCAAAACCAATGAAATGCAACTGTCAAATCGATGTCAGTCCTTGGGACATTTTCATTAAGCATCAAAACTTACTGGACAGTTGAAAAAGCACAAAGCAAATCAATCTATTGACATAAAGTGGTAACAGGGTACAGCTGCTGAAGTCCCTGCAGCTGGAAAGGAGCCCAGGGAGCAGCAGCAGCAGCAGCAGCAGGAGGGGAGCAGCACCTGGAAGTGGCGGCGCAGCACGGACAGCGTGCTGTGCTGCCAGGGCGGGAAGCTCCTGGCCACGTAGATGGTGCAGTGGGACGGCTTCTGGGGAGCCTCCTTGGTGCTCTTCTGGGGAAAGAAAGCAGCTGAGGAAGGAGCCCCAGCAGCGCAGAGCCACCCCCCACGGCCCAGCTCGCCCTCACCTTGCCCTTGGCAGGAGCCAGGTAGCTCTTGAGGCGCAGGCGCAGCTCGTGGGCCGCCTCCGTCAGGTACTGTGAGGAGCGCACCAGCACCTCGTCCACGGGCCCCGCCGCTGGCCACGAGGCCCCCATGATGGAGCCAGCCTAGGAGAGCAGCACAGCAGCCTCTGAGGGGAGGCACCTCAGCTGCTGGGCTCCCAGCCACGACAGCTGGATTGGAAACCAGAGTTCAGCCAGGCTGGACCTCGGCGAGCACCACCCACAGCACCCCAAAGGAGGGGCACGCGGCAAGTGTGACCAGGACTACACACACCATCACAACTACCACCTGGCTAGGGAATCTACAGACAGAGGGCTTAAAACACATCAAAACTAAACTTCACACAGAAGTGTAAGGCACTTGTGTCGTTTCACTTAACTTTAGATCACCTCTTTGTGAGCAGACAGTGCTAGTAACTAATAAGTATTAATGTTGCACACACCATCACAGCAACAGGCAGCTCCCTGCAGTCACTGTCCCAGGGACAAGGAGCCACTGTGCCTCCTCAGGTTCTGACACATTATTTCTACTTGTGCGTGAATAATATCTGACATGTGTGTTACTGAAACAAATAAAAGCTCAGACCTGAATCAATGCCAGAGCTGACAGGTCAGTACCTTCCCCAGCAGGGACCAGATGTGCTCACACAGGTGGGGGCAGATGGGGGCCAGCAGCAGAGTCTGCACCTCGATGAACTGGAACACCAGGTCCCTGTGCATGCCCTCGATGGCCAGCTCCCGGTACTTGTCCTTGGCTGCCTGGAACAGGAGCTCAGCATCAGCCCTGTGCTGCCAGGGACAGACACCCAGAGCCACACACACACACACACACACACACACCTGTGGGCTCCAACACACCTGCACAACGTGAGCAGCTTGTCATAATCCATTACTGAGTCCTAAGAACTGTATTTTCCTGAAGCACCCACGGGTGAATCTGCCAGTTGGCCATTGGATTTTTGCATTTATGTGGTACTTTAAAAAACTGTTTATTGGCACAAACATAAAAGACAAAACCAGCCACAGCTGTGCATCAGGTGCTGTCATCCCAAATAACTTACATACAGATACTAATGAGGACTAAGAAAAAGGCAATGAATATGATCTATCATTACACACAATTCAGCCTATTTAGCCCTACTCCTGAGTATCTCAAAGCAGCCACATGAAGGAGTGTGTGCAATTCATTAAATGGAGCAGCATGGCTCTGCAGACACTCTGGAGACATGCTTTATGGAGGATATCAAAAAGCACTGTGCTTCCAAACAATTTTGTTGATGCATTATCTGGATTTCTCACGAAGAGCCCTTTATGACAAAAAATATAAAGAAAGGCAACACTCTTTTTAATAGTGTCTTTTTAAAAGCAGCTTCTTGCTCATATTAGATATCAGGACTATTTTCAGAATTGCATTTGCTTTCCTGTGGACCTTTGTAAACTGACACAAGCAGATCTCTGCTATTCCACATTTATTGCCTTGAAGTCCTCCCATTTCTTGGCACAATTCTGATTCCAATTCAGCTGTATAATTAAGGATCAGAGACAGAAGGATCAAAAGAAATCCACAAAGTAACAAATACGGGGTGTCACTCCCTTACACCTCCTACCTGAAACTCAAAGAACCCAGTTTTCAGAGCTTCCTTAAACATCATCTTCTCATAATTTTGCTCTGTCTTCATTATGCCTGCATTCATCTCACTGGGGAGGGAAGAGAAGTGACAACATCAATACAGCATGTCTGCCCCACGTAACAGCAACACTGTAAAACTGCCACCAATGTAGCCAAACCCCATAACCTGCCCTGGAATGAGCTCTGTTTCACTCAATTCATTAATTTTTAGGAAAAAAATAACTACAGGATTCCCTCTTGCAAGGAAAAACCTGGCCCAAACTGTATTATTAACCTTTGTACCACACCTGGCAAAGACTCTGTCATTGAAGGTGCTGGCTGGGCCACTCCTCAGGCTGTCTCTGTTTGCAATCATCTCCTTCACCCACTCCACCCACGTGTAGAGACGAAGGATACCAGCATCTGCCATGGCCTCCACAAAGTTGGCATCTTCCACAGTGTCCCCAGCATCAGCCAGGGCCAGACGCATGCCTGGGGGAGAGGGGAGCACAGCTGGGCAGCTGCCCCGGGGACATCCCTGGGGACATCCCTGGGGACATTCCTGGGGGGACATCCCTGGGGACCAGCTGCCATGGCTGGGCACATATCCAGGGACATCCCTGGGGACATCCCTGGGGACCAGCTGCCATGGCTGGGCACATATCCATGGGGTCATCCCTGGGGACATCCATGGGGACATCCCTGGGGACATCCCTGGGGACCAGCTGCCATGGCTGGGCACATATCCATGGGGTCATCCCTGGGGACATCCCTGGGGACATCCCTGGGGACATCCCTGGGGACCAGCTGCCATGGCTGGGCACATATCCATGGGGTCATCCCTGGGGACATCCCTGGGGGGACATCCCTGGGGACCAGCTGCCATGGCTGGGCACATATCCAGGGGACATCCCTGGGGACCAGCTGCCATGCTGGGTGCCATGAGCTGGCTGATACCCACAGAGTGCCATGCCTCCTGCACCCATCAGCTCACTCCAGCTGGAGTTAACCAATGCAAAGCCAGGTCACAAACTGTCTGGCCAGCCAGAGATGCCTCAAAGGAGGCACTTCCCCTGGGAGAGGAACACTGCCCTCCTGGGGAAGGGACCAGACAGACACCAGCACCAGGAGAGCAGCACAGTCACTGCCCAAAACAGGAGCATGGAAGGAGCATGGCACAGACACGCACACAGCCCATGCACAGCAGCAGTGTGTCCTGTCCTGGGCTCTGATCCCTCTGTGAACACCAGCAGTGTGCCCTGTCCTGGGCTCTGATTCCTCTGTGAACACCAGCACTGTGTCCCAGGCTCTGATCCCTCTGTGAACACCAGCACTGTGCCCCGGGCTCTGATCCCTCTGTGAACACCAGCACTGTGCCCTGGGCTCTGATCCCTCTGAACACCAGCACTGTGCCCTGGGCTCTGATTCCTCTGTGAACACCAGCAGTGTGTCCTGGGCTCTGATCCCTCTGTGAACACCAGCAGTGTGTCCTGTCCTGGGCTCTGATCCCTCTGTGAACACCAGCACTGTGCCCTGGGCTCTGATTCCTCTGTGAACACCAGCAGTGTGTCCTGGGCTCTGATCCCTCTGTGAACACCAGCAGTGTGTCCTGTCCCGGGCTCTGATCCCTCTGTGAACACCAGCAGTGTGCCCTGGGCTCTGATCCCTCTGTGAACACCAGCAGTGTGTCCTGTCCCGGGCTCCTGATCCCTCTGTGAACACCAGCACTGTGCCCTGGGCTCTGATCCCTCTGTGAACACCAGCACTGTGCCCTGGGCTCTGATCCCTCTGTGAACACCAGCACTGTGCCCCGGGCTCTGATCCCTCTGTGAACACCAGCACTGTGCCCCGGGCTCTGATCCCTCTGTGAACACCAGCACTGTGCCCCGGGCTCTGATCCCTCTGTGAACACCAGCACTGTGCCCTGGGCTCTGATTCCTCTGTGAACACCAGCAGTGTGTCCCAGGCTCTGATCCCTCTGTGAACACCAGCACTGTGCCCTGGGCTCTGATTCCTCTGTGAACACCAGCACTGTGCCCTGTCCTGGGCTCTGATCCCTCTGTGAACACCAGCAGTGTGTCCCAGGCTCTGATTCCTCTGTGAACACCAGCAGTGTGTCCCAGGCTCTGATCCCTCTGTGAACACCAGCACTGTGCCCCCGGGCTCTGATCCCTCTGTGAACACCAGCACTGTGCCCTGGGCTCTGATCCCTCTGTGAACACCAGCAGTGTGTCCCAGGCTCTGATTCCTCTGTGAACACTCAGCAGTGTGTCCTGGGCTCTGATCCCTCTGTGAACACCAGCACTGTGCCCTGGGCTCTGATCCCTCTGTGAACACCAGCAGTGTGTCCTGGGCTCTGATCCCTCTGTGAACACCAGCAGTGTGTCCTGTCCCAGGCTCTGATCCCTCTGTGAACACCAGCACTGTGCCCTGGGCTCTGATTCCTCTGTGAACACCAGCACTGTGCCCTGTCCTGGGCTCTGATCCCTCTGTGAACACCAGCAGTGTGTCCCAGGCTCTGATTCCTCTGTGAACACCAGCAGTGTGTCCCAGGCTCTGATTCCTCTGTGAACACCAGCAGTGTGTCCCAGGCTCTGATCCCTCTGAACACCAGCACTGTGCCCTGGGCTCTGATCCCTCTGTAGAACACCAGCAGTGTGTCCTGGGCTCTGATCCCTCTGTGAACACCAGCAGTGTGTCCTGTCCCGGCTCTGATCCCTCTGTGAACACCAGCACTGTGCCCTGGGCTCTGATCCCTCTGTGAACACTCAGCACTGTGCCCTGGGCTCTGATCCCTCTGTGAACACCAGCACTGTGCCCCGGGCTCTGATCCCTCTGTGAACACCTCAGCACTGTGCCCCGGGCTCTGATCCCTCTGTGAACACCAGCAGTGTGTCCTGTCCCGGGCTCTGATCCTCTGTGAACACCAGCACTGTGCCCTGGGCTCTGATCCCTCTGTGAACACCAGCACTGTGCCCTGGGCTCTGATCCCTCTGTGAACACCAGCACTGTGCCCCTCGGCTCTGATCCCTCTGTGAACACCAGCACTGTGCCCCCGGGCTCTGATCCCTCTGTGAACACCAGCACTGTGCCCCGGGCTCTGATCCCTCTGTGAACACTCAGCACTGTGCCCTGGGCTCTGATTCCTCTGTGAACACCATGCAGTGTGTCCTGGGCTCTGATCCCTCTGTGAACACCAGCAGTGTGTCCTGGGCTCTGATCCCTCTGTGAACACCTCAGCACTGTGCCCTGGGCTCTGATTCCTCTGTGAACACCAGCACTGTGCCCTGTCCTGGGCTCTGATCCCTCTGTGAACATCTCAGCAGTGTGTCCCAGGCTCTGATTCCTCTGTGAACACCAGCAGTGTGTCCTGGGCTCTGATCCCTCTG
Organism: Luscinia megarhynchos; assembly: GCA_034336665.1. NCBI lineage: Eukaryota > Metazoa > Chordata > Aves > Passeriformes > Muscicapidae > Luscinia > Luscinia megarhynchos. Next base: position 392,381 of record CM067576.1, on the reverse strand, counting down.
TGAACACCAGCACTGTGCCCTGTCCTGGGCTCTGATCCCTCTGTGAACACCAGCAGTGTGTGTCCTGTCCTGGGCTCTGATCCCTCTGTGAACACCAGCACTGTGCCCTGGGCTCTGATCCCTCTGTGAACACCAGCAGTGTGTCCTGGGCTCTGATCCTCTGTGAACACCAGCAGTGTGTCCTGGGCTCTGATCCCTCTGTGAACACCAGCACTGTGCCCTGGGCTCTGATTCCTCTGTGAACACCAGCAGTGTGTCCCAGGCTCTGATCCCTCTGTGAACACCAGCACTGTGCCCTGTCCTGGGCTCTGATCCCTCTGTGAACACCAGCAGTGTGTCCCAGGCTCTGATCCCTTTGTGAACACCAGCACTGTGCCCTGGGCTCTGATCCCTCTGTGAACACCAGCACTGTGCCCTGTCCTGGGCTCTGATCCCTAGAACACCAGCAGTGTGTCCTGGGCTCTGATCCCTCTGTGAACACCAGCAGTGTGCCCTGGGCTCTGATCCCTCTGTGAACACCAGCAGTGTGTCCTGGGCTCTGATCCCTTTGTGAACACCAGCAGTGTGTCCTGGGCTCTGATCCCTCTGTGAACACCAGCAGTGTGCCCTGGGCTCTGATCCCTCTGTGAACACCAGCAGTGTGTCCTGGGCTCTGATCCCTTTGTGAACACCAGCAGTGTGTCCTGGGCTCTGATCCCTCTGTGAACACCAGCAGTGTGCCCTGGGCTCTGATCCCTCTGTGAACACCAGCAGTGTGTCCCAGGCTCTGATCTCTTTGTGCACATACAAAAATCCAGCAGGCTGCTCTGCCCCTGCAGGGCTCAGCCCCAGGAGCAGCTCCTGGCTGTACCAGGTGTGCTAACACATCCCAGCCTTCCAAGGGGAGGCCAGCTTTTCCACAAGCACAGGTGGTGAGTGGCAGATTTATTGCCATTCAATACTCCAATAAACTCCTTTGAGAGCAGAACACTCGTTTGAGTTTTCTGGCATCACTGACAATCAGATGCAGGTCAGAATGCACTCACCATCTGCAGAAAACTTGTCAACAGCTTGAGTGAGGGTGAGGAAGTTCCCTGTTGATTTAGACATCTGAAAGAAAGATAAGAGTGTTTGTTTTCTCACACATCCCCTGTGTTGGTGGATAAGCAAGACAGATCCAACAAGGGTTTGGGCAAACAATTTTCTCATGAATCACAGCAGAAAAGCTCTTTGGTAAATCTGAATGAGGTCCCACAGCAAAAGGAGACTGTACTCTGCAGGCACTCAGCCACAAAATATAATCCCAGAAATTCCCTAAATTAAACTGAAATACTACTTTAAAACTGGCAGTTTTAGATCACCCTGTATGGATTTTTCAAGGAGGACTCCACCAGGGCTTGTTTTGGGGTTTTTTGATTCATATCAGACACTCTCCAAGGCCTAACTCCTGGGTTCAGGCACTTCTAATTCAATTCAGTGTCAGAACTTGCACATATTAGCAAGCTATTGGCACAAACCTTTTCCTCTCACTGCACCTACTCCAATGCTCTAAAAAGCTAAACTTTAGTTAAATAAATATTCTGTATTACCCTCAAACTTCACAGAAATGCACTGAACTCTTCACTAAATTGGTGGGACTACACAAGAGCTGACTTAAGAGAAAGGGATACACAGAATCACAGGCAAGGCAGGTCTTTACCTCCAAAGAAGGAAAAGCTGGAGGGCACTAATGAGGAAATGTCCCTCTTTCCCCTGCTTACATCTGAGGTTTCCAGTCTGGCTAGCAAATGCCTTTCTGCCAACACAAAAGCCATGTCACACAGACCTCACCATACCTTTTCAGAATTGAGGAGCAGATGTCCATTGGCTCTCACAGCTACTGGCCACTTTTCTCTGTTTGAAGACAAGACACAAATCTTTTGGCCAAGTAAATACATTTTCTCTTTTTGAAAAAAAGGAACAAACATTTTATGTGCCAGTTTGAGACAAACACCTTAAAAAAATACCCAAGGGTTGTCTTAAATATATCAAGGAGTGCCTGTGAAGATGGAAAGAATACAGCATAAAGGCTAAGGATTATCATTGCTGAAATGCAAGGTAGGGAGCAGTTCATTTGCCTCACCTTCCCTTTATGCAGGTGTTTTTAATTTAAAGGCCAGTGATTGGTACTGCCCAAGAGCACACAACAGTGCTGGGTCCACATCTCTGCCCATGAAGGAAGGAGATATTCAATTACCCACAATCATCTTTACACCAGAAACCCACTTTTCCTATATACAGTTTTATACAATCCCTAAAGCAAAGTTCAAGGGAATGCAAACAGTATCTTCACCACAAAAACACCATGCAAGGGGCAAAGACTCTCAACCAGTCCTGCACAGTCCATGGGAGCATATATGGCTCCTTTAACCATCCTTGAGAAGGAACTGAGGAGACCTAATAATAAAGTCACATAAATTCCAGTGCAGGAATACAGCTCAACACTGGGAAAGCCAAAGGAGGAGAAAATGCAGAAAAACCAGGGGAAATAATGGTAAAAACCCCTTCCATTTCAACAACTTCTATTATAGACAATTGTATCAAAGCTGCAATAGGAAATAATACATTCTCAACACAATTCTGAATGCTGTACAGTCCAAAGGCCATTAGCAAATGTAACAGAACTGCAAACCCTCCAGCTCTAGCTGCACACCCCAGCTCACCTCTGCTCTGGCCACATGGCCACGTGGTTGTAGAGGTAGTATGACAGATGATTGGGAACAAGGTCTTTGCCAGAAACTCTGAGGTCCACAGGATACCAAAATTCAAACTCCTCCTTCAGCTTGTCCAACTTTTCCTTTGGAATCTCAGTCTTAGGGAATGGAGCTGTCTTGAAGAAGATGTAATCCCAAACCTCTTTGCTCATTTGATGGGCCCTGCACAGAATCAGTCCCACATTGCACAGTCAGTAAAAGCTCCTCACACTCCACAGCACTTCCTATAAGGCAGCTTAAACCTGCTGCTCCATCCTGACAGCACAGCCCATGTGAGCAGTAAACATGGACAGAGAGCCCAGGGCCTTTGCCTGAGTGAATCCAAGGTCAGAAACAAATTCAGAACTGCTCAAGCCATGCCCTGCTTAAACTGCCCTTTGAGATTTCCCAATAAAACATAAAGATCCCATAAAGAAAAAGTGCCCAACAAGTAAAGCATAACATTGAATATCCTGGAAACCTGATGATTTCTTTTCCAAACGTCACCACCCAAGCCTCAGCACCTCCTGTGGCCTCAGGTGAACACAGAGCCCCTCACTGGTGTGTCTCATGGAGCCATTCCCTCTGGCTTCCCAGAAGTCGAGGAGGAGGGCAGGACAGAACTGCTGTACAGTTCAAGGCTGCATCCTTGGAAAATATCTGTGATCTTTTCCCACTTCAAATGGAATGAACATTTTAAGTTAACATTTCCTGCAAGACACATCTGACCAATTACCAGAGGGAGGATCCCCAATTTTGAAGGAAAATACTGATGAGATGTAACTGATACCCACAGCTCTGTGGCCACTGGGCTGCATTAACACACATCCTTCTTGTTTCTACAGAGACTTTTGTTCCTGGCTCTGAGAACTTCAGCAAGTGCACCAGACACTGCATGCATTCCAAATGAAGCACTTGCAAGCCAAAGTTTGCTATGTCTTAGCACCTGCTGAGGGGCTCTGACCTGTGCTATGCAGAGAGGAAAAGCACTCTGGACCCCAGATACTTCCAGTACACATTAAAAAACCACCTCAGATGATGGTCTGTACTACCAGTCCAGAATAAACCCTAGGCACAGCTTTGGTCTGCTCTGGCAAATCTTGCTCTATGCTCTCAATTCCTGTGCTATGACTGGGCTTGTGCTTGGCCAAACCCACTGTAACTGAAGGTGACTGAAAGGATGGGCCATAAACCCCCTTTTCCTTCACACCACACAGCAAGTATCACTAAAAGCACTTTCCAAGGCTGCTAGATGTTATCTGCTTGCACAGGAGAGCACTCTAATTGCACATGCTTAATTACATCAGATCTGTAATTCAGGGCCAGGATGCTCACTTCAAAGCTTGTTTCTAGACACGACCAGCTCGTGCACAGCTTCTCTGTAATTACAGAGGTTTGAGCCCAAATGACAGCCTTGCCCAGTCTCAGAGGTATTTTTGTCTGTAAGAATCAGAATCTTTACTTTGGAAATGGTTTTCAGATTAGTTATAGCATCAAGTAAGAAGAGTTTCCATTCCAATATGCAAACTACTCCAGAAATTAGTCCATAAACCACACAGAATTAGAGCAGATGATTCAAAGCATAATCTGAAGTGTTTTTTCAGCTGCAGACAAGAGAACTTAGTGGTTGCCTCTCCTTACCTGATGCCCAGAGGAGATTCCCCTTGGCCCCTCAGGTTCCCTCCCTGCAGCAGGTGAGCCACGGTGTAGTAGGCCATGTAGATGGTGGAGTCAGAGAGGGACTCAATGAGCCACTGCTCATCCCAAGGCAAGCGGGTCCCTGGGGGGAAGGCTGGGTCAGCACAGCACACCCCACCCACACAGACACACAGGAGCAGCTCAGCATCCTCAGTGGAACACATAAACATATCTATATACATTTGAACTCCTGCTGATGCTTTTAAAAACATTTGGTTTAAAAATTCAATCATGCATTTGACAATTTTACTCGAGAGCAAACAGTTGCTGATTTTCAATGTTTCCTGACACAGCTCAGCTCAAGAACATTTGCTGTGGGCTACCATGCACTTCTAGCTGCTGTCCCATGTCAGGCTATACAAGACGAAAGGTAATCAGAATTGGAGGAGAAAGCCCAAGAACTGGTGTAAGTTCCCTCTTCTGAGGACCCTTCCAAATAATGGCTCAGACAAAAAGCTACCAAGATGCTGCACAGACCTCCTGCAGTAGTGCAAGTCTTACCAGCCCCATGCACATCCAACAAAGCACACTTCCTCTGGGATGCTGGGCCAAGATACCAGTTGGGCAGTGCTGCTCCCACACTGCCCTGCACCCCTGGGGGTGTTGTATAGCACTTAAGCCTTCCAGATGAAACAAGGAGCACCATCCTCACAAAGCAGCAGCTGGGAAGGGAATGCTTTGCCTACCTAAGCCATACGTCCTGGAGCACGCATGCTCTTGTAGCCAACCTAAGGTAGCTTCAAAATTTCTCCTAGTCTCTTCACAGAACCTGTAAGAAAGAAGCTCTTACTGCTTTCAGCCCTCTCAGACCCCACCAAGAGCAGCAAAGTCACTCTCCTCCACAGCCACGTTCATAACTCACGTCTCCAGATGCTGCAAGCACTCTGATGCCTGCTTCTTCCAGCTCCCTTCACCATAATCCAAATACCTACAGTCAGGAGAGGTTTACTGTAATAAAGCAATCAAGAAGCAGTGTGCAAGTGGAGCAACTTTCCAACTGCAGCCTTGTTTCACTTACCACTGGTCACAAAGGGCCACGACACACTCATCAGCAGATCTCGACATAACTTGTTTCTCGGGCTCCATATAAATCATGGCCTCACCCTAAGAGTTGGAAGGGCAATGAAAGCTGACAGGAGCAAAGAATTGAAAATCCTGACAGCTTGCTAAAAAGCATCCCCTCCATTCTAAACTGGTTTATAGCATCCACTGCATAGCTCTCCCCACTGCCCAGCTCTCTGCCTCAGTATTTTCCCCCAGGTAAAATGAGGCAAGGCTTGACTCTGAACTTCTCTAAGGGGCCAGCTCACAGCACTTTGCACAGAATGCATGAGGAAAAGGAGGACATAAGCACAAAATACTCCCCACTGATTATGCCCCCTGATTGAAGCAGCTCCTAGGAAACTCTGGGGGACAGAGGGAGGGGGCAAGGCAAAGGCAAATGGGATGCTGAGCCCCAAAGCTACTTGCACACACCAGTGCTGATGCAGTGTAATCTGGACACAACAATGCCACACCAACAAGGGAATAATGACTAAATGCTTGAAGATGCTCCCACTCCCAATCCTCATCAGGGAGCCTCATTAGAGGGATGCCACAATCACTGTTTGTTTACTGCCCTCCAAGTTCTGAAAGAAGAGCCCAGCAATGGGGCATTTGCATATCACACATCCCCTTCCCTGGCCTGAAAGAGACTTGGCAGCTCAGGTGCTACACTTCCATCATTGTCCCAGCTACATTAAAGAATACACTGACCACCAGAACATGTCCTGGGGAGGGTGACAAAACAAGGCAGGGAACAAGAGAACTCTAACTAAGCTGCTCAGCCCACCCAGCCCAAGAACATCAGGTCCCTCTCTCTGCAGTGTCCCAAAGCACCCTGAGGGCTGCAGAACCACACCAGGGGTTTCTCTGGCAGCTCAGCCCTGTGAAAAGGACAAAACACACAATTCAGGAGCAGCTGTGGGCACACTGCCACATACCTTATCCAACATCAGCTTCTGAATACGTTTCTTGACATCTTGAACTTTCTGTCCCTTGAATTCACTCACCAACATCACCTATAAAAGATGGGTCACAGGAGATAATTGTTTTCAAAATTTATCAAGAAACAGGTGCCATAGGTGTTCAAATCAATATAAGGAAGTAGCAGGTGCTGCAATCTCGGACATGCAAACAAAGAGTACAGGTGTTGGTTTTTTCATTATGTGTAGTCATCTTTAGCCAAGAACAGTTTGTACACATCAGATTGCAAAGAGTCAGAAATAAAAACTATTGCTTGCTTACAGAACAACAGCTGAGAAATACACATGGTGAGCTACTGAGGTAAAGACAGGAGAAGAAAAACAAACACCAAAACCAACCCAAAAACAAAACAAAAAACCTGCAAGCAATAACTCTTTGCTCATCTCGTTTCCCTATCAATACTCACAACACAATGGATCAGCTCCCCAGGTGATCACTTGCTCAGAAACCAGGTTATAATGCTCAGAGAACACAGCCATGTACCAGTGGAAACTTTCCCCAATTCTATATCACTCCTCCAACTGCAGAACCTTACTGCAGGAAGAGCCTGAATGAAAAGTCCTTTGGGACTTTTCTGGGGAAAAAGGACACAGTCCCTCTTTCTTGAGATTTTTAAAAAATTTTTTTACCTGGCTTTTTTTTTCTCCTAGTTAAACTCACCAAGAAAGCACTTACCAAGATCTTGCATTACTTACTCCCTCATAGAATCCTTTCAGGTACACTCTCTCCTTGGCCTCTGCAAGCTTCTCTCTGTCATTCTGGCTCTGGATTTTGAGCTCATCACAGATAAATGGAGCACAAAGGTTGCCAAAGTCTGGGATTTCAATGATGGGAACCTGAGAATTACCAAAGGGCAGTCAAACCCCTCCTGCACCCCACTGCTCACCCTGCCCATGGTGGCATCCAACCCCCTGTACAGACACAGCTTCTAACCCAAGTGACACAGACTGCTGCAATCCCACTCCTGGCCCAGGGGCTCTGGCAGCCCCAGGGGCACTGCTGGGCTGCCCAGGTGCATCCATGGCACCACACCAAGCTGGCCCAGGGCTGGAGCTGGTGTGGGGAACCAGCAGAACACTGGGGTGGCTTCACCTGTAACCTGCATTTTCATTTTCTAATGAAAACTGCCTCAGCCTCCAGGCTGTGCTAGCAGGGAGGGACTCCAGCTTTGTGCATTGAACAGACACCCCCCTAATCCAGCCACGAGGGCACTAAGTTTTAATCAACCAACAGGTTATCAGTGTAATGATGCACTACATTTCCCAAAACAATAATTCCCATAAAAATTGATACTTCCCTTTCTCTCTGAAGTATAGAAATAGAACAACAAATCTTGATTGCAATCTTTAACAGATCAAATGTTGTAACTGCAGGAAAAACATGAAAACTTTAAGATTGTCAGCTCTGTCAGCTGAGAAGGACTTTAAACAGAAACCCTGGAAGAGGCAGCAGAGCTCCTGGCTCGTTTCTCAGCAGTGAGCAGAATGCTGAGTGCTGCAGATGGACAGGTCTGGCTGCACTCACCGGCTCGAACGGCAGCACCATTTCATCTCTGATGCCATACTTCACCCTCAGAGCCTTCAGAGTTGGAAGAAAAAAAAAAAGCAGTAGATAGAAGTCATCTAGATTTAAAGGTTTTTATCTATTTGCAGTGTCATTTTTGTACAAAATGTTTTATTACAAATCAGACAAAGCCACCTCCCTGGCCTCTCACCATTTCTGACACTTGAGCTCAACCCCCATCTCATTTCCAGGTGATTCTTTGCTATAATTGTCTATATTTTTTAAAAGGGGAAACACTCTGAAATTGCTCTGAAATGAATGGACAAAAATTCAGCAGCCAAGGAGAGCTGTTCAGACACTGATGTGCTCCTGCTGTTAGACACAACCACTTTCAGTCTCATTTGAAATTCATAGAGAATCTTAATCTCACTTTTGGAAGTCATTTCCACAACAGGAATTCATTTCTGTTTCACTGGTGCTGTTCTCTACCTTAAAGTGCAGCACAAGTTACATGATTCTCATCCAAAACTCAGACCTGAAGCATGAAAAAAAAAAATCTGTCCTAGCCCAGTTGGTTTAAATTTCATTTATTTTTTACTGCCTTGATTTCAAGTTAGAGATGGCAAAATGCCAATTAAAGCAAGTTTCATTTTACCCACTGGATATCCACTTTTGACCCTCCTCCCTAGAGAAAGGAAAAACAATTCAGTTAACAGACTGACCTGCTTCTTTTTCAGGTCTCTCAGGGCTGCAAAGTCATCTGGAGAGTCCGAGGGAACACTTGTCACCACTCCAGTTCCTTGGCAGAGGAAAAGATAAACAGAGGAAAAGATCAGTCCCCCCATGCTGGATGCCAGTGCCCATCCCACAGGCTCTGCTGCAGAATTACCTTTATCCTCCTTGATGGTGAGCATGGGCAGGGCATATATGACCTTGTAGGTGCTGAGGGGTGCTGAAAGTGCAGCACCCAGAATCTCCTGAGCAGGACAAAGGAACAGCATTACATAAATCTGGGCCTTCCAGCCCGGTGGAGTAAGCTCTCCTGGCCAATATTCTTCACATTTGCTGTAAATTTTCCTGACATATTCCAGACAAATTAAATACATTTTTATATACAGATAGACAGGAGGAAGCACACATGAAAATGTGTGGGACTATTACAGACAGGATATAGGTTATTTATTAGTAGAAAAGTCAAATACCAAACACCAAGAAACTCAAACTACTAGTATGTGTAATTGGGAAAGGAAGCAGGACAGTTTGCTCCCAAGTATCTGAAGCTGCTTTTATCAGGATGAAGAAACACCACTGATGACACACACAGCACACGAGTTAAGGACAGCAAATCCCAAAACCACTGACATTGACTACTGAGCTAAGAAAGCTTCATTCACACAGGTGCACTGGAAATGCCAGTACCAACAAAGGCCTTCTCCACACAACCCTTTCTAGCTATTACTTCTTCCCCTCCCTTTCCATTCACTCTTCCCAGCAAGCAGAGAAGTATTACTTAACACTATCCTTCCACCACACCATGCTGAGGAACAGGAACATCTGTCCCCAGCTAAGTGCAGCAGCTCATTCCCCCAGCAGCAGCTGTGCCTTGGCCAAGGAAGTGCCTGCTGCTTGCCTTGCATGTCACTAACCATTTCAGCCCCCCCACAGTTTCTGGAACACCTCCTGTATTTTCTGCACAGTCTGATCTCCAGCACCTTTGCAAGCACTGACCCAGGCCTCACCTCTCCCATGAGCTCCTTGACCACGGGCAGCACCCCGCTGTCCCTGGTGAAGCCCTGGTAGGACATGTTCCTGGCAGCCCTCTGGCTGCAGATGAAGATGTCCCCAGTGCCAGTCTCAAAGCCAATGTACTTCATGTCAGGCCTCAGCCAGCAGTTGGTCTGGCCAAACATGGTCTCTGGCCTCAGCGTGGCAGCCACCAGGAAGATGTTTTTTCCTCTCAAGCCACTGGGGGGAAAATGTACAGGGTAAGTTACCAAAACAAAATCATTCCAAGCATACAGAACATGCTTTTAAACTAACATCAACTTTCAAGCAATGCTCCCTAAGAGACAAAAGCAGGTCATTCATTCAGTGTGGGTTTTCCATTTTCTTTCCCCTTTTTTTTTTTAAATTCTATCTTGAGTTCCACACAGACACAGCGAATAGAGCAGCTCAAAATTCTGACCAGGTCATTGAAGTGATGGAAATAACCAGGCAGAATTAAATTTTGCATTAGGCAAAACAGACTGTTTAATTCAATGGTCAGTTCTGGCCAGGAGACAGAGCCCTTCTGCAACTAAAAAGTCAAGACCTACCTCAGTTTTGCAGGATAAGGATCCAGCACCTTCATTTTTATCAGTGTGTATTCTTGAGGCCCAACACCCTACAATTCCCACAAACAGTGCAACAATCAATAAATGCAACTCACTTGAGCAGGAAAGAAAATAAATCCTGTTCTGCAGGAACCTAATGCAAACATATTTCCTATTTCCATTCATATGAAAGGCTGTTCACTAAAATGCAGACTGCAAAGAGGCTGTACTGTGCTCCTACAGCCAAAATCTTACTTGCCACAGACACGGCTCAGCAGCATCTAAGTTAGCAACAGTTTATTTAGTATCAACAGATAACAACACAACAGAGTGATGCTGCTGGCACAGACTGCCAAACAAGCACAGAAACCAGCTCCAATGGAAAAATACTACCCATAGCTCCAGACAAATGTGCTCAAGATTTCAATTTTCACATGCACTGACAGCTGAGAGACAGTGACTCTGCACATCCAAACTATGTTTTGCTCCAAGATACAATTTACTTTCCATTCACTATTTAAGATCATAAGCAATGCATGAAAAGTGTAAAGTAAAAATATTACCTCTCCTGTTTGCCTGTCATGATCCATGCAAGGCTGTCCATCTTTAGGGGAATAAATTGTGTATCTGGAAAAAGGCATATCTTCATTTAGCAGTGAGTAAAACAGTGTATAGAGCAAGAAAAAAAAATACAGCTCTCTGGGAAAAAAAGGGATCTCTTTATGGTATTTTCAGATTTTGTGTGGATCTGCATCCAGTGCCAACGTTCAGTTTTTCCAAGAGCTTTCAGAACTGACCCTTTTTTGCTTGGAGTTGCTACCCACAGAAAAACTAAACCCAGAAGAACAAATCTCACACACCACGTGGCACAACTACCACATTTCAGCACAGTAAAGCACCAGCAGTGGGAGATTCTGGTTTCACCTGAGTTAAAAGCACACTCTGGAGATGTGTCTCAGGGCTCTGTCTTTGGCAGAGCTGAGCCCATCCACACTCCCAAACCTGAGAGCTGAGTGGCAGATTACCGTTTGCCAAACTTGATCTTGTTTCTTTCCTTCAGGGTAAGGAACTGCCAGCGCACGAAGGAGTCGTAGTAGGGGTTGACATCTGTGGTGATGAAGGAACGCCTCCAGTCCACCTGGAAACGGGCAACAGGCTCCAGGAAGTATGCACAATCAAGAAATCAAAGGAATCTCATAACACCATAACTATTATTCTAAAAATAAAAGGAGGTTTCTCTCCAAAAAGACGTTGCAAGTACATATCCCATAAAGGGTGTAAGCACATCTGTGCCTGCTCTCTCACAGCAGAGATAGCAGACTCGAGGTCCTTCCACTGACTCAGAAATTCAGAGCTTTTGTAGTAGTTTAAACTAACCATTCAAGCTGAATTTCAGCACTGCCTTGTTTCATCATCTTTATTTCTCCTTGTTTTCAAAAATCTGCTGTCAGCAGGACAAGTAGTTTCAGAAAGAAGAATGTGATGTTAAATAGAATTATTGTCCATACTGACTACAGAACTTATCTCCCATCGGTACCCTAGGTCATAATGTCTTTACTGGACTCATTTCCAGCTGTGACCACTGTACAGGGTACAAGCTCTATATAAGAAAGCACTTATTATCACCCAAGACCATCAAATGTTAAATGTCTAATTCCATAACTATCAGAAACATTTCTGGAATGCTGCTGGTATTAGACAGAAAATCTCACTCAACCACAGTAACAATACAGGTATGGCTGCCTGTACAACTGAGGTTAGGAGCACCCAGTCACCTTCAGTCCCATGCTCTTCAGATCCTGCACAGCAAGGGGAGGGAAATAATCCAGCCAGTGCTCAGCTTCGGAAAAACTGACCACTTCCTCATCAGACAGACCCAAAGACTTCATGATCCCCCACTGGTATTTGGAAGAGCCAGTCTTGGCAGCAGCCTTGCTCTGAAAGAACAAGTGGGATTAGGAAGAAGCCCACAGTCTTGTCAAAGTGCATTTGTTAATTTGTTAGAGCTCTGTTAATGTTATGGGTTCTGATTCCAGATACACAAGTTAATATAAATATTCTCACATCCTCCTTCTAACAGGGAGGGTAAATGATTAGAGCTTCCACTCTGCACCCTGTATTCACAGGCTTCCCATTCTACCATCCTTGTACTCACTGCTCATCCCCTAACCCTCCTCTTCCCAACTGTGGCATGCTGATGTCCACAACACCTGCAGAGGCTCTGCCACAACAGCCTGGCAAGGAATTGCCTGTTGTCAAGGCCCTGCTCAAACCCATGGGATTTTGCACCACAGAAAGTGGAAAGCCCTGCACTCTGTACCAAAAACCTTTGCTGCTGTCACTTTGCCCATGGTGCTTGTCCCAGCTGCTGTCCCTTGAGAATCTCCCCAGCACTGACCACAAGTTTCCTCTGTCCTGCAGAGCAGCCAGCACCACAAACCCAGCAGTTCTGGTGGGACAATCTCCTGATCATACATAAACAACACACAGTACCTCTAAACTTTTCCTAGGCTTGATTCTTTGCCTTGCTTTGGGATACTCTCAAAATCCTAAATCTAATTTAAATACCTGGTAAGTGAAAATAGTTTGGATGGTTTCACTGAGCCTATCTAGACAAAACTGGGTAGATACCAATCTAAAAAACAATAACCAGAACAGCAGGGATACACATGCTCTAGCTCTGAGAAAGCAGGGCTACAAGCAGTCAAGGTTTCTGTGAGCCCAAAGGGGGAGAAGCCTACAATGTGCACACTGAAGTTTGGAAAGCATGGCTCTCAGTCCAGGAAGGCTTGATTTAAACTTTACCTTTTTGCCTTTTGCTTTGTCTTTGATGATAATTTCTTCCTCTTTTTTACCAGAATTTTCTTCCTCTTCCTCCTCCTCATCAGGAAATTCTGGTGGGCAACCATACAATTCCATTTCTCTTTTCAGCTTATCTGCACAAGCCTGAACAGAGATATTGGGAGTGTGTCAGCCAGGGCACTGGCTGCAATCACAGCCAAGGACTGGGTTCTACTGAGAACATTCTGCATTCCATGCTTTAAGCTTTTTCTGGACCTTGCATTAACATCTAGGGGATCCTGCCACTTCCAGAACACCTTCCAGGCAGGAAGAGGGTTACTGTAAGGGTTTTCTTGTAAAGGAAAACATACAACAGGTAAAATTTTGTTTTCCAACACTTTATCTTCTAAAGTGATGTTACAGCTCAAGCACAACACGTTTATTACAAATTCAGGTTCCAAATCACACTGTCCTGGTGAGTTTTTAAATAAACTAAGTGATGTTGGGATGGACAGTAAGCAAGGCAGCCTTAGGGATAAAAACCCCATGAGAAACACCCCATACAACTGCAAAACTCTCACCTTGATGGGCATCCCTGTGCAGTGCAGCCCAAAGGGAAACAGGCAGCTCTTCCCCTTCAGCCTCTGGTACCCGACTGCGAACTACAGAAGGGAAAATGGAACAGCTGGAACAGCTGGAACAGCCCCAGCTGAGCCAGCAGCTGCTCAGAGCCAGGGGGACTCCTCCTCTCACTGCAGCCACTGGCAGCTGGCACAGCTGGGGAGGAGCTCTGGCAGCAAGGTGAACAGGAGCTGGTTTCCAGGCCTGCCCTGTGCCTGCACACACGGGTCTGCCAGGCTGGCTCCACCAGACACCCATGGGTGCAAAAACAGGGCTGGAATCCCAGCCAGCACCAAACCTGCTCCCACACAGGGCACAGCAAGCACAAACTAAAGGGACAGGTCTCTTGTGAAAGTTGAGCCATTCAGCAGCATCTCCTAAAAATGTCATTTCAAAGAACAAACTGGGGAAACACCTGCAGCCCTATCTCATCAAATTAAAAATTACAGCCATGGAATTTCCCTTCAGCTAGCAATATTCCTACTGAAAATGTGGGGAAAAAAAGGAGAGTTTAATAAATGACATGGCATCCTGTTAGCTCAAAACTGAAGTACAAAATCAGCATTTGCTCTAGAGCAGTATTTAAAGGTATCAGCAAAGGAGAAGGTTTACCTCACACTTAGATAAGGAAAATGTGTGTCCCAGGTGCAGGCGGCCGTTCATGTAGGGGTAAGGAAAGGTAACAAAGTACTTCCCTTTGCTGAGAAGAAAGCCAGATAATTAAACACGTGATTAGTTCTGTAAATGACCATCAGACAACACACAAGCAAAAATGTGTCAGGACTGACATCACACAGAAACACTGAAATAGATACAGCATGTTCCCAAAGGTAACACATTCTAATCCTGCTTCTGTAAATTAATTACAGCAAAGACTTGAGGTCATTTTTTTAATCTCTCACTCTGTGAGTTCAAATTTTAAGGGCACATTGCAAGCAGTCACTCCTTTCCCATGCATTTATTGTTGCAGGATGTTTCAAAGACATATTACAGTGCTGGAATCTGAGCTCCCAAAGCTGCTAAAAATATATTTACATTTAGGACACTCCATTTCTACCTCTACCTTTGCACTCCACACCTTGTCTCTTTCCCTTCACACACTCCCTCTACCCATTAACTTTCAGGAATAAAGGCCAAGTCTTTGTTTGCTCACAAAATCTACAATTTAAGAATCTGCCACCTGTTACACCACTTCAGTTATTTATCTTGGTTTAGTCTGACTCGCCCACACACCAAATATTAATCTCACACTGCCAAGGTCACTGCTTTTGCAGTCAGAGACCTTCCCACAGGATTCATGCTGTTCCCCCAGGCAGGCTCTGCACACCTGAGAAGAGCATGGATCCCACCAGTTCCAGAGGAACTGTGCATTCCCAGAGGATAAACAAGTCTCTCAGGGTTTATAGGGGCAGAAATAAGAGCAAGAGCCATATGGTCTCCCCCAAGAGTGCAGAGCCCTCTCTGCACTGTGAAAGGCTCCTCCTGCCACAGCTCTGCTCCATCCCCTCTGGGGCTGCAGCCAGTGGTGACCAGGGTGGCTCATCCACTGTCCCCACAGCCAGGCCCCCCCCAGGCCTGGCCTTCCTCCAGCTCCACAGAAGTGCAAGAGGCTGGGCTGCAGCCAGGACACAGGAATTTGTGTGACACTGCTGTGACTGTGAGGCAGAGCAGGACACCCTCCCTCAAAGGGAAACCTCCCAGTGCTGAGGGCCCAGGCAGCACACTGAGGAACCCCCTCCACGTCAAACAGCACAAGTCACCAAAGAGAAGCTGGTTTTTAGGCCAAGAGGGTAGTGACACTGCCAGGGAATGAAAAAGCTTCTCTCATCCCACTGGAACTCAGCCACACACACACTCAGCTGGTTCATGTCATCAGCTACAGAAACAGCAACAAGGTGTGAGCAACTCCCTGAAGCTGAGCCATGAATACTGCTCACCACAAAGGGGGCACCTTTCCCCCAGCAGATTTTGAATGAAAAGACATTTCAAGCAGTACAAAACCGAGTACAGCAATACCTCCTCTGGTCCCTCCTGTCTGCAGCATTGACCTCAAACACTCGATCATGGTCCCACTTCTGCTGGACTTCTCTTTCAATCTTCTTCAGGAAATCCACTTTCGCTGTTCCTTTACGCTCCTGTTCAGCAGGGAAAGGCAGAGAAGTCTGGCTGAACAGGGCCAGAAACGACAGAACTGTCCTGCCACAGAGCACTCCTGATCTCCTTGGGCCAGGGCAAGCACTGCAGCAGCAGCTCAGAGCAGCAGTGGTGACTCTGCAGCCCAGTCCTGAGACCAGCCTTCTGAAACTGGGCCTAAGGTCTGTAAGGAAAGCTTAAGAGCCCTTCTCCAGGGCAAGGGACTCTACAGCAGCCAAGACACACACACACACACACAGACACACACACAGACACACACAGACACACACAGACACTGGCCGTCTTCTAATAAGGAACAAACTGAGAGAGCTCTGAGCTGGGGAGGTAGAAGGGGATGTAAGCCGAGAGTGAAAACACCCACAGAACTCTGGTTTTCTTCCAGACTCTCCATAAAGCCATGCGATGCATCCTCCCCCTGACGTGCATGAGGTGGGCCCGGCGCTCCCCGCGCCAGGAAACACCGGACTGGGCTCAGGGACAGCATTCCGAGCGACTTCAATTAAATCAGCTCCCCAGCCCTTCCTCTCGTTCTTTTGTCACATAACATACGGCAAGTACTACAGATCTTATTCTTTCACCATGTAACACACAGGAATTGTTAAAGGACACACGCATCACAGACACACACGTTCTGCACTCATTAAGGTTGAGGATTTAGCTTTTTCCCATCGAAACCAGACAATCCCAAGACCTTTTCAGCAAGGGGCCGCAGCCCTGGGGCAAAGGCCCGGCGCACGCCGCTGTGGGACCCTCTGCCCGAGAGCGAGGAGCCGCCGGGAGCCCCGGGCCGCGGCCAGACCCGAGCCCGCCGCACTCACCGCCATATTGCCGCGCCTGACGGGGCCGCGCGGGCCGTGCCAACCGGCACCCGCGGGGGAGCCCGGGCCGTACCAAGGCAGCGGCGGGGGGACACCGGGCCCTCCTTAGCGGGAAGGGAGGGGACAGAATGAGCGCGGGAGGGAGAGCGAACGGAGCGATGGCTGCGGCCGCTTGTCCCGGCTGGGGACGGGGAAACGAGCCCGCTGTGCCCGTCCGGGGTGCGCGCCCGCCGGCACGCTGGCCCTTTAAGAGCGCCCCCCCCAAGATGCCGCCGCGGGTTCATGTGCTCGCTCTACCGAACTTGCTGGTTCTGCCTGACCCTGGGCTCGGGCTCTGCGCGGCCGCCATTGGCTGGCAGCGCGGAGCGGCGCTCTCTGATTGGCGGCGGCGGCGCGGCCCCGCCCCGGCCATGCCCAGCAGGCTGCGCTGCGGGCGGTGCCGGGCAGGTCGCGGCGATGGCGGCGGTGTAGCTGTGAGCGGGCGGCGCGGGGCCACCATGATCATCGAGAGCGTCGACGCGCTCAAGTCCTGGCTGGCCAAGCTGCTGGAGCCCATGTGAGTGCGGCCGGGCGGCCGGGCGGAGCGGGGCGCGGCGCTGCCCGCGGCCGGGCCCGGCCCAGGCGTTAGGGCCCTGCCCCGGCCCGGGCCCGGCGCGCCGGAGAGCGGGACTGCCCGGCCCGGGGCGCCGGGGCCCTCAGCGCCGCCGCGGGGCTGCAGGGGTTGGAGCACAGCGCTGATGAGCAGCAGCTGGGGGGCTCAGCCTGGAGAAAAGGAGGCTCGGGGGGATTTCTGGCTCTGCACAGCTCCCTGACAGGAGGGGACAGCCGGGCGGTCGGGCTCTGGGAACAGGGGACAGGAGGAGAGGGAGCGGCTCAGGGTGGCCAGGGGAGATCAGGGTGGGCAGCAGAAGAATTGCTTAGTGGAAAAGGTGCTCGGGCCTTGACAGGCAGGTTTGGAGTCTCACACCTGGAGGTGCCCAAGGAAGGGCTCGCGTGGCGCTCAGTGCTCTGGGCTGGGTGACAAAGTGACATCGGGCATAGATTGGGTTGGTCTGGGAACTCTTTTCCAGGCTTTGTGGTTCTGTGTGCTCCCAACTGCTGCCCCAGCTGGGCTGTCCCAGACTTCAGTCCCAGCTCTGTCACCTCGGAGCAGAGCCAGGGGCTGCTGCAGGAGCTGAGAAAACCGGGAATAGCGCTGAAACTGGGGGGACTCTGCACTTCCATCCTGGTGTGCTTACAGCAGCAGTGGGACTGGGATGGATGAAACTGGGGAACTCTGCACTTCCATCCTGCTGTGCTTACAGCGGCAGTGGGACTGGGATGGATGAAACTGGGGGACTCTGCACTTCCATCCTGCTGTGCTTACAGCAGCAGTGGGACTGGGATGGATGAAACTGGGGGAACTCTGCACTTCCATCCTGCTGTGCTTACAGCAGCAGTGGGACTGGGATGCAGTCAGCATGGGTGCAGGTGACTTTGTGCATTTTGTGGGTTCTGATAACCCATCCTGGCTGCAGAGTGGTGCTGGGTTTGTGCTGGTGCCCAGCTCTGGTCACCACAGCTGCTGCTGGGTGCCTGGCCAGGCTGAGCTCTCCTGTGAAGTACAGCCAGGGCCCGGGGGAAGAGTGTTTAGTAGCCCTTAGGTCTGCTCAGTTGCCATCATTAAGTATTGTGCTTTTGGCAGTTCTTCACTATTTTCTTTTCCCCTTGTTACAATTGTGATTCTCTGGTTTTTGGTCAAACCCTGCTGAAAATGTCTAGACTGGAGCATGAGTCCTGCTCCTGCACTTTCCCTGCCAGCTCCAGTCAGTGTCCAGCATTCCTTGGGAGTTTGAGCTGCCCTGTGGCATGAGAGGCAGGAAATCAAGGAATTGGTCAGGGACTCTGTAGTGGCACTAGAGTGACAGCACAGGCTGGCTTACCTGGAGGAGTGCACTCACCTGTACTCTGGGCTGGGGTGCTTGGGAGGGACTGGCATCTGGAGGAAGGAAGGGTGGTGGTTGTGAAGCAGGGGGATTGTCTCCTCTATTTGAAATGGAAGATTTATGGTCAGTGGGTGAGGGCCCCAGCACACAGCGCATGCATCACATACAGGTTATTTCTCTGTGTGTGTGTAAGAATTGTAAAATCTGTCAACTTGTGGTTTCTTTGTTCTTAATTGCTCCATTTACCCTGGCTTTCAGTGGAGGTTGGATGTTGTTGGAGGCTATATGAGAGCAGAGCTGCTTGATTGCTGCTCATTGAGGATTTTTATTTCCAACACCTGTTGCCCTCTGCTTGGCTTTTTGCCTTTTGCTTGTTTTCTGGTTATTTTTCTTACTCGAGATTATTTTGAGGTATATATACTCCAGAATTTTTCTTTCTATTTCTGTTGCTGTTCTCAGAAAATACACAATAGTCTCTTTAAATGTTAATTAAAACAAAAACCTTCTGAATCTTTTCGGTTTCTGCCCCCAGCTGGTATCTGGCATCTGCAGCCTCTGAGAGGCCACACGAGGAGGTGTCCCTTAGTCACACTGTTACTCTGGTTCATACCTGGGGTGTTCCTAGCAGCTCAATAATGACATCTAAAGCAGTATCCAGTTTAAAGATTAATGGTGAGGTGTCACTGCACAAAGTTGGTGTCTTTGGTCTTTGTGGAGCCAGACACAGGTGAGGGAGCATGAGGAGAGAGGCTGGGTCAGTAATTGCAGCATTGAAAGGTTACTGTCAAATATGGCATGGAAGTATCCTTGAGGAGGAAACCCCAGCACATCAGGACAGCCACTGTGCAGAACATGTCTGTGTGACCTCTGTGACGTTTTCTGAACTCCTGTATAACAGTATTTCAATTTTTAAGTGCAGTTTAATCATTCTCAGTCCTTGTGCAGTGCCTTTCCTGGCCCCACAGTGCTCTGCTGTGCCTGTGGAGCCACGAGAGATGTGCCTGCTGGCCGGGGGAGGCTCAGCACCAGCGGCTCTGGGCAAGAGAGAGCAGCTCTTCCCTCAGCAGAGCAGAGAAGGGGCCCCTTTGTCAGGTGCACCTGAGGGTTCACAGGCAATCAGAATACTGGCCTGTGGCTGCAGAGAGCCCTTTGCTGGCTCTGTGCAGCAGTGCAGCCATGGAGCTGGGCAGCCATGCACCTGGGCAGCCATGCAGCAGTACAGCTGTGCACCTGTGCAGCCATGGAGCTAGGCAGCCGTGCACCTGTGCACCTGTGCAGCAGTACAGCTGTGCACCTGTGCAGCAGTACAGCTGTGCAGCCATGGAGCTGGGCAGCTGTGCAGCCGTGCAGCAGTACAGCTGTGCAGTCGTGCACCTGTGCAGCCATGCAGCAGTACAGCTGTGCAGCAGCCATGCAGCTGTGCTGGTGCTGGGTGTGAGCCCCACAGCCCAGGGGTGTTGCAGGAGCTCTGGGGCTCTGCAGTGACCGTGCCCCAGGTCACATCCTGCAGCAGCCCAGCACAGCTCTCCCTCTCTCCCCCCTCTCCCTCTGTCTCTCCCCCCTCTCCAGATGTGATGCAGACCCCTCTGCCTTGGCCAACTATGTGGTGGCGTTAGTGAAGAAGGACAAGCCCGAGAAGGAGCTGAAAGCTTTCTGTGCTGACCAGCTGGATGTCTTCCTGCAGAAAGGTGTGGTGGCCACAGCTGGATGGGGGAGGAGGGAGGGAGATGCACCATTGCTGCCTTCAAAATCTTTCTAGCCATGGATATTTCCTACAGAGTTTGGAGGAATGAAGATCTTGTAATTAAAAAATAATAATAGTAAGATGAAGTCGTGTAACTTGGACTTCTCACAGTGGGTGGGAGGAAATGTTCTTAAATAAAAGTAATTTAATTTCAGGTGTCAGCCATGTTGCCAGAAGCTTCTCTGACAGGTGTTTGGTGACTTCTGAAAACCTGGTCTGTGTTAATCCTTCAGACTGCTGGGTGGGAGCTTCACATGTGACCGTTTGCTTCATAGTCAAGGGTTTAAACACCTGAAAGTCTGACACTCACTGGGAAGGTTATTGTGCATTTCTTGTGATGTTGAACTGCTGATGGGGATGTTGAGAATTATTTACTCCCATAAAAATTGCCCTGAAGAGGCTGCTGAGTGTAGCTGATGGAACTTGTGGATAGCTGTGGACTTGTTCCTTGGTCACAGGCTCCAATCACCTGCCCCTTAGAGCAGGAGAAGTCTCTGTTCCTGTCTGTGGTATACCTGAGGAGTTTCTTTCTCCAAATGAGCAGCCTCAAGTGCCACAGATGTAATTCCAGCTCCTTCAGTGGAGCTAATCCTCATTAGTCTGAGGTGCTGCTGCTGCAGGCAGCCCACCTGGCTGGCTGTTTTCAGGGTCTTCTCTGGTAAATGTAAGCATGCCCTGAAATGCACATGTAACAGAGTGTTTCTTGTGTTCTGTATCCTCAGAAACTTCAGGGTTTGTAGATAAACTTTTTGAAAGTCTGTACACCAAGAGTTACCTTCCTTCTGCTGAGCCCACAAAGGCAGAGGCAAAGCCTGCAGGGCAAGAGAAAGAAGAAGTCAAGGAGGAGGTAATGTTATTTATTCTGTCTGCCTTTTATTTTCAAATTAGCACTCCTACATTTGTGAGGCAAAATGTGACAGAAAAACATACTGTGTTGTGATTAATTATCTCTGTGTCCAAAGAACCATGGAAAGTGACTGTTCAGACAGGAGCATTTTGCATCCCTTTGCAGAGTCTGCCTTCCATCAAGCACTCAGAAATCCTATTCACAGCTCTGGCAATACCAGTGGATAATACTCGGAAGGGTTTGAGAGGGAGAAGCAGCAAAAGCATTCCAAAACATTTCTAGTTTTGTATGTTCTGTGAGGAAGGAAAATTACTTAAAATGTGTTCTGTGATGGTTAAAATTCATTGAAATATGTCAGCCTCTGTATTAGAATAATTACTTTGGAAAGTCAGCCAACCGTTTTCTATTTTACCTTGATTTTAAGTTCTACTGGCAAAATTGAAAGCAAACAGCTTTTTGAGAGAAGGTGACAAATAATTGCAGTAATTGTCAGTCAGCCAAACCCAGGTCAGCCCAAACAGATGCAGGTCCTTATTTACCCTAATGTGGTTCATCATGTGATTTAAATTAAAATTGCTTTTTACTTTTTTCCCTGTTTTCTG
The DNA here is from genome assembly GCA_034336665.1 of Luscinia megarhynchos. Lineage (NCBI taxonomy): Eukaryota > Metazoa > Chordata > Aves > Passeriformes > Muscicapidae > Luscinia > Luscinia megarhynchos. Next base: position 370,640 of record CM067576.1, on the reverse strand, counting down.
ATGTCCTTTTTTACCTGAGGATGTGGCACAGAGTTAGGACAGTTTATGGAAGTAGCTTTGCTTATGTGGTAGTTCATAATTTGAGCAAGACCTTCCCTGTAAGGGCTTTCCCCTCTGCTCTCAAATACTGTCATAGTTTACAGAAAGTGCTGCAGAACCACCTTCCATTGATTTAGCCGTGCTCTGGTGGGGGCAGAGGAGGTTTGGGGGGCTGGAGGGCAGTGGCAATAAGCAAAAGCAGATATCTAGGGCAGCTTTATGGGACAGCATTAGAGAATTCAGGACATTAATTAGTTACTTTCACATCAGAAAGGCCTGCAGGATGTGTCATGAAGCTCAGTGTATGGCGTGATTCCTGCCCCTGGAGGCCACAAAATAAACCCCACATGGAATGACAGTGAGGTCAGGGCTGGAGGGGACCCCAGGAGCCTTGGGGTGCACCTTGTGCTGTGAGCAGGACTGCAGCTGGAGCTCTCCAGAGCCCTGGCAAGCCAAGTCTTGAGGATTCCTGCCAGTTCTCCCCAGATAATCCTGTTTTACAAGGAAGCCTTCGTTTTGATTTTAATTGAAAAAAAAGTCTTTTTCAGTGTGAAGTGGCAGCAGAAGTGCAGAATGGGTCAGTGGCTTGCAGTAGTGGTACAGCTGACAGACTTCTGAACCTGCTGTGGTGGAGGCCAGCAAGAAATGTGACCAGTTCCACCATGGGAGCTGGTTTTGGCCTTGAAGCAGTTATTTGAAATGTCAGCTAGTGACTTCCCTACTTGGAGAGGTGACTCCCGACTTTATGTTTAAATGTTCAGGAAATACCTCACTTGTAGAATTGCTTATGCTATATGAGTCAGTAGAGTGGGGAGAGATCTTGTATTTCATGAGTCCTATTTAGAAGCAAAACATCAAAGTGGTTTTATTTAGGGACATCTCTTCTGCAGAAAAAAGTTTTGTGAGACTAAAACCCTTCAACAGACTCTAGTGCTTGATTATTCACAGTGCTTCAGTACTTTGAGCAAGTAATACTTGGGTGTTGTTCTCTTTGGGATGCTGTCTGTAACTTGAACTACATTTTGGTGTCATGTTCTTCATTACCAAAGTGATATTCATCCTTGTTTGGTAGTTGTGTGTTAAACAGAATTTTCAAGAGTCTGTTGAGGAAGAGCGGGAGAGCAGGAAGAAGAAGTATTCCAGTCCCCAGAGGAGCCGTGGAGACTCCAGTGAGCAAAGGTTAGCTTTGAGCCACAATATTAAGAAATTTTTCTGTATTTGCTGTCAGTCTCTGACTATGGTTTTTTACCTTGTAGGCAGTGATTTTTTTGAAAAATAGGGATTTTCTCCTTCCTTTGAGTGATGCTTTGCGCCTATGCTGATCACGTGCATGAGGAGCCTGCACAAAAAGTTGCCCTCTTGCAAAAAAGGGGTAGTATTCTTCAAATTACAATTCCTAGGAGTGTCACCAGTTCCATTGTTCCCTTTGTTATATAAATTAAGAACGTTTTTGGGCTCTTAGGGTCTGGGGGCAGTTGTTCACACCATGTGAGCATCACTTCTAAAGCCTGGTTTGAGCATCATGACTATCTCACCTTGCTAATTCCTACTCCTGCTTCCTGCAGACCAGTGAATCAGCTTTAAGATCCTGTACTGCTCTGTGTAATTTGTGAAATTCTGACTGCAGTGTTTCACTGCCCAAGTTGATGGGAAGGATGGACAGTATCTTTGTGTTGCAAGGCTCTATTTTAATTTTGTTTCTCTTGTCACCGATTCGGTCTGTTTCTGTCCCCTAGGTCCCGAGAGAAGAAGCGGGATGACGGGAAGTGGAGGGACTACGACAGGTACTATGACAGGAGTGACTTGTACAGGGAGAAGTCGGGCTGGCGCCGGGGCAGGAGCAAGAGCCGCAGCAAGAGCCGCGGGGTGAGCCGGAGCCGCAGCCGCAGCCGGGGCCGCAGCAAGGACCGCGACGGCAGGAGCGGTGAGTGCGGGGGCTGCGGGGACGGGGCAGCCCTGCGGGGACAGGGCAGCATCCCGCTGCGGGGACAGGGCAGCATCCCGCTGCGGGGACAGGGCAGCATCCCGCTGCGGGGACAGGGCAGCATCCCGCTGCGGGGACAGGGCAGCATCCCGCTGCGGGGACAGGGCAGCATCCCGCTGCGGGGACAGGGCAGCATCCCGCTGCGGGGACAGGGCAGCATCCCGCTGCGGGGGACAGGGCCAGCATCCCGCTGCGGGGGACAGGGCCAGCATCCCGCTGCGGGGGACAGGGCCAGCATCCCGCTGCGGGGGACGGGGCCAGCATCCCGCTGCGGGGGACGGGGCCAGCATCCCGCTGCGGGGGACGGGGCCAGCATCCTGCTGCGGGGACAGGGGCAGCATCCTGCTGCGGGGGACGGGGCCAGCATCCTGCTGCGGGGACAGGGGCAGCATCCTGCTGCGGGGACAGGGGCAGCATCCTGCTGCGGGGACAGGCCAGCATCCCGCTGCGGGGGACGGGGCCAGCATCCCGCTGCGGGGGACGGGGCCAGCATCCCGCTGCGGGGGACGGGGCCAGCATCCTGCTGCGGGGACAGGGGCAGCATCCCGCTGCGGGGACAGGCCAGCATCCCGCTGCGGGGACAGGGCAGCATCCTGCGGGGACAGGGCCAGCATCCCGCTGCGGGGACAGGCCAGCATCCCGCTGCGGGGACGGGGCAGCATCCCGCTGCGGGGGACGGGGCCAGGGCAGCCCTGCGGGAACAGCATCCTGCTGCAGGGGAGCATCCTGCTGCAGGGACGGGGCCAGCATCCCGCTGCGGGGGACGGGGCCAGGGCAGCCCTGCGGGAACAGCATCCTGCTGCAGGGGAGCATCCTGCTGCAGGGACAGGGACAGCATCCTGCTGCGGGGACAGGGCCACTGCTACAGGGACAGGGCCACTGCTGTGTCCTGAGGGCTCAGGAGAGCATACTGCTGCAGGGACAGGGCCACTGCTGCAGGGGGGCAGCCCTGCAGGGACAGGGCCACTGCTACAGGGACAGGGCCACTGCTGCCTCCTGAGTGTTCCAGCAGGCAGGTGGTGCCCTTGAGAAGTTGGAGAAAATTCTGATAGCTTTGTGTTCTTGAAATTACTAAGTTGCTGTTGTTCAGAGTACAGCAATTAAGAGGTTTGTTTTCCTCTTCGCTAACCTCTTAATTTATCCACAGGTGTATTCCTGTGGATATCAGTAGCTGATATTTTTGTGCTGTGTGTTCTGACAAAGCTGTTGATTTTATTCGTTTTTCCTCCTAAGGACTGAATTTTTTGCAAAGCAGTGTTTCACTCTTTCATCTTGTTACTGTGTATTTTAGAGAAGGTTTCTTTGCAGCTGCAGGTGGTTACATATGATTGTTCTTTTAGGGCTAGGTCAGGTCTGTCGGAAAAGTAAGTGGCACAGATTACAGCATTCCACGCACCTTGAGACCGCGTTAGTTAAGGGCAGAGGTAGGTTTGTTGTTTCAGGCTTTTGCCCTTCTTTCTTCTTTAAAAGAGAGCTGTAAACCAGAAAGAAATTAGTAGAGTAGTAAAATGTGCATTTTGCAAAGAAAACTTTGATATTTCTGAAGTTAAACCCCTATTTACATTATATTTAGTTATTGCTCCATTAGTAAGACTGAGCTCCTTCAAGAACAGTTCAATGTGCAGAACGCTGAGTATTTCAGGGAAAGTGTTATTATCTGATGTACAGAGCAATACATGAAGGCTTTACTCAGCTTTATTTTTTTTAAACAGAGCACCGAGAGAGAGAGAGATCAAAATACAAGAGTGAAAAAAATGATGTTGAAAGCTCATATAATCCAGTGTCTGCATCTCCCAGTAAATCCTCTGAGCAGTATTCCTCTGCACAAGCTATTCCCACTGCTGTGACTGTAGTTGCACCTGCACACCACCTTGAGAGCACCACAGAGAGCTGGTCAAGTTACTTCAACAATCACAGCAATCCCAGTTCATTTGGCAGAAACCCTCCTCCTAAAAGAAGATGTCAGGATTATGACGGTAACTGTTCCTTAGTTTTCAGTTTTGTGACTTATTTCAATGTTTGTGATTTTTTTTTTAAACATATTCACTGCATGAGATGTGTACGTGGTATGTAACAGGTGCAGAGATTACCTTGATTGTATTGGAGAAATACCTAATCTTATTGGATGCAGTTTGCAGTGCTGTGACAATTGCTGGATAAGAGCATATGGAGTTTTTTCACAGTTCTCTATATGCTAGACAAACACCTCAACCACTGGCACTCCTGGTGCAGATTGTGGTGTGTGCTTGTTTAAAATAAACCACAGCACTTCTGACTACTTTTTCTACAGCTTTTATGATGAATGTGTGTAAGTTTGAATGATTTTATGAAAGTTTGTTCTAATTTTAATTATTTTGTGAAACCTTACCTTACAATATAACAACGTATCAGTGGGTGCGTGTTTTCTTTAGTAAGAAATTCCCTGAAAAGCTGCAATGTTACCAATGGCCGAGACCCACATTTGTGAGGTGAAATGTCCTGTTTTGCAGAGCGAGGCTATTGCGTGCTCGGCGACCTGTGCCAGTTTGACCACGGCAACGACCCTTTGGTGGTGGACGAGGTTTCCTTGCCCAGCATGATCCCGTTCCCGCCGCCGCCGCCGGGGCTGCCGCCGCCTCCAGGGCTGCTGCTGCCGCCGCTGCCGGGGCCGGTGCGGGGCCTGCGGCTCCCGGTGCCGCAGCCGCACCCGCAGCCGCCGCCGCCCGTGGTGCTGCCCGTCCCGCGTGAGTCCCTGGGGCTGAGCTGCTGTGCTGTGTGCCGGTCACTGCAGCACCCCAATTCCCCGTGTTCCACTGGGGAGCTGCGTGTCAGACCGTGGTGTTCAACCGTGGTGCTGCCCGTCCCGCGTGAGTCCCTGGGGCTGAGCTCCTGTGCTGTGTGCCGGTCACTGCAGCACCCCAATTCCCCGTGTTCCACTGGGGAGCCGCGGTGTCAGACCGTGGTGTCTGACCATGGTGTCAGACCGTGGTGTCAGACCATGGTGCTGCCCGTCCCGCGTGAGTCCCTGGGGCTGAGCTGCTGTGCTGTGTGCTGTATGCCGGTCACTGCAGTGCCCCAATTCCCTGTGTTCCACTGGGGAACCGCGTGTCAGACCGTGGTGTCTGACCGTGGTGTCAGACCGTGGTGTCAGACCATGGTGCTGCCCGTCCCGCGTGAGTCCCTGGGGCTGAGCTCCTGTGCTGTGTGCCGGTCACTGCAGCACCCCAATTCCCCGTGTTCCACTGGGGAGCCCTGGTGTCAGACCGTGGTGTCAGACCGTGGTGTTCAGCCACAGTGTCGGACACAGTGTTAAACCGTGGTGTTAAACCGTGGTGTTCCTAGCACTCCAAACCCAATGAAGGGAGGGAGTGACGTTGGGGATCTCTGGCAGTGATTGGATTCATCACTGATACTTTTTAGCCACGGTTTTTATGCTATAATGCCAAAAATGTTGCAATTCAGTCTCCTAGAGCTTCTAATGAAGTGGTGGTGCTCCATTATCTACTGCTAGAAGGCAATTTATTATTGACACATTTAAAATCTTTCTTAGCTCAGCAGTGATCTGAGATGTTGAGCCTTTTGTGTTATCTTACTGCATCTTATAAACTCTATATAAGAAATAGCATATTAGGGGCATGCTTATTCTGTTTCAGTGCTGTCTGTTCCAGGGACAAAATAAATGCTGTGATAATTGTGTCCAATATCAGCAATTATGAGATGAGGAATAATTTGATACAGGATTAACTCAGAACTTTTTCTGAGCCCTTTAGCTAGTGGAACTGACTTGCTGTGAGAATGGACAGTGCTCAGGATGGGCTGTATGTCACTTGGGTCCTTTTTGATGACACAGTTGGTAGGGACATCTGTGTACGTGAGGAAAGCCGAGCACAATCAGGTAGAGGACTGCAGTCTAAATGCTGCTGATGTGATCTCTTGCTCTGAGCAAGGCTTGGCTCTCCATGCTAGAGCTGAGGGAGGAGCTGCTGTGGTTAAGGCATCTCTAGGTCTAGCAAACCACTGGGGAAGAAAAGGCTTTTTTCCCTTAAAGCTTGTCTCTCCTGAGAAGGAGAAGATGGGCTGGAACCAGAGCAACTTGCCTGGACAGGCTTCTCAGTGTACTGTTACTGCAGTGGATTGGACATGCTTACAGCCCTGACCTTGCTCAAAGCCGTGCCTGAGCACAGCAGTGAATGGTTGGCACATTTTGAGCTGTCCCTGTGTGATGTGTTGATCTGTTGTGTGTGTCTTTGCAGGACCTCCTCTGAGCCAGGCCAGCCTGATGAACAGCCGTGAGCAGCCGGGGACGAGCGCCGTGCCCAGCCTGGCGCCCGTGGGAGCCCGGCTGCCTCCCCCCCTGCCCCAGAACCTGCTCTACACCGTGGCAGAACGTAAGCCAGTGCTGCTGGGGCACTCTGTTTCGTGGGGGAAACCACCTTCTCTGGTGCGGCATTAGAAATGATGATCTGTCTTCCTCCAACATATACAAATCTAAAAAGAAGTCTGATGGCTCTCCCTGGGTCAGCCCATCATCCATAGTGGAATGGAATGGCAGCAGTGCTCTGTCCTGCTCTGAGCAGGAGCACTCTGGGGAGCTCTGGGTTTCATGTGCTCACTGCAATCCCATTCCTTTCATCTTCAAGCCATTCTGTAGGACATTGTAGGTGAAAGATAGATCTGCAAACCTGGAACTTAGGCTTTATTCCTCTCCAGTTTGGACTAACACAGATGAGAGGGGTTGTTTTTTTTTCCCCAGCTGTATGTCTCAATAGTCTGTACAGTCTTCATAGGCATCAGTACTTTTTCTAATCTTTTTCCAGAATCACCCTAGTTCTAGCTTTCTAAAAGTTGTTAGCTTTCACTGGACATGGCCCTCTTCCTAATCAAAAAAATTTAGAGTATGTTTTTACAAGGGAAAATAGCAAAATAGGAAGGTCCTAGATTGCTCAATTTAAACACAACAAATTTTATTTCTTCAATAATTAAAGGATTAATGGCATTTCCATGTTTTGGGATTTCCAAAATAAGATAATTAAATGTCAGTGGTTTACAATATTCTCATCTGGGGGTTTTTAACGTAAATATTCTGAATTTCATTCAAAGGGGGGATCTAGTTCCATTCATGATCTGTGTCATTTTATCTGTGACTTCCATGCTTTTCAGAACTTCAGACACTCAAATTTCTTACTAGTTAATCTGTTCAGTTATCCCCAAGTCCTGCTGGGTGTCACCATCTGATCCTTTCAGCTCCAGGACTTCTAGTGGTGATTCTGCCTGTTGGAGCTCACAGGGCTTCACAGCAACTCTCATCTCCAGAACTTCTGTGGAGATTCTCGTGTCCTGCTCTTGGACTGTTGTGGTAACAGCTGCTGGTTGCCCTCTTGCAGTCAATCATGTTCTAAGTCAGGGAAGAGGAGCTGGTTCAGCTCCTTTGAGGTTAGAGAAAGTTCTTGTTTTACAGTGTCAGGGTGGAAATTGTGGGGCATCTGTTTTTAACTGTAGAGTTGTCTTTGTTGCCACAGAATAAGGAACTGAGATTTTGGAGGGATTCACGTCTGTCAGGTTCCCCGTGTACAGGCATTTGTTCTGTTCTGGATGTACTATTCCTGTGGAGCCTCTTCACAGACTTCATTCATTCTAGTTCTTGTACAGCTTTTTCTTTTTAATGTTAAAAAAATGCATTTTCCTCAATTTGGACCTTGGGCTGGAGGAGCAATAGGAGTCAATTCTGTCATCTTGTATTCTTGTGGTGACCCCTTCTAATGAAAAATTGTCATTAGTACCTTGCCTAAGCTAGGCAGCTGATCTCACTCTTAGATAAAGTGAATTCAGTAGGTAAGTATCGGTTCCATTACCTCATTTCTCAGCTTTCTTTGATTGAAATAATTTAATCACCTAAATTCTTTTCTGAGGAGAGCTACTGTTGAGCAGCAAGGGCTGGAAGTCTCTTTGCACTTTAAACTCTACAGTATAAGTGCTGAAACCAAAGTTGTGTTGTTGCCCTTAAACACTGCCAGCTGTTGTGCAGCTGTCAGACCCCTCGGGCCCTTCCAGGCTGGATCAGCAGTGCTCTGTGTTGTGACTGTGTGCTTGGACAGAAGTACCAGAATGAAAACCAGAGCAGGATGTGTGCAGATAGGCTAGGCCTGGAGATCAGGTTTGCAGAGGCCTCACAGGTTGGCTGTACCACCTCTCTTCTCTTCATCCGAGACAGCCTCTGACTCTTGGACATCCCTGCCCTTCCTTGAAGGAAAATAACCCCGAGTCTTAAACTCACTTGCCAAATTCTGTCGTTTCTCTCCTTTTTTTGTAGATACATATGAGCCAGATGGCTATAACCCTGAAGCTCCTAGTATTACCAGTGCTGGTAGATCTCAGTATCGGCAGTTCTTTACGAGAGCACAAATGCAGCGTCCCAATCTAATTGGCCTAACATCTGGGGAGATGGATACAAACCCTCGAGGTAGGAAGGGTTCTGCTCTTTGCTGTTGCTGTTTTTATCCAAGGTCATCAACACCTTTCCCTCTTTTCAGGCTGAAAGCACTAGTTTTTCTCACTGATCTAGTGTTTCATTTTTTGGACGTTTCTACCTTTTTAAGTGCTAACATGCTCATTTAAGGTCAAAGCAGCCTTTTTGATTAAAAATGATCACTTGCTTGGGAATGCCACAAGGGTGTTGCTGGTTGGTTGGGATTTTATTCCTCTTAAGCCTGTGAAGGTATTTTCCAGGTGGTGGGTGCCCCTAGAAAGAGAAATGGTGCCCGAAGCTGGCTTTAGCAGCACGGTCTGCAGGGTGCTTTTGGTCAGCCCTGGGCTGCTCCAAGCTCCTTGCCTGGGCTGTTGTGGCAGTGAAGCAGGGAGCTGTCGTGGCATGTTTGGTGCTGCATGGTCAGGCTCTGGCAGCCAGGTGTTCTCTCTCAAATGAACATCACAGGTGTCATTCCAATTTCCCAGCTCATGGGAATCCCAGTCTGCACTAGGTAATTCCTACCTCCTGCCTGAATGGATGTGGCTGCTGTCTCTTGGTGGTGATGTGTACAAAGGATCTTTTAGGGAAGGGCTCTTCAAAGTTTAGTTTTGGTAGCAAAACTTACTTTCTCCCTTATGTTTTTCATGCCCTGATCCTTAAAACCAAAGATGTTAAATTTTGGGTTTTATTTTTACACTTCAGTATTTCTTACTCAGTAGGTAAGAAAGATTTTTTGATTTTATTTTCAGTATTTCCTTCCAATGACTCATCTCATAAGGAATATAGTTAAATATTATTGTAGCAATTACTGTTTGCATCTTAATGACTGTCACAGAGGCAGGCTTGGGGCTTAATTGCTGCCCCTCAGGTCTCTTTGAGAGCCCATCCCAGGGATGAGTGCTCAGTGGTAGGGCCTCACACAACTTGTTTTACTCTTTGTCACAGGTGTGAAAGGTTTGCTCTCAGATCACCCTCCAAAGTGAGGATGCCATGCCCAGAAATGCCCAATCTCTGTTTGGACCAGTGTAACCAGCAGAGCCCTGGCTTATATAAAAGCCATAGAAATTGCTGTATAACTCAGACTTCTTTTTAGGAGTTGAATATTTGGCATTCACAGGAGACTAATGACAAGGGCATGATCTTGAAAAGGTTGCAAATCAATTTCTAGCAAACTTTGTGTTGATAGAATTTGTTTCAGACTTTAAATCTAATGTCTCAAAAAAGTGTAATAGTTGTGCTTAATGAAGAGTTTGTGGCTGAAATCTGGCTGGAGGGCTGGCATTGGGATGGCAGTGGAAAGAAGGGTTCCTGGTTGCTTTTGTTCTGTCAGGGGTTCACAGAGGGCAAGCTGGTTGTGAATTCAGCCCCTGCCCATTGCAGAGCTCTACCATAAAGCCTGGGGCCCACCCGTGGTTCTTTTCTTCCTTTTCTGTTCTGTTGGGATTTGGGGTTTGGTTGTTTTTTGGTTGTTTTTTTTTTCTTTCTTTCTCTCCTTTTCTTGCAGAATCTGAGTTTTTAGTACCTGAAAAATGAAGTTTTAGCTTTTTTTCTTCAAGCTAATACTAACCTTAATCAAAAGCCATCCCTCAGCTGGAACATGTGTGTTTCTCTCAGGATGTTTAGTGAGGCTAGGGAACAATCTGAGTGATTTTATTCAGAAACAAAACTGACCACTTTGGTAAAGTCTCCCTAATGTTTATATTTTTAATCTGTTCTGTTTTGCTGTGTAAAAGCTTTTCCATGTGTGGTGGAATAACACAGGCCTTTTCCCTTCCCTCCAGCTGCCAACATTATCATCCAAACAGAACCTCCCATTCCCATTACAAATAACAGCAATGTCACTAGAGTCGTCCTGGAACCAGACAGCAGGAAAAGATCTCCAAGCAGCCTGGAATGTCCACCACTGAAGAAACCCTGGTTGGGAAAGTAAGAATTAGCTAGTTGTTAACTCCAGTGTACTCAATTGCTGCTCATCAGTCCCTGTAATTTGGGATGGCTGGCTCAGAAAGTGTGTGCCCACATAATATGGGGACTAAACATGAGGTCAGGGGAAGCTCTCTTTGGTTAGTGCCTAGAGGGTGCACTTTAGTACTTTTTAGGGGAAAAATGCCATTTAGATGTGTGTTAACCTTTGCTGCCTTACTTAGGCACACATGTACTTATCTGAACTCTTCTTGTTCTTTTCTCTAGGCAAGTAAATAACAACCAGAATAAGCCAGGGTTTTTGAAGAAGAATCAGTATACTAATACAAAATTGGAAGTTCGAAAAATTCCACCAGAATTGAACAATATTACACAGCTCAACGAACACTTCAGCAAATTTGGAACTATTGTAAACATTCAGGTAAAAAACCAAAATCCAGTTTTATGTCTGTGTATGGGTATTTTATTTTCCCTGAAGCCTGCTTGATTACTGTATGGTGATTTGAAAAATCTTAATGAAGACAAATTGAGAGAAGAGGCAATCAAGTTCAGAGAAACTTTGTCTTGATCTACTCTGTGTTATTATCTTAAATAACTTTTGAAAGAGATGATCTGACAGTTTTGTGTGACAGTCTTATGGTATTTGATGGTTGGGATTTTGACAAGGATGTTGCAGAAGAGTCTTTATCTGCTTCAGTTTGTTAGCACTTGGCATCCTAGAACTCTGAGTACATGATGCTCGTGGTGGAGGAGGGTTATTCATTCATTCATTTAAATGTATATAGACTTTGCTGCAAGTAAGTGTAATGTTTGTCAAAAGCTACTTTGATTACATAGAATGTCTTACCAGTGTTTTGAGCTGTTAATGCACTAGATACCAAACTCATCATTGCATGTTTTGTGGGTGGGTTTGCTAATGGCTGAAATGTTTTCTGCCTTGAGCACTAATGCATTTGTGACCTGTTGCCCCAGGTTGCTTTCCAGAACGACCCCGAAGCCGCTCTCATCCAGTACCTGAGTAACGAGGAGGCGAGGAAGGCCATCTCCAGCACGGAGGCCGTGCTGAGCAACCGCTTCATCAGGGTGCTGTGGCACAGGGACAGCGAGCAGCAGCCCCCCCTGCTGCAGCAGCAGCAGCAGGCAGCCAGCCCTCAGGGCCTGCAGCACCTGCAGCAGCAGGCACTGGCCACGCCGCCTGCTGGGAGTGCACACAGCAGCCTGGCCAAGGTACGGGGCAGCAGTGTCCAGAGGGGTCTGCTGCAGGGGGCTGCAGGGTGTGTGCCCTGCTGCAGGGGGCTGCAGGGTGTGTGCCCTGCTGCAGGGGGCTGCAGGGTGTGTGCCCTGCTGCAGGGGGCTGCAGGGTGTGTGTGACCTGCTGCAGGGGGCTGCAGGGTGTGTGTGACCTGCTGCAGGGTGTGTGCCCTGCTGCAGGGGGCTGCAGGGTGTGTGCCCTGCTGCAGGGGGCTGCAGGGTGTGTGTGACCTGCTGCAGGGTGTGTGTGCCCTGCTGCAGGGGACTGCAGGGTGTGTGTGCCCTGCTGCAGGGTGTGTGTGCCCTGCTGCAGGGTGTGTGTGCCCTGCTGCAGGGGACTGCAGGGTGTGTGACCTGCTGCAGGGTGTGTGTGCCCTGCTGCAGGGGACTGCAGGGTGTGTGTGCCCTGCTGCAGGGTGTGTGTGCCCTGCTGCAGGGGACTGCAGGGTGTGTGACCTGCTGCAGGGTGTGTGTGCCCTGCTGCAGGGGACTGCAGGGTGTGTGTGCCCTGCTGCAGGGGGCTGCAGGGTGTGTGTGCCCTGCTGCAGGGGACAGCAGTGTCTCACCTTGCTGCAGGACAGCAGTGTCTGACCTTGCTGTGTTCATATCCATTGCTGCACAGGTGATGAACAAGCCCCTGGCATCGGGTGCCTACGTTCTTAACAAAGTCCCGGTGAAAAGGCGCCTTGGAGCAGCAGGGGGGAGCCAGCCCGAGCTCAGCCAGCCCGGGGCTGGGCTGGAGGAGTCTCAGGTATGTTGAGTGGACCATGGACATGCTCTCAGGTACAGCTTTGGCTTGTCAGCCAGGAAGGAACAAGCAGAGAGAACTTGTGAATTGTTCCCACTTGGTTCTGTTCCTTTTCTGTAATGTTTCATGCAGCCATGGTCACTTCTCCCTCCATCATCCACTGTGTATATGGAATAGGGACAATGACTCTAGGAACTGTCAACTATAACACTACCAGTGTTGTAAATAGCATAAAATATTTTTGGCAGTGCTTGGTAGTAAACAAATCTGACAACCTGTATGTGAGACCAGCATTTTGTTGACAAGTGTAATGGCTCTCCCAGTAAATTTTGAGCTTATGCTGTGCTTTAAGAGCAGTGCTAGAAGCTTAGAGAGTATTTGTACCCAAAGTTCAAGCCAGTCCTGTTCAATTCACACTGATACCTGGTGCAGCGTGTGTTCTGGGCCATGGGGAAGTCCTTTCAAGGAAGGAAGCATGGAGTGGCTTTTGCTGCCTTACTTGTTCAGGAAGTGGGATGTTGGGCTGTGACTGCAGGGCTGAAACTAAGGCAAGTGCAGATCATCCCCTTCAGCTGTGTCTTGGTGGGAATTGGGATGCAAAGGGAGTCTGTCATGGAGAAGGAAAGACAGTATCTTTTTCAGAAATCCTTTTAACTCATGTTTTTATCCATGTGTTTGAATTGCCTTAGTCTTTCTGCCTCCTTGCACAAACCTGGACATCTGAGTTGGTGTTTCAGGGAACATGATCTGCTGAAATTCCCTGCTGGTGTACCATGGTCACTTTAAGGTAGTCCATATTCTACTGTGTGTTTTTTACTATTTCAGATGTTTCCTACTTCTACAAGCCACTCAAAAATGGTTTACAGTTCTTCAAACTTGAAGTCAACTCTGAAGTCTGGTGCAGGGTCTAAACCTCATGACGTGCAAGAAGCCCTTAAAAAAAAGCAGGTACTCAATGCTTGATGGCTGATTGTCAGTGTAAGGAGCAGAGAGCTTTAAACAGGGGGTTTGGTGGCACCTGAAACTTCAGCCTCTCCTCTGCATCTGTGTATGTGGCTCTGGAGTTGGTCATTTATGGGATGGTCTTGCAAACACACATTGGGGTAATCATGTATGGGGTGTCCTTCTGGGTTGTCTTATCAATGCTCTTTGCCATTTTGGGCTTTCTGGGTTTGCTGGGTGTTTTCTGGATTTAATCTCTGCAGGTGTGAGCACTTGCATGAGTACACAGTATGTTTCTTAAGAGGTGTCTGAAGGGACCAATATGTTAGTAAAGTACCTTACAGCAGGAAATTGGCATTTTTAAATTTTTAATTTATTGAATCAGCTGCACTTCATACTTGTGCTTTTTGCAGGCAGAACTTTTGGTTGTGGATATCTCTTCCATAGCTTGAAGGGGAGTGTGATCTGTATGAGTACATCTGTGATCTCTGAGTGCTTGACTGCTTTTTACTGATGAAAAGTATTTTCTCCTCTTACAGGAGGCAATGAAACTCCAGCAAGATATGAGGAAAAAGAAGCAGGAGATGTTAGAAAAACAAATAGAATGCCAGAAGGTAAGTCTGGGATGTGGCTCTTAAATACATTCTGATTTTGTAGATACCTGTCTGTTCAGGACTGTTTTTTCCTGGAATTTTATGTTCCTATTCCTTTATTATTGTGTAGATGTTGATATCCAAGCTGGAGAAAAACAAGGCCATGAAACCAGAAGAGAGAGCAGAAATTATGAAGACTTTGAAAGAACTAACAGGAAAAATATCTCAGTTAAAGGATGAATTAAAAACGTCATCTGCAACCTCCACACCATCCAAGTTGAAGTCCAAGACAGAGGTATTTATTATGCAGCACACTTGTCTGCTTGGTTCTTGTAACTATTTCTATGAATATGTCTTAAAAATGTGGCAGCATTTTATCAACACACTTGCAAGCAGCATCTTAATGTGAGTGATAACCATGGACCAACCAGCCATGGTTGAAGGAACTCCATGACCTAGTTTTGCTTGTAGCTCATTCATGCTTGTTCCAGTTCTAAAGCAGAGAATTCTGGGTCCTTCAAAAAATGGGGTGTGACCACACACACACAAGAGGCAACCAAAGCAAAACTGAATTTAGAGAAAATGTGTCTGGCTGTTGTGTCCTGATGTGTCTGTATCATTTACACGAAGGTACTCCTGAAGGGGAATAAAACATTGCAAGTGTGCCTTACAGTTGTGCCCTTCCTTGTGTTTTCTCTTTCCCACCTCTTTTCCTGAAGGCCCAGAAGGAGCTGCTGGACGCAGAGCTGGACTTCCACAAGAGGCTGTCGTCCGGCGAGGACACGACCGAGCTGCGCAAGAAGCTGAACCAGCTGCAGGTGGAGGTGGGTGAGCTGTGTGCCTGCTGCTGCTGGCTCTGTTCTGTGCTCTGCCTGTTCCCCCTGCTGCTGGCTCTGTGCTCTGCTCTGCCTGTTCCCCCTGCTGCTGCTGCTGCTGGCTCTGTGCTCTGCTCTGCCTGTTCCCCCTGCTGCTGGCTCTGTTCTGTGCTCTGCCTGTTCCCCCTGCTGCTGCTGCTGCTGGCTCTGTTCTGTGCTCTGCCTGTTCCCCCTGCTGCTGCTGCTGCTGCTGGCTCTGTGCTCTGCCTGTTCCCCCCTGCTGCTGGCTCTGTGCTCTGCCTGTTCCCCCTGCTGCTGCTGGCTCTGTTCTGTGCTGTGCTCTGCCTGTTCCCCCCTGCTGCTGCTGCTGCTGCTGCTGGCTCTGTGCTCTGCCTGTTCCCCTGACAGGGCTGTGCTCTCTCCCCAGGCCGCCCGGCTGGGCATCCTGCTGGCTCTGTGCTCTGCTCTGTGCTCTGCTCTGTGCACTGCTCTGTGCCCTGCTCCGTGCCTGTTCTCTCACCAGGCTGTGCTCTCTCCCCAGGCCGCCCGGCTGGGCATCCCTGCTGGCTCTGTGCTCTGCTCTGTGCTCTGCTCTGTGCTCTGCTCTGTGCCCTGCTCTGTGCCCTGCTCCGTGCCTGTTCTCTCACCAGGCTGTGCTCTCTCCCCAGGCCGCCCGGCTGGGCATCCTGCTGGCTCTGTGCACTGCTCTGTGCCCTGTTCCGTGCCTGTTCTCTCACCAGGCTGTGCTCTCTCCCCAGGCCGCCCGGCTGGGCATCCTGCCAGCAGGGCGTGGCAAGGCGGCAGCCCCGGGCCGGGGCCGGGGCCGGGGCCGCGGGGGCCGGGGCCGGGCGGGGCAGAACCACATGGTGGTGGATCACCGGCCCAAGGCACTCGCTGTCGGAGGCTTCGTGGAGGAGGAGAAGGACGAGCTGGTACAGCACTTCTCTGTGAGTCTCACCTGGGAACTCATATCTGCTTCTTTTACTGCTGTAAAACCCAGCTCCTCTTAGAACAGCACTAAATCTGAGCCTTGGCCCAAAAATACAAGTGCTACAGCACTGCTGCCTGAGGCAGCTGGGAGTCCTCTGGCTCCCACTTCTCTGTCCAGAAAATCAGATTGCAGTGTCACTTCAGTACACCAGCTGTACCATGTGATTGTGGAGATGGAGAACATTACTGCTGGTGCTAACGAACTTTTCCTCACAGAAATTTGGAGATATTGAAGATCTTCAAGAAGAGGATTCCCCATTAAGTGTTGTTGTAACCTTTAAGTCCCGCTCAGAAGCTGAGAATGTAAGTAGAATCATGGATACATTTTTTCACTTATCTAAAATAAGAGTTTTTTGTGTCTACCTTTGTTTTTTAAAATTCCAGAGGCTTTGATCCCCCAGTTCGAGCTTGATAGTGTTTGGTGCTGCTGCAGTAGTGCCACTGAAGGGGAGGTTCCTGCTGGTGCTCTGGGCAGTGACACAGCTGCATGTCCCTGGCAGCTCAGGGCTCTGCTCATCTCTCACAGGCCGGGCCAGGGGCAGGGTTTGGCAGACTTGGGTGTGGCTGAAGTTGCTCTTGGAGCACTGAGGTGGTTCGTTGTGGTTTATGTGTTTGAGATCTCTGAGTGCCTGTGTCCCACACGCTCTGGGCCTGGCTGTTGCTGATGTCCCATCCTTCACCTGGCTGTGTGTGATGTGTGCCTCCCCCCCAGGCTGCTAACCAGGGCTCGCGCTTCAAGGACCGGCGGCTCCAGATCTCGTGGCACAAACCCAAGGTACCCTCTGTGTCCACAGAGGTCGAGGAAGAGGAGCCCAAGGAAGAGGTATGGAAACTCCTAACAGCCTGGTCATTCTTACTGGAATCTAATAGCTGAGAGCTCTTAGGATACAGTGTTCTGTGTGCTGAAGAAACTTCATAAAAGATGTTTTTACAAACCAGGAACCGATCTGGTTTTGAATAGTCAGATACATTTCCGACATTTTAAAATAGAGAAAATGGGGGGGAAAAAAAAGACACTTTGTGGATGGGCTGTTAATTTGTCAGTATGTAAACAAGCCTTGGGTTCTGTATGTGCAGGCTGCAAAGCCTTTCACTCCTCACTCTTCGTGCTCTGCTGTACAAGTTGTGAGTTCTTCCCTGTAATTCGCCTTAACACCTTAAACTTTTAAAGGTTACTTTGTTGTGGCATTTAACAGAAACCTTGTTTGGGAGAGGGTGAGTGGTGGTTTCTTCCTGCTGCCTCTGAAGCTCTGCTCTCTCTCTTTCCTGACATGAGGCTGCAGTTCTCACCCCAAAACTGTTTGGATGTAGCCGTGTGTGAGACACGGTAACACCCAAACCAGGCCCCAGTGCAGCTGCTGCTTGAGCTGGGATGTGTCCCTGGGCACTTGGAACTTGTGTCTGAGAGTTCATTTTTTCTTCCTGCAGGAGACTGAAACCTCAGATTTATTTTTGCATGAAGATGATGACGATGATGATGAAGATGAGGATGAATCCCGTTCCTGGAGAAGATGAAACTTGATGTTCGAAATGTATAATTTTAGGAATATAGTTCAAACTACATCTTTTAAACGTTTATTTAAGGAAGTTGATGAGCCAAAAAGAGCTTTACTTTCTTTTCAAACCACAAGATTTACCATGAGCAGTTTGGTATGAGAACACTTGGGACACAGAGCTGTGAGACTGAGCCAAAGGCCCAGGAACTTCTTACAGGATTATCAAGCTCACCAGGGCGGTGATTTTTTTCTATTTAAGAAGGATTAAAAGGAGGGGGGGTTGGAAATCAGTATTTTCTTGTCCTCTTTTTGTCACCTGTAATACCTTGTTTTGGGTTTTTTATAATGTGATTGGTTTGTTAGTTTATAATTGAAAAGTTATTACAGGTTTTATTTAGCAATATTACGGGGTTAGGGGAAAGACAAACTTTCATTAAATATTATGAAAGAAAAACTGGCCTCATTTGCTCGTTGGAAAAAGGGAGCATTTTATTTCCTGTGGAGTCTCATGTTGTAGGAATTACTTGTGGCTAGATTCTTAAATCATTTACTTCAGTATGTGTGACAGCCACACGGTCTATGCTGTGCTGCTTTTTGTGAGAGGAGGTGGAAGAAACGATTTACCAGGGTATTGTTATAACGTTGTCCAGTTCCCTGTTTCTCCAAGTTCTGCTTCACAGGAGCCATCAGCAGGGACACACACTGGAGTGGATTTTCACTCCTTGGTTTCCTTGTCATTTCAGTGTCAGGCTCAGTGTAAGTCAGGCTGTTCACTGCATTTCAGTATTTGTGAGCAATGGAAGGAGTTCAGTCTTCCTCAAAAGCCCCTGAGTCCCAGGCAGGAGCTGCTCCCTGTCCCTGTCCCAGCTGTGCTCCAGGCAGAGCCCTGCAGGGTTCAGAGCAGGGGGTCACCCACAGGACTGGGGGTCCTGCCCCAGCCCAGGGCCAGTGTCCTAGGGGTGTTCAGAGCTGGGTGTCCCAGGTGTGTCCCAGGTGTGTCCCAGGTGTGTCCCAGGTGTCCCAGCTCGGTGCTCTGCTCGTCCCTGTGCCCTGCAGGGTCCCAGGCTGGGGCTGGGCTGCCTCTGGGCTCTGTGCTCGTGCCTGGGGCACCCAGCAGCCCCTCCCCTGCCTGCCCACTGGCCTGGCCCCTCCCAGCAGGTTTGTGTGCATTTCTGCACAGAGCCAGCTCCTCTGTCTGGAGTGACCCCAGCGTGGGCCCTGGCAGGTCCTGGTGGAAGACAGCCCCCACCCAGCCTGTGCCTGTGCCTGTGCCTGCCTTGGCTCTGGCTGTGCCAGGGCAGTGCTGAGCCCTGGGGGTCACAGCCCTGCTGCCTCTGCCCTTGTGCTGGCTGGGGATCCAGCTCTAAAATGTCCTGTTTCTTGTCAGCTGAAGGGGATGTCTCCAGTATTCTGTCTCTTTCCAAAGCTCTCCTCTTCCTAGAATTAGGACTGTCCTGCCAATGCTGAGACTAAGTTCCAGGCATGAAGAAATGGAGGAGAAACCCACCCCATGAACTTACAGGAATGTCTTCTTTTCTCCCATCACCTCTGGGGGTTCTAATGTCTGTGGCACAGTGTGTATCTTGAGAAGTCCATTGCAGCAAACATGTCCGAGTCCTGACAACTTAAGGAAAGAGGGATCAAAAGGATTTATATATTTTTTTGTACAGAGTTTTTTCTTAAACTGTATAATTTTGTAAATATTTTGCTTTTTTTGTGTACTAAAATTACCGGCGTATAGATTTCAATAAGAATTGTTGTATTTTTGTATTTGGAAAATGAAAATTACAGTGGATTAATTAAGCTGTAAGAAAAATTGCAGTAGCCTTCAACACACACAGCATGGATTCCTTTTCATATGGTTTTAGCTCTGAGGTGCCCCTGGGGTGGCACTGTGCCCAGGGGAGGGAGCACGGGCCCTGGCAGCTTCCCCAGGTGCCATCCCGGGCTGGGGCAGCAGGAGGGGAGCTCTGGCTGCCCTGCCTTCTGCCCGTGCCCCTGGGCTCTGGCCTGGGGCTGTCTTGGCTGGGGTTTCTGTCTTTGCACAGGCAGCAGGGCAGCACAGCTGAGTTCTCATGGTGATGCTTTACTGGGAAACTCACACAGCCACGTGTGCCAGCCTGAGGGTGAGTGATGGGGAAAGGAAGTGACTGTGCAAAGAACTCCCTCCCTTTCCAGCTGAATTAACCTGAGCAAAAGACACAAAACCACCTCAAATCTGAAAGCAGGCCCCTGCTTAGGAAAACACCACTTTAACAAAATCATGTGAAAAGGAACAAAGCTCCTCTTGGTGTATAGCAACCTTGTACTATAGTTTTTACAGATTGTGAACTTGTGTAATAGGATAATAGCAGATACTGTTGGATTTCTAATTGTTTACACATTAAAATTCATATATGTAATGTTTGTTTTATTGATTACAAGCCAAATTTCTAAGATGCATGTTGACTTTTTTGCAATAAAGTTATAGTATGGAATGGTTCAAGATTTAGAAAAGACAAAGTTCTAACTGAAATAAATTGGAAGGAGAACCATTCAAAAAACCTACAACTCAGAAAAAGAGCATTATCACTTCTTTGGGGGGAAGTGGGCTGTGTGAAGGGGGATTTGTGTGTCATGTGTGTTCAGGTTTGGTTTAGGTCAGAGCTGAGAGAGGAATCTTCCACGTGCCTCAGTGCCCTGAACAGAATGTGTAAGACAGGTAAATAAGTGGAGGGGGAGGTGGGCTGGGGGGAGTCAGTGGAGGCTGTTTGGCATTTGAGGGGGGCTCAGAGTTTAACAGGAGCTGGAAGTTGTTCAGTCCAGGGTGGGTTCCCAGGCTCTCACAGGTTTGTCCAGTTCTGGCTCCTCTGCACGTTGGGGTGAAAGCTAATGGATTCTATTATTAACTTTATTCTTGGTCTTTGGCCCTTACCCAGTTCCTGTTCTTCCCTCCTGCAGCCCCTCCCTGTTCCAGCTGTGTCCACGTGCTGGAGGGGGATTTAAAACCTGTGCTGCTCTCCTGTGCTGCTGAAGAGCCTCTCCATGGCAAACTGAGGCTTGGAGACACCCCAGTGCCAGGAGCTGAACTTTGGAATCTGCCCCAGAGCCCTCTCCTGCCCACGGCCACCAGCCAGGCTCCTTCTGCAGGAAGCAGCAGTGTCCCTCAGCAGACAGGTCCTGACAAGGAGCAGGAAAGGTTTGGGGCCAAAGCACTTCTGCTTCCTGTTCAATTAACATTAATGGAAAGAGGTATAAAGGAAGTGGGAGAGGAGTAGCAATTGTGTGTGTGTGGCTTTGGGTGTGCTTTTCCCTGCAGCCATTCCACGTGTGATCTGAGGGTTCCCTGAGCACAGCAGCAGCAGTGGGGCAGCTCTCCCCAGCACGGCTGCAGTCCTGCCTGGGGGGAGGCAGATGCTGCAGGACTGTTGGAAGGGACCAGTCACACGGAGGAAAATTGTTGCTGCAATTGTCAGGCCAAGACTCTCTTTGTTGTCTCCAGTGGAGGCAGTGTGGAATAGAGCACTCACTGCTGGAGAGGGTTCCCAGGGGTGCCAATCTAATTTTAACTCGTCTCTGCAGACAGGGGACCCAGTTCTGTCCTCTGGAGCAGGTTCTGTAGCGTGTCTGGGCCTTCACTGACGAGATCCCTGACACAAGGGGCGTTCAGAAGGGCAAAATAACTTTGTCTGATGTTTCTCTGGAGGTTTTTATATTTTTCCACCACTTTATTCCATGACAGACTTACAGCTGTGATGATCAAAACCTGAATGCACAAACTAGAGCACTTTCTTTGTCTCTCTCCCCCCAGGATGATTCCACAGACAGTTTTCAGTGGCTGCTGGGTCTCAGGTAGGCTGATTGCTGCTGGGGGCAGGGAGCAGGCAGGGAGAGCTTGGCAGGGTGGGGTGAGGCTCCTGTGCCAGTGCTGCCAGATGCCTCCTTCACGGGGCTTCCCCCTTTCTCTCACAAAAAACAAAAAAAACAGGTTTTTCACTACTTTTTCATGACATCTTTTGTCAGAAACATCTCTTGGATTTGAAGTTCCAAAATATGTTTTACCTGGTCGAGAGACTTCATCCCAAATGGAGCCCACGACAGGGGCTGCCAGCACTCGGTGCCTCCAGCAGGGACAGGGGCAGGACCGAGGGTGGCCCTGGCAGGAGCAGGAGCAGGAGCAGCAGCAGTGACAGCTGTGGGTGCAGCAGGTCCCAGCAGGGACAGGGGCAGGACCGAGGGTGGCCCTGGCAGGAACAGGAGCAGAAACAGGAGCAGTGACAGCTGTGGGTGCAGCAGGTCCCAGCAGGGACAGAGGGCAGGACCGAGGGTGGCCCTGGCAGGAACAGGAGCAGAAACAGGAGCAGTGACAGCTGTGGGTGCAGCAGGTCCCAGCAGGGACAGGGGCAGGACCGAGGGTGGCCCTGGCAGGAACAGCAGCAGTGACACCTGTGGGTGCAGCAGGTCCCAGCAGGGACAGGGGCAGGACCGAGGGTGGCCCTGGCAGGAACAGGAGCAGCAGCAGTGACACCTGCAGTACGGCAGGTCCCCAGCGATGTGCCGCTGGCGCCGCCGGGGGACAGGAGCCTCTGTGGCGGTCGCTGCCCCTGGGGACGCCTGTCCCGGGGCCCGGGGACAGCCCAGCCCCCGCTCAGGCTGCCCTGCGCTGCTGCCGCCCCTGCTCAGAGCCGAGTTCCTCCTGCTCCCTGCCCGGAGCCGGGCGGGTTAACCACAGCCCGACCTGCCTTGGGCGCTGCTGCCAGTGATTTATTCAAACACTGATAAATTATACATTCCTTTAGTAATTCATGTGAAAATTCTTTGGAGTCGGCTCGAGATCCCATACCTCATGTGCTCTCTGGTGGCCGAGGCTCTGTCAGACAAAGCTTCCATCCTCTCTTGCCTTGCTGCTCCCGTGCCCGTGGGTTACCTGTGGGTCACCCAGGAGTCACCCAGGAGTCACCCAGGACTCTGGCACCTTTGCTGGGCTGGGTCTGGCAGCAAAGACCCTGCCTGAGTTAGGGGGTGAGACTTTGGGGCAGCCCAATGTGCCAGTGCTGTCCTTCTGTCCCCCCAAGGTGGCCCTGACGAAGATACAGCTGTTTCACTTGTTGATTAGCAAAAACATTAGGAGACCTACTGTTTCAGGACATGAATAATTAATGTTTGTTCCTCATTATCTTCTTGTGGCAGAGTCCTGTTGGATGCATTTCGATGTATTTCTAGAATTAGGAGCAAATACGAGGGGATGCCTGGCAGCTGAGTGTTCTGTTCCAGCCCAGAAAGCACTGCCCCATTCTCCCATCCTCGCCAGCAGCAGGGGGAGAGTTGGCTCTGATCAAGGACTGACGTGTCCTTTACTATGACTTTCATTTCAGTGAATGATACTAGTAACAAAGTCTATAATTCATGTACACTACAGAGTAGTGGATGCCCCTCCCAAGAGAGTGGCCTCCTGTATTTCTGAGACCTCGAATGAAAACCTTTTTTCCTGGAAAATTCAAAATTAAGTTGGTGAGTTTTTCACCTGCTGCTGCTGCTGCTGGACAAGGCTGTTTGTCCTGCCCCTGTCGTCCAGCACAGCAAAGCTGCAGCACAGCTTTGACACTTCTTGTGTTCTAGTGTGGCCACAGTGCTCTGCTAATGCCAAAGGCTTTTGGGTTTGGTCTGGGATTGACACCCCCAAACACCCACTCAGCCCCTGGAGCCCCCTGCAGCCAGCAAAGCTCTGCTTGGGTTTTAGTTACACAAGAGGGAGAAAGCATTTCTAATTTAACCTGAAGCAATGCACAGACCCCAGGCTCTTCCCTGTCCTCAGAAGGAAGTTCAGCAACTGGCCCAGTCCTCAGTCCCTGGAGCTCTCTCTGCTGGGTTTGCGTGGGGTGGCCCTGCAAGTGCTCCCTGTCTCAGAGGGAGCCTGTCCTTGCTGGGATGCCACTGGCACTGTGCTCTCTGAAACAACTTCCATCCCAGCCCCACCTGTATTGGAAACTTCCCAGAGCAAAGGGGGTCCTGCCCTGGCCCCTCCCTTTAACTCTCCCAGTCCTGCAGACCTCCCTTTAACTCTCCCAGTCCTTTTGCAGATCTCCCTTTAACCCTCCCAAATCCTTTTGCAGATCTCCCTTTAACCCTCCAAATCCTTTTGCAGATCTCCCTTTAACCCTCCCAGTCCTTTTGCAGATCTCCCTTTAACCCTCCCAGTCCTTTTGCAGATCTCCCTTTCAGGCCCCCGTGGCACCCACAAGGCACAGTCACCCCTCCAGCTGCTCTCCCTCAGCCGTTGTGCCCACTGCAGTGGAGCAGGCTCCACAAACAGCAAGTGCTCTGCAGGACCCTCTGCAGACCCAGAGATTCCTCAGTGCCCATCCCTTCCTCTGGGAGCCAGGCAGCTCCTGTAACTTAGCAACTTTTTTTTCTCTCTGTTAAGGTGGGTTCTTCAATCTCCTTAATGAATAAGAGAATCAGGCCAGGTAATTGATGCTTGGCCATTTAGGTGATGAATAATTGACTGTCTGGGTAACTGGAGATATTTCCTCGATCAGATTGTGCAGTGGAACAGCCATGTCACCCGGGTGCAGCGTGGCTCACAGCTCCAGAGTGCTGGGACTGTGCTGTGCCAGCTCAGGCTCCCGAGGAACCTTCCAGAGCTGCTCCAGCCCTGTTCCCCCACCTGCACCAGGCACACGAGCTCAAGCACTGGGGCCACGGAACCTCCTGGGGTTCAGCAAAGCCTCCTGAGGATCCCTTCCACCCCAGACCATCCCCTGGTTCTATGATTTTGGTAACTGGCTGCATTTTAGCAGCAGCAGTTGTTTTATCACATAGATCTCGACTCAGGTCTGGAAACAGGATTCCTTCCCCAGACCTGCAGTGAATGCAAACTCAGCAGAAGGGCTGAAGGAGCTGTGTGCCCCAGCAGGGAGGTGTCCCTGGGGGAGCTGTGTGTGCTTTGGCTGCCTCACAGGCAAACTCTGCAGCAGCCTCGTCCAGAGGAGCCAGGAGTGCAGGACATCGTGTGGCTGCTCTAAACTGCAGCAGAAAAACATTCAAAGAGGTGAGTTCTGTCAGCTTTGTGACTCTACCACATAGTGCTGCTCCCAGTCCCTGGCAGAGAGGGTACCAGCACAAACTGTGGATTAAATAACTCGTGGTTTCATTTCAAACTTCCCATCAGTCCCGTGTCAGCATGTACTGCATATTTTTTTAAACTAAATTGAGTTAATACAATGAAACCAAGAACCTATTGGCACCATTCTGTGATGAGCTTTGAATTAAAATCTAAATAAGAACAGGATATTTTGATGTATTAGGAAAATGGATAACAATCCATGAACTGTGACAAAGGATAAAACAGCACATGCTTTTAATCTGACTTTTGCCTTCAGATTTCCAATGAGTCACCAGCAATGTTTCATCAGGGTATGGGTTTGGGTTTTTTCTTCCAGAAATGTCATTAATTATTTACCACGAGGTGAATGATCTCTGAAATCTATTGCAGCGACACCTTTGAGTCTGCAGACAGTTTCTGATGGCAAACCATCTGGGCTCCTTTAACTTGTTCTTGTTTATCCTTCGGACTCCTCTCCCCCGGCTGGGAGGTGTAACAGCAGCAGGCAGGGCCAGGAGCATCAATATTTTACAGCATTAATTAAAGGAGCTCAGCAGCTGAACTGCCCAGCCCGGCTGCCTGTGCGAGGGGGGAAGGTCTGTGCTTGAAGTGGGGCCAGGAGAGGATGGGCTGGGACAGGGACCTTCTAACCCTGAGAGGTGACCCGGGACAGGACAGGGACCCTGTAACCCCAGAGGTGACCCGGGACAGGACAGGGACCCTCTAACCCCAGAGGTGACCCGGGCTGGGACAGGGAGGGACCCTCTAAACCCCGGCGATGCTCGGCCGTGGCAGTCAGGTCTGTGCAGTGACAGCGGCGCCGGCAGAAGGAGCGTGCGGGGTCCCCGGCAGCTTCTCCTCCCTCGGCACAGAATGAAGCAAGAGCAGAGAGACGGGAAAAGCGCCCAGTGCTGCGGGAACACCCTCGGAGCCGGGGCCAGGGACTCTGACGAGCTCTGCGTCCTCCTCTCGCATCCTCTTGTTTACTTTAACAGCACTAAATAAAGAGAGGGTTCAAACCAAAACAAAACAAAGGCCTGAAATTTATCCCTCTATTAATTACTTCCAGCAAGCAGGGCCGCCTTTAAAGCGGTGCCACTTCACAGATAAAACTTTCATGCAGCTATTTAGGGCCTCTGAAATATAAATGATTTCCTTTAAATGTTTTATCATAAATCAGGGCAGGCAGCTTGGCCACAACGCGCCGGTTTCCCCCGGTGGGAGGGAGCTGCCAGCTCGGCCCGGCTCGGCCCGGCTCGGCCCGGCCCCGAGCCCCCGGCCCCGAGCCCCCGGCCCGGCGGCGGAGCGGGAGCGGGACGGGACAGAGAGAGAGGAGGGAGCGGAGCGAGTGAGGGAGCGGAGCGGGAGCGGGACGGGAGCGATGCAGGAGCCGTGCAGGAGCAGAACGGGAGCGGAACGGGGTGGAAGCGTGCAGGAGTGATGCAGGAGCGGAGCGGGAGCGGTGCAGGAGCGGTGCAGGAGCGGAACGAGATGGAAGCGATGCAGGAGCGGAGCGGGAGCAGTGCAGGAGCGGAGCGGGATGGAAAGGGTGCGGGAGCGGAGCGGGGTGGAAGCGGTGCAGGAGCGGAGCGGGAGCGATGCAGGAGCCGTGCAGGAGCAGAACGGGAGTGGAACGGGGTGGAAGCGGTGCAGGAGTGATGCAGGAGCGATGCAGGAGCGGAGCGGGATGGAAAGGGTGCGGGAGCGGTGCAGGAGTGATGCAGGAGCGATGCAGGAGCGGAGCGGGATGGAAAGGGTGCGGGAGCGGTGCAGGAGCGGTGCAGGAGCGGAACGGGAGCGGAACGGGATGGAAGCGGTGCAGGAGCGGTGCAGGAGCAGAATGGGAGCGGAGCGGGGTGGAAGCGGTGCAGGAGCGGAGCGGGATGGAAGCGGTGCAGGAGTGATGCAGGAGCGGAGCGAGGTGGAAGCGCTGCAGGAGTGGTGCAGGAGCAGAATGGGAGCGGAGCGGGGTGGAAGCGGTGCAGGAGCGGAGCTGCCGCCCTCCCCGCCCGCTCTCGGCGCTGTCCGCGGTGCTGCGCCCCTCGCTCCGGTCCCGCCGGTCCCACGGCCGGGCCGACCCTTCCAGCCCAGCCCGGTCCTCGATCCTGCGGCCTGGGCTCAGGGCGTTTCCCAAAGGAGCCCCTTTCACCACTGCAGCACCGCTTCTTTTCTCTGCCCGCGATCAGAGTCAGTACGTTTGTCACAAACCAGACAGCAGCTCCTCCTGCTCTTGGTCCGTATTTACAGAGGCTTGTAAGTCTTGGAAAATTTAAATCTCGGTGCAGGTTTTATTTTTGCTTAAGAACTTAGAATTTTGCAGTTTACATCTCTGGTCCCTCACAGTACAGTAATGTCTAAATACGTGTGAAGATTGGGACAGCAAAAATGAGAGGGCCGCTCAGCAGTAGAGCAATGCCACCTCCAGAACCGCTCCCCCGGGGATGCGTGTGTGGACGACGGCCCCGCTGCCCCGAACGTCAGCCCGCGGGCTTTGCCCACGGAGAAACGCCCTCTGCTCCCTTCCCCCGGGCCCTGCTGACCGAGCAAGAGCGGGATTGGAGCGGGATTGGAGCGGGATTGGAGCGGGGGCTGCGAGCGGCTCCCGGCCCCACGCGGTGGCCGCACACCCGCGACGGCGCGTCCTGCCCGGGCCCGAGGGTCTCTCCGCCCGTCCTGCCCGGGCCCGGGCGGGGCTGAGAGATGCGGGGCGCGGGTCCCGGGTCCCCGAGGGTCTCTCGCCCGTGCCCTCCCGTGCTGCCCGCGCATCACGCGTGCGCGGCCCGTGCGGTGTAAGATGAGCGAGGCAGCGGAGCGGGGGCGGGCGCCGGCGGAGCTGTGCCATCCAACACCGCCGGCTCGGGCAGTGCCCAGGGCAGACGCAGCCCCGCGCCCATGCCCGGGGCCTCCCGCCCGCGGGCCGCGCCGCGATGATGGCCATGGACGCCAAGCAGCCCTTCGCCGTGCCCGCCGCCCTGCAGGAGCCCAAGTTCCCCAGCCTGCACGCCGGCACCGAGGCGATGCGCAGAGTTTGCCTCCCGGCCCCGCAGGTAGGTGGATGCGGCGCAGTTACTGGCTCTAAGCCACATTTTCTGACAGGCACCGCGTTAATGTTTTTTTCATGTCGGCAGCACCGCCGCGCGTCGCGGCTCCGCGCCCCCCCGGTGCCCGCCCCCGATCCGCGCCGTGCGGAGCGGGGCCGCTGTCTTCCCATTAATTTTTATGACCTGAGCTCCGGGGAGGACCCGCGGTGCCGGGACCGGTTTTTCAGGCGGAGATGACAGAATTCCCCACTGACCTCGCCATGCGTGCTCTTGCTCGCAGCTGCAGGGCAATATATTTGGGAGCTTCGATGAGAGCCTGCTGGCCCGCGCCGAGGCGCTGGCGGCCGCGGACATCGCCCCGCACGCCAAGGGCCACCACCTGCACCCGCACTTCAAGCCGGACGCCGCCTTCCACGCCATGAGCGGCGTCCCGTGCGCCGCCGCCGCCCTCCCGCACCCCGCCGCGCTGGCCGCGCACCCGCACCCGCTCCCGCACCCGGCGCTGGACGGCGGCGACCTGCTGGAGCACCTGTCGCCGTCGCTGGCCGTGGCGGGGCTGGCCGAGCCCCCCGCGCTGCCCGCCCCGCCGCTGCCGCCGCCGCCGCTGCCCGCCGCCGCCGCGGGGCCGCTGCCCGTGCCCGGGGGCGCCGCGGGGGCCGCCGCGGACCCGCGGGAGCTGGAGGCGTTCGCCGAGCGCTTCAAGCAGCGCCGGGTGCGCCTGGGGGTGACCCAGGCCGACGTGGGGGCGGCGCTGGCGGCGCTGAAGCTGCCGGGCGTGGGCTCGCTCAGCCAGAGCACGATCTGCCGCTTCGAGTCGCTGACGCTGTCGCACAACAACATGACGGCGCTGCGGCCGGTGCTCCAGGCCTGGCTGGAGGGCGCCGAGGCCGCCCGGCGAGCGCGCCCCGCCGGCCCCGACCCTCCGCCCGGCGCCGAGCGCAAGCGCCGCCGGACCTCGATCGCCGCGCCCGAGCGGCGCTCGCTGGAGGCGTATTTCGCTCTGCAGCCGCGGCCCTCGGCCGAGAAGATCGCGGCCATCGCCGAGAAGCTGGACCTCAAGAAGAACGTGGTGCGCGTCTGGTTCTGCAACCAGCGCCAGAAGCAGAAGCGCATGAAGTACTCGGCGGTGCACTGACAGCGCCGGCCCCGACCGCCCCGACGGTCCCCGGACCCCGGGACGGGACGGGACGGGCTGGGACGGGATGGGACGGGACGGGATGGGTGGCCATGAGTCCCCCCGCCCTGCAGAGCGAGCCCGGGACAGAAGCTCGGGGGGCGCGGAACCGGGGGCGGAACCGGGAGCGGAGCCGGGGAGCGGAGCCGGGAGCGGAGCCGGGAACGGAACCGGGAGCGGAGCCGGGAGCGGAGCCGGGAGCGGAGCCGGGAGCGGAACCGGGAGCGGAGCGGCGAGACGGGAATCCCGCAGGTCCCCGAGCTCCGTGGGCGGCGGGCGAGGCCCCGGCAGAGCCGCTCACACCGCGCCCGCCGTTCCGCCCCGTTCCGCCGCAGACCGAGCCCCCGCCCCGCTCCCTAATAAAGTTTTATTTTTCAACCCACCGGGACGTGTCGTTCCTCGCCGCCCCGCGCCGCAGCGCCCACGGGAACACCCGAAATAACCCCCAGGAGCAATCGCACCCTCAGTAAACTCCCCTCAGCGGGGCGAGGCTCCGGCACACGGCACCGGGCTGGCACCGGCCCCGGGAAACGGAAACAGCCCCCCACCAAAACCCGTGCCGGGTTCGTTTCTGAATCTGTTCAGGAGGAGGAAAGCGCTTTTATTTGCCATTCCCAGAAGCACCTTAACGATTAAAGATTAATGTTCTAACCGTGAGCCTCCTCTGGATATTCCACTTTAGCATTTCCATGAGTGACAAACATCGAACTTGGGAACGGGTCTCATCCTCCTTCCCCGGTAGGAAACGATCTCACGAATTCGCCTTTCTTTCCTTGCTCCGCGTTTTCCCAGTCGTCCTCAATGAATTTTCCCCAATCAAATGTCCTTTAGCAAAAAGTTCCTTATGCCATTACATTATACTGTGGGCTCCGAAAATTTAGAATAATGCCGACGCGATATTAATCGCCTTCCGCACTATAACGAAGGCAAATCCGACCGCATCTTCCCCCCAGCTGCGGGCTCCGGGTCGGTGTTTTCACAGGTAAGATGTGCTTTTATCTCTTCCCTGGTCTCCGTGTGTGTCTGGGAGCTGCCCAGAGCCCGGGCTGAGGAGCGGGCACGGCCCGGGGGCGGCGGAGCGGCCGCGGGGTCGGGAGCATTTCCTGGCCCGGGAATGGAGACCCAGCCCAGGTCCCGGGCCGCGCCGGGCCGGGGGCACCGCAGCCTCATTTCCTTTGCGTTCCAGCAGGAATAACCGCTAGCGCTGCTCTCGGACGGGATCCGCGCCCTCCCCGGTTCGGGCTGAACCCCCAGAACACCCGCACGGCTCCCGGCCGGCACCTCCATCCCTGGGAGGGAGATCGGAGCGGGTTCCTGCAGTGCCAAAGGGATCGCCGCTGTTTTACCCGCGGCTGTTCTGGTGTTGCCCAGCTTTGTGGGTTTGTGACGTTTCCGCGTTTATCTCTTTTGCACAGCTCTGGAGAGTGCCTTAAATACTTAAATTCTAAACGAACTTTCCCAAAGCCGCAGCTCGTGGGAGCTCCTCCTCACCTCAACAGGTTAGCCGAGGACACCTTAAGCCCCTCGATCTTTTAGCTCACCCTCCCTGCCGGCCCCTTTTCTCCCGGCAGTGCTCTGGGGATCTGCCCGGATTTCACACAGAGGACCCGATCGCTTCATTCGACAGTTACTTTGGCCATCACTGGTGCTTAGTCTGTCCCCGGGTTTGGCTCTCAAAGCTCTGGGGTAAACCCGCTGTGATACAGGAAGCTCATCTGGTCTTCCTGGAGCTGGGGATGAACTCCTTTCGGCATCAAAATAGTTCAGGACCGATATTTAATGCTGAAGAGGCACAAAGAAGCCGCCCACGTTTTCCCCTCGCAATGAAGAGCAGCGCCCCGGAGGCAGCAGGCGATGGGAGGCGGGATGGAGCCAGTGCTTGAATTCCGCCTTTGTGAGGAGCTGCCACACATCCCAGCCCTGCTCCGCTCCCTCCTGCCTCACCACCCTCTCCAGGTGCCTGCGGCTCAGGACTCACAGTTTTCTTGGAGGGCCGGGGCTCCTTGTCCTGGGCAGTAGGGACCGACCCTGGGACACCTGATTCTTCAAAACACACCCCATGCACAAACCCATCTCCCACAGGTAAAGTGGAAAATGCGGGTGAAATTTGCTGAGAAAGGGAATTCCCTTTCAGTGACAGCCCAGATAAAGGGGAAAGGGAAACCTGCTGAAATAGGAAATGCCCAGTAGACGTGTGAGAGACACAGCAGGCAACCCCCCGTCTATGGTTTCTGAACCACTAACAATTGATTTATTATTTTTTCCCTATTCCATGCTTGTTCCTTAATATCCTGCTCTCTGTCTCCTGGGACCTGTGCACAGGAGATGAAAGCACAGAAAACCAAACAAGCCATTGGCGCTGCTCACTCAATTGATTTTTACACAAAATTTGCCTTCATGCACAAAGGACGGAAAAATGATCCCATTAATAATAAATAACAAAAACAAATGCAGGGAGGAAATCAATAGCAGTACATCTGATAACACGAGGAGCTGGGGGAGCTCCTAGATGTACAAAAGCGTGTGTGAGGAGGAGGGGGGAGGGAGGAGAGGGGGCTCAGGGGTTTGGGGAGTTGGGGAGCAAGGCTGCAGGTGCTGTGGTGCAGGTGGGGATAGCTGCTGGCCCGGCAGGAGCAGTGTGTCTGTCTGTGTGTGTGTCTGTCTGTCTGTCTGTGTGTGCATGGCCCCATCAGAGCAGGTACAGCCACCCATGTCCTGTGCCACTGGTGGGACCTGCCGGGGGGCTCAACTTGTCGTAGAACCCACCCCATTCCTGTGATGGCACCAGAAGACCCAAAAAGTGGCCACTGGCAAGGAGAGCTGGAGCAATGCTGCTTTCCCAGAGAAACCCGGTTTTCAGCTGCAAAATTCCAGACTCCCAGTCTCCTTTTCCTCCACACCTTCTGTCCCTCAGTGTTTCCCCTCTCCTGAGTTTTGAAGGACATTTGTTTGAGATGGAGGATGCTCCTTAGGACCGCGGTTTCTGCTGCTGCCCAGGCTCAGCTCCAGCCCTGGGCTGGGAGCTGTGGTCCCCATGGCTGGAGCCAGGACTGGCAATGAAAGAACCTGAAATATTTCGGATAGAGCACGTGTTTACCTTGTCAGAGACACTGGGGTGGGAAAAGTCGTTTGCTTCCTCCTTTGATATGGAAACCTGAATTTTTGTGAATTTGGGGTCAGCCCAGGCTAAAGGCCCATGCAGCCGTGTCCCTGCCGCTGGGGCCTGTGTGCCAGTCGTGTCGGATTAGCGGCCCCATGCTGCAGTCAGGCTGGGCGCCACGTGCGGGCACGGGAACATGGAAAACACATTAGCCCCCGCTGAGGGAACCTGAGCGAATCGGCCACGAGATGAGGCATCCCGGGACTTCACAGCGATGCCATTGCTGAGACAGGACAGCAGGGCAGAGCTGGGCTGGGCAGGGGGTGACTCCAGTTCACCGCAGTCCCAGGCAGCCCAAGGAGCCGGGCTGGAGCAGCCCTCGGGGCGGCACAGATCCGTCCCCAGCGCCAGGGCCCGCGGGACCCTCCCGCCCTGCCGAGGAAACGGAGAGCAGAGCCAGCTTTGCCCTGGAACCTCATGAAATATTAACCCCGAGCCGGAGCGCTGCGGGTCTCTCGGGGCAGGAGCGCGTTTGCAGCGCTCCGAGGAGCAGCTCCTCTCCCTGTCGCCCTGTCACGCGTGCTCGCACCGGGCCGGCACAGAGCGAGCCGCGAGTCCCGCGGGGACGGACACGGACCCTCCGCTGGCCCCGCCGGTGTCCCCTCAGCTGGCCCTGCCCGTGTCCCCTCTGCTGGCCCTGCCCGTGTCCCCTCCGCTGGCCCCGCCGGTGTCCCCTCAGCTGGCCCTGCCCGTGTCCCCTCCGCTGGCCCTGCCGGTGTCCCCTCCGCTGGCCCTGCCCGTGTCCCCTCAGCTGGCCCCTGCCCGTGTCCCTCCGCTGGCCCCTGCCCGTGTCCCTCAGCTGGCCCTGCCCGTGTCCCCTCCGCTGGCCCCTGCCGGTGTCCCCTCAGCTGGCCCTGCCCGTGTCCCCTCAGCTGGCCCTGCCCGTGTCCCTCCGCTGGCCCTGCCCGTGTCCCCTCAGCTGGCCCTGCCCGTGTCCCCTCTGCTGGCCCTGCCCGTGTCCCCTCCGCTGGCCCTGCCTGTCCCGCAGCCCGTCCCATAGCCCACCCCATAGCCCACCCCATAGCCCGTCCCGCAGCCCCTCCCCAGGCCGGCGCGGAGAAAACGGGAGAGCGGCAGGACCTAGGCACATCAATATTTCATAAAATGCCAGCAGCAACAGAGGGAGAGAGGGACCGGGAGCAGAGCCAATACCAGACTATCACACAGCTTTTTAGTGGTCGTCTTCTATTAGTGTCAGCTCCGCGGCTGTTTTCAGACAGGAGAACTTTCCCCGGATGCCCCCAGAGTTTCAGGGTGTGGCTGAGCGCCCTCCTGGCCAGCGCCTGCTCCAGCTCTGCTGCGGCTGGTGCAGTCACAGCGCCCTGATGCTCTCAGAAGCACTCACTGTCCCTGCTGGCCGAGGAGCTGCAGGAGGTGATGGTGCTGCAGGCAGCCGGGCTCTGCTCTGCTCTGCCGGGCTCCTTCCAGCCATCACCTCCGACGAGCTCGATCGGGCAAACCCTGCTCTGACTGACTCGGGCACCTCCCAGACCTCCCCACCTGCTGCTCTTGCCATGGCTGAGGGTGCACTCCCTTTCCCCGTGCAGGAGGGGAATCTGCAGGCTCCGTATGTAGAGAACAAATGGGATGTTCATGCAAAAAGCCTGGGACCAGCCCGGGGAGCTCCGTGCCCAGACTGTGCCGTGCTGACAGACAGAGGTGCCCTGTTAAATTGCAGCAATGCCCAGACCCCACTGCTCCCCACAATGCCCAGATGACACCTCACACGCCTCAGAACGAGCCAGCCCAGCTCCTAGGCCAAGCGGGGCACAGCAGCCACGGCCCCCAAGGCCCCAGGGTTGGAGGGGATGGGGATGAGCCCAATGGCTTCAGCCCCAGCCTCAGCACGGAGGGGGCTGGGGAAGCAGGAGCACCTCGGCGCCCGCCGGAGCCTGCCCCTGCTGCCACCCTCCAGCACGGGACCTGGGGCTCTCCCCGGCAGATGCTGGCACCGCAGCAGCCCAGAGGCCCTGCAGACAGCCCAGGGCAAAGTTTTTAATTTGTCATCACACTTCAACCTGAAATCTGAAAAAATTAGAAAAGAATGGCAGGATGTCGGCGTCTCCGAGATGACACAAGCCCGCGGCTGCTGCAGCTCCACGGCAGGGACAGACCCAGCAGTGGGAGCCCACAGCAGCTCACGGGCTGCCACTCTGCCCCAGGGGAACCCTGCTGCTGAAACCAGCCCGGGCACAGAGCTGCAGCGAGCGTGGAGAGGCCTCTCACCTTGGACCAAGAAAACACAAGAACATGGGCAGGTCTGGGAGGGAACATCTACACTGTGGGTTTTCAGGACTCCTTCCCATATGCCTGGCTGGGAAGTCAGACCGTGTCACAAACAACCTTCTAAAAAACACAGAGATCCAAATATTTGAAAAGGTTCCCAGTTTAAAACCTCCCTGGGAGCAATTTCTGGAGCAACAGCAGCAGCAGTGACAGCAGCACAGCATCGCCAGCAGCTTTGCAGCCAGGGAACAAGGGGTCTGGGGAGGACTGGCAGGAGAGACGGGGGAACCAGGGCTGCAGTGGGGTCCCAGCTGCAGACTTCTCTGGAAACCTGCCGGGATACCCAGCGTACCCACAGCCATTCCTTTTGCAGATTCCATCGGCTGATTCACTAGCTGTGCGGTGGGCGGGGGTCGGGATTCCCCGGGAGGTTTACCCGGCTCCGGAGCTTCCACAGCCCGTTCCCCAAGGAGCACGGCCAGCAGCACCCTCCCAGCTCCGGGAGCAGTGCCACGGCTTCCTGCTGCTCAGCCGCCTCGCAGCTGCACCCCAGAGCCCACGGCGAGTTCGGCACAGTGTCCAGGCAAACGGCGAGCTGAGCCACTGGAATTCTTGATTTCAATGAAATCCGGGCAAGTGCATATCAATCACAGTAAATTGTACTGCGGCCAAGAGCCACGTCCTGCAGCACAGGGAGCTGCCACCAGATTCGTCAAAATGACTCGTGTTTTGTAGCTTACCGCTAACCAGCTCCTGAAGGAGCTGCAGTCTGGGAATTCCTGACTGGAATGTTTTGAGAACACAAAGGTGAGGGGTTGGGGTACAGCAGCGGCACCAGCCCCCCCGAACCCGGGAGAGGCACTGCAGCTGCTC
This sequence comes from Luscinia megarhynchos, assembly GCA_034336665.1. Taxonomy (NCBI): domain Eukaryota; kingdom Metazoa; phylum Chordata; class Aves; order Passeriformes; family Muscicapidae; genus Luscinia; species Luscinia megarhynchos. The sequence goes on along the minus strand of CM067576.1, from coordinate 335,856 downwards.
CTGCCTGCTAGCTTGACATCAATAAAACATGGAGACAGCCCTGCAACAGGGAGATAAAAAGAGGATGAAAGACATGCGGAAGACAGGCAGCCCCACTGTGTGTGGAGGATTTGAGCACTCGTGGGCAAAGCCGGTTTTAATCTCTGCCGTCAGAAGGTGCTGGTGAGGTGGGTGCGGGACGGGACACCCAGTGCCGCTCCTGCCCCCTGCAGAGCGGAGCAGGCACTGTGCCCTCACCCGGGGGGAGAGCAGGGACAGCCCCGGCCCTGCTGCCACCCTGGGCGTGAGCAGGACGGGCTGGGATGGGGCAGGATGAGCTGGGATGGAGCAGGATGTGCTGGGATGGGGCAGGATGTGCTGGGATGGAGCAGGACATGGTGTGATGGAGCAGGATGAGCTGGGATGGGGCAGGATGAGCTGGGATGGAGCAGGACATGCTGGGATGGAGCAGGATGAGCTGGGATGGAGCAGGACGGGCTGGGATGGGGCAGGATGAGCTGGGATGGAGCAGGATGAGCTGGGATGGAGCAGGACATGCTGGGATGGGGCAGGATGGGCTGGGATGGGGCAGGATGAGCTGGGATGGAGCAGGACGAGCTGGGATGGAGCAGGACGGGCTGGGATGGGGCAGGATGAGCTGGGATGGAGCAGGATGAGCTGGGATGGAGCAGGACGAGCTGGGATGGAGCAGGATGAGCTGGGATGGGGCAGGACGTGCTGGGATGGAGCAGGATGAGCTGGGATGGAGCAGGATGAGCTGGGATGGAGCAGGACATGGTGTGATGGACAGGACATGCTGGGATGGGGCAGGATGAGCTGGGATGGGGCAGGATGTGCTGGGATGGGGCAGGACGAGGCTGGGATGGAGCAGGATGAGCTGGGATGGGCAGGATGAGCTGGGATGGAGCAGGACATGGGAGCGGGATGGAGCAGGATGAGCTGGGATGGGCGGGCTGCTGGGATGGGGCAGGACAGCGGGGATGGGCTGGGATGGGGCAGGAGCTGGATGAGCAGGGCTGGGATGGAGCAGGATGTGCTGGGATGGGGCAGGATGGGCTGGGATGGAGCAGGACATGGTGTGATGGAGCAGGATGAGCTGGGATGGGGCAGGATGTGCTGGGATGGGAGCAGGATGTGCTGGGATGGGGCAGGATGGGCTGGGATGGAGCAGGACGAGGGCTGGGATGGGGCAGGATGAGCTGGGATGGGGCGGGGCCGGGGCTGGGATGGAGCAGGACCAGGCTGGGATGGAGCGGGACGGGCTGGGATGGGGCAGGATGAGCTGGGACGGAGCAGGATGGGCTGGGATGGAGCAGGACATGGTGTGATGGAGCAGGACATGGTGTGATGGAGCAGGATGAGCTGGGATGGAGTAGGGCGGGCTGGGATGGGGCAGGATGAGCTGGGATGGGGCAGGACATGGTGGGATGGAGCAGGACGGGCTGGGATGGAGCAGGACGGGCTGGGATGGAGCAGGACGGGCTGGGATGGGGCAGGATGAGCTGGGATGGGGCAGGACACACAGGCTCCCAGGGGCTCCCAGCACCTGCTGACCTGTCCTAAATCCTCACAGTGGGAGCAACTTCATGCAAAACACAAGAATAAAGACCCCGAGCAGTGAACTCAGCATGTGTAAAGGTCTCTGTGGCACAGCACCGCCCTAGCAAAAGGTCCTCTAGCGATTCCTTATTTTAATTATCTGAGAAAAGACAGATCCCCCGGAGCTCCGGGTCCCTCAGAGCCCCCGCGCACAGCGCCCCCTAGCGGCCGTGGCGCTGCCCGCGCCGGCACAGTTCATTGGTTCCGTGCCCCGTGACGTCACGCGGTAGCACATTCCCTATTTGGTTTCGGGGGCGCACGCGCCGCCGGCTGAGCGCGCTGATTGGCGCACGTGGTTCCGAGCGCTGATTGGATGCTGCTGCTGCCCTTTCCCCTGGGCGTGAGCCACTTCCGGTTCCCTCCCCGGGTCGCGCCTCACGTGACCCCAGGCGCGAGCGGCGCGGGCCGCCCGCGCTCAGCCAATGGCGGCGCGCCCGGCTCCCCCCATTCAAAGCCGGCGGGCGCGGCGGCCAATAGCGGCCCGGGCTGGGCCCCGCGCGCTCTGACGGGCGGGCGTGTCGGCCAATGGGGAGCGGCGGGGCCCGCGCGGGGCGGGGCGGGTGCGCGCGACGGTGGCGGCCATGGCGGAGCGGGGCGGCGGCGGCGACGGGGAGGCGGCGGCAGCGGTGGGCGAGCGCTTTGGCACCGACCTCCGGTACGGCGGGCCATGGCCGGGCCGGGGCTGGTCTGCCGGGAGAGCCGGGGCGGGGCCGGGCGGGGCGAGGGGCCGGCGGGAGCTCTCCCGCCTCCATTGCCGGCCCCGCGTGCGGTGCGGCGGGACGGGCCCTGTTCCCGCTCGCCGGGCCTGGGCCGCACCCGGCCGTGGGACCGGCTGCCGGGAGGTCCTCTGGGAATGCGGATAGACCGTGTCTGTTGTCGCTCACGGCCTCATAACCTTATTTTTTTCGGATCTGAGTCCTCATGCGACCATTGTATCGCACTGCACTCGGTGCCGGGTGAAATTGTCCCCCGGAGCCGCAGAGGAGCTTTCGCTGGTCCTGAAGGCGAAGGTTTTTTCTGAAAGCCCGTTCGGAGGGCGGGTGGCTCCGCGCGGGGACAGCGGTGCTGGGGCCGGGCCGGGCCCCGGCTCCGAGTGCGGGGCACAGGAGCTGCTGCGGGCACACAGGGGGCTGCTGCGGGCACACAGGGGCTGCTGCGGGCACACTCAGGGAGCTGCTGCGGGCACACTCAGGGAGCTGCTGCGGGCACACTCAGGAGCTGCTGCGGGCACACTCAGGAGCTGCTGCGGGCACACACAGGGGCTGCTGCGGGCACACAGGGGGCTGCTGCGGGCACACACAGGGGGCTGCTGCGGGCACACACAGGGAGCTGCTGCGGGCACACTCAGGGGCTGCTGCGGGCACACTCCAGGGAGCTGCTGCGGGGCACACACAGGGGCTGCTATGAGGGCACACTCAGGGGCTGCTGCGGGGCACACTCAGGGAGCTGCTGCGGGCACACTCAGGGGCTGCTGCGGGCACACTCAGGAGCTGCTGCGGGCACACAGGGGCTGCTACTTGAGGGCACACTCAGGAGCTGCTGCGGGCACACTCAGGAGCTGCTGCGGGCACACACAGGGGCTGCTGCGGGCACACTCAGGAGCTGCTGCGGGGCACACACAGGGGCTGCTCGCGGGCACACTCAGGGGCTGCTGCGGGCACACTCAGGGGCTGCTGCGGGCACACACAGGGGCTGCTGCGGGGACACAGGAGCTGCTGCGAGGGCACACACAGGGGCTGCTGCGGGCACACAGGGACTGATGCGGGCACACAGGGAGCTGCCGCGGGGCACACTCAGGAGCTGCTGCGGGCACACACAGGGGCTGCTGCGGGCACACAGGGGATGCTGCGGGCACACTCAGGAGCTGCTGCGGGCACACACAGGGAGCTGCTGCGGGCACACTCAGGAGCTGCTGCGGGCACACACAGGGGCTGCTCGCGGGCACACAGGGGATGCGGGCACACTCAGGAGCTGCGGGCACACAGGGGCTGCTGCGGGCACACAGGAGGTGCTGCGGCCCCGGTGCTGCAGGGCTCGTACCCCCGGGCACCGCCGGGCAGGGCCCCGGCACGGACCTGCGGGCAGCACGCGCAGCACCGGGCTGCCCAGGGGCCTCAGGCAGACAGGGACGGATGCGCTTCCCGCTGCCCGCGTACCCCATCCCAGCTCTGGCTGTCCATTTTTGTGAGGAGGAATTCACAGTTGAATTGTGAAGCAAAACATCTTGAAGTAGCTGCACGCTTGTCCTTACCCACTCAAACGTGACGCGTTTTGCAGCCCGGGCGCTGCCCGGTTCCGCCCGCAGGCAGCGGTGGTGACCCGAGCTCGTGTCGCTCTCTCCCCAGGATGGCTCAGCAGCAGGCGCTGCGGTTCCGCGGCCCCGCGCCCCCGCCCAGCGCGGTGCTGCGCGGGCCCCCGCCGCTGCTGCGGCCGCCGCCGCCCTTCGGCATGATGCGGGGCCCTCCTCCGCCCCCCCGGCCCCCCTTCGGCCGGCCCCCCTTCGACCCCAGCATGCCCCCGATGCCGCCGCCGGGGGGGATCCCCCCGCCCATGGGGCCTCCACACCTACAGGTAAGGACTTCTCGTGCGATTTAGGGATTTTTCCTTTGCTTTCGTGCGGGGAAGTGTCCGGTTGTGGGCCCCTCAGTTTCAGGAAGGACATGGTGCTAGTGTCCGGAGGAGGGCAGAGGAGCTGGTGGAGAGTCTGGAGCACAAGGCTGATGAGAGCGGCTGGGGGGTCCAAGGGGCCTCAGCCTGCACAAAAGGAGGCTCAGGCTGGTGCTGCAGTCCCCATCCCTGGAGGTGTCCAGGGAATGACAGGACGTGGCACTCGGTGCTCTAGGCTGGGGACAAGGTGAAGGTTTGGTACCGGTTGGACTCGATGGTGTGGAGGTCTTTTCTGATGTAATTGATTCTGTGATTGTGTGGAAATGGTATGAGAATGGACACTGGAATGGGTGAAGGAAGCAGCAAGGCAAGATGCGAGCACAGGGCGCAGGTGTGGTGCTGTACACCACTGCATAGCGCTGGTGTGCAAATTCAGTTCTGCTCAGTTCCTCCGCTGGCTAACTGATGGGTGCTTTAGGGTCTCTTGTCTGTTTCTCTGAGGCCGGAGCAGTTTGCAAGGGACAGCACCTTGTGAATGAGAAATGGTGGGTGCAGAGAGGCAGCTCATGTGCAGTTTGTCACTGAGCACCCCTCCCTGTGGTGCAGGGTGTCCTGGGCTGTCCCAGCCCCAGTCTGGCCCTGGCAGGCTCGGGGTGAGTGAGCCTGTCACTAAGAGAGAGCTGGAGTGGGGAGCATCATTGGGGCAGTTGTTGGTGGCTGCAGATAATTTTGCCCACTGTTTTTACAGGGAAGTGTTCACTGCACTTGTTGCATATAGGAAATTTCAGACAGTCCAAGTAAACAAGTAAAATGAAAGAACTGAATGTACTTTGAATTATGGACAGGTATTGAGGCTTTCAGGTAGCTGTGTGCAGGACAGATCAGGATTGTTTATCATGCAGTAATGAACATGTGATTTTGTCTTATTTTTATTTTGGTTGGCATTAGTTAGAATTTTAGTTGGTGGGAAATTTAGGAGTGCATTGGATTTTAATTAAGCCCACTGCTCAGCTGTCCTGACAAACTGGATGCTTACTTGTCATTTAGTTTTTTTTTAATGTTTCTTTCCTGGGAGGGTGGTTGGGTTTCTGGGGTATTTGGTTCACAGATGGGGATGTCTGAGCAGCTGCTGTTTGGGAACAGCTTTTCCATTCTTCCTTGCATTGAGATATTTTCTCCTTTTCAGGAGAGGACTTTTGGACTTTTCTTTGACCACGTTTCTGTTCATGCCACCTTTTTCGGGTGCCTTGCTGTTTGCATCTCAGAAGTGAAGTGATGGCATCAGGTGTTCTCCATGGGTGGGGGGTTGGCAGGAAGCCCATTCCCTGAGCAGGGAGCACTGGATTGTTACAGGAGCTTCCAGGCCTGGCACAGCTGTCCTTACTGCTGGTGTAGTGTCTCTTGCTTCTCTAAGACAGGAAAACTGCTTGAAATGATGTCGTTGTTATCATTATCATCATTATTGTTATTATATGCCTTTAGAGACCACCATTTATGCCTCCTCCCATGGGTAGCATGCCACCACCTCCTGGTATGATGTTCCCTCCAGGAATGCCGCCGGTGTCTGCGCCGGGAACGCCAGCAATGCCCCCAGCCGAGGAGATCTGGGTAGAGAACAAAACCCCGGACGGGAAGGTGAGATGGTGCCGTGGGGGCTGCAGCAGTGGCGCAGGCAGCCCTGGCTGCGGTCCCTGGAGGAGCAGCTGCCGACACTGAGCCGTGCTGTGACTGGCCTGTCCCCCACAGGTCTATTTCTACAACGCGCGCACACGCGAGTCGGCGTGGAGCAAGCCGGACGGGGTCAAGGTCATCCAGCAGTCGGAGCTGACGCCCATGCTGGCAGCCCAGGCCCAGGCCGTGGGGGCCGCCACCCCCACCACCAGCAGCCCTGCAGCTGCAGCCTCTCCATCCACCTCCTCCAGCACGCAGTCCTCCACCACCTCCACCACCACCACGGCCACCTCCGTGTCCCAGACCAACTCCAGTGAGTCCTGGGGGTGCCTCAGCCTCGTGGGGTGGGGGTGCTGCATGGGGAATGGCTGCAGCAGAGCCTGGGTGTTCAGGACACAGTTGTTTCAGCATGGAGTGTGCATTTAAAGTATAGTGTTTAGTCCAGATGAACCTTGCATGCAAACTTTTTTTCTCCCCAGTCTCAAAGAATTCTTCAGGTCTTTGTATATTTTTCTTCTGCTGTTATCACATCATCTCAGAGCTATTACACATCTATTTCCTTTTGACTATAGATAGAGCTAGATTGTTTTTAAACATGTTTCAGAAGAAACATTGATCTGAGTAGGAGTTTAGTTGTAGCAATTTTCTCCATGACATCTGTTTCTGTAGGTCGGGTCTCAGAGCTGCTGGTCTGTGAGCACTGACTGATTACAAAGTAGAGCTTAGAGCTTCTTTGTTGGATTACTTTTATTTGGATTATTCTTCTGCCTAAGCCTTCTCAGTTCCTATTCTCTAGAGTTCCACAGAGAGAAAAAGGAAAGTCCTTGGAGCCACTTCTGTTCATTTATGACCCTTGTATGATAGTCTGGAGCTTACTGCTGCTTCCATGGACTGAGCCTTTGCTTGTAGGCATTTTCCAGCTTAGGAAAGGGGACTGCCTTTATGCAGCATGCCCATACATGCATGGCTGTGCACAGAGCAGCGTGGTTTGCCCTGCACTTTGGCACGTTGATAGAGGTGTGTGTTAGCTACTGTGGGGCTGTTTTTTGTGAGTGTGTCAGCAGCAGGCAGTGAGCAAGGTCAGTCCCTGTGCCCAAAGTGAGGTGTGCAGGGGAAGGAGCAGCTCAGAGCACATCCTGTCTTGCATGCAGGGCCACAGACAGACAGCATTGGTGCTGAGCAGGAGTCTGGCATGGGACATTGGGCACTGTAGCTGCTGCACTGGCTCAGGTGTGTGCACTGAGCCAGGCCAGAGAGTGTGCAGGACGTGAACTGTTCCAACTCCCTCTGTGGGGTGGAGTTGCATTCTCTGGAGTTTTCATGTAGCAGGTGAGACAAGTCAAGCTTAACTCACCATTTAACCTGAACTTCAGAATCTGTGTGTGAAAGGGAGTCAAATTTAGGTAATCCTCCAATTCTGCTTTTGTTTAGGCTGGAGGGAGGGCACGTCATTAGAGCAGCAAAGAGCTTGCATTCCTCAAAGCATTTTAGGGCTTTTCTTTAATTTGGAGGGTAACTCAGTATGCTGTTGATTCTCTGTGTTGAGCTATGGTCTGCTGTAACTGTTGTGCTGAGTGACAGATCAGGTGGAGGTAAATGTTAACTCCTGACCCAGTGTCGGGCTGGGCAGAGCTAGTCATGCTTTGGGAGCAGCACTTTATGCACCTTCTCTGAAGCTGAATTTCCTAATGTTGAATGCTGACAATCTGTTCCACTTCTACCTGTTCTATCTGCTAAACTTTGTCTTTGCTTTCAAGAACTGTTACTGTTGGTGTCTGTGCCTAGGCGATGAAATTTTACAATTTAAAATAATTTTATAACTCTTAGGCTTGGCCTGTAAAAAAGCCCTGGGACTTCTGGCTGAGCTTCATTCTTGCCTTGTACTGATTTGACTTAGGTCTTACAAATCACATACTTACTGTCTGCTCTGTTTCCCTAAATGTTAGGCACTGCTAAGAACTTTCACCCTTTCTGAAACGTTTATCAAAAGATCAGAAATCTTTATTTAAATATGCTAATACTGGTATGTTGTTTGGAATGTTTCTGGTAGTAATAGAAAGTGCACGGTGTGCCCACTGGAATATGGCTGTAAAGTGCTGTGATTTCTTTATGTTTTTTCCTTGTTCCCTTCTCCCCTGCACCAAATCTCACAGAGTGAGTTTACAAGTTTAAGCAAACTTGTCTCAAGTTCCTGGTGGCCTATGCTGTGAGACTGTTTGCTCCCAATTAAAACAATTTGAAATTGAAACCAGTCATGCTGCAAGGATTATAGAACTGAATGCCAGTTGTGTGTTTTCCTGCTGGGAGGCACTGAAAACCAAGAAAGTTCTTGCAGCTTTTGAAGAGCAGCATTTTCCTTTTCTGCTTATTTACACGTTTTTATTGACATTTCCCTGTTCTGGGGGCAAAGCCCAGCATGGTTGAAGGCAGAACTGCTGTCGTGCATGTGCTGCTGTTAAAAGCAGAACCTGTGTTCATGTAACACAGGGACAGCCTGTTGCCATTGGAAACTTGCTGTAATGTTCCTTTTCTGTTTCTCTGAACAGAATAGAGCCTCATTCCAGCCTGTGCTACTCCTTGATACAGCCCTGCTACTGCTGTAGAGACATGTTAGGTGTAAAGAACGGGACAAATTGAAATTGGAAATGGACTTTCTTTGTGAATATTTAAGGTTCCAGAGAAGGCACAGTATTTTTTGTCCAGCAGTGTCTTCTGCTGGTTGTGTCTGAGCATAGCTGTTCTGGGAAACAGAGCGCCAGTATGTTTGCAGGATTGATTGCAGTGTCTAAGATACAAGGTGTTCTTTGTGTTTTCTTATCAGCACCTACCACACAAGACCAGACCCCGAGTTCGGGTGTTTCAGTTGCCACACCATCAGTCAGTGTTTCAACCTCTGCTCCTTCTGCTACACCTGTGCAGACTGTACCCCAGCCAGTCCCACAGACATTGCCTCCTGCAGTTCCTCATGCAGTACCTCAACCAACTGCAGCAATTCCTGCTTTTCCACCAGTAATGGTACCTCCATTTCGTGTCCCCCTTCCTGGCATGCCTATTCCACTTCCAGGTAAATTGGCAAACTGTAATTGTCTTGTCTGCTACATGTCCATGTTGTCAGTTGTTTGCACTCATGTGTCCACTGTGTACAGAACTTGCCTGGATCCTCTCCTCAGAGTATCTCTGAAAGAATTCAGGGTTAGCAGACAGACTTTTTAATTAACAAAGAACATATAATTTTTTGACTTTTAGTTCTTTGCTATACTTGGCAGAAAACAGCTGCATTTAAACATGTAATGTTTAAATGAGAATGTTGAGCACTATATTTTACTAATTGCAATGTTGCTTTAATTTTTTTCTACTTACTTGATTTAGACCTTAAGTCTTGTGCATAAGTATTCACTAGGACATGAATGAGCAAGAAGAATTACCGTGGAAATCATGAGCCCAGTGGAATCAGGTGTTCCCAGTTCTCTTAGTCTGCAGCATTGGGTAGGATGCTGAGTGTTGAGGTGTGACCTGAGGACCATAATGAGGCATTCAGGGTGCCACAGGCTTTAGGTTTAAAGAGCATGGAGAAGGAACCTTAGATGGCAGCACGCTTCTTCTGGATATATCATAGTTTCTGAAATTTTTATGAGATACTTAGATACCTAAGGAAGGACTTTTAGGCTGGCAAGATGTTGGACTCTGTCTGTAGTTGTTGCAGAGGGCCTCCCAGGAGATCACTAATGGCACTTAGCACTTACACACCAAGCTTGATTTGCATGGATACCACTGAGTTCCTGTTCTGATACAAAACTGATGTGTTCCAGTGCACAGTGGCACTAAACTTACACCAGGAACTGATGACTTTGTGTTGCAGAGGGAGGTTGGAGATTGCAGTTGTATTGGATCCAAGTTAGTTTCAGATCTAAAAAGACAAAGAAGCAGCTTTGAGCAGCATCTTCGTGTTTCTGACTCTTTGTACAAGCTTTGACTTTCCTGCTGTCCTCCTAATGCAGCCACCCAGTGGATGTGGAGGGAGCCCTTCACCTCCCCACTGCACTGGATGGATGAGAAGGAACCCTTCAGAACACTCCTTTGATAAGGGAAAAAAGCCTGACAGCAGTTACAGTCTGGCTAGAGGAGAGCACCACCTTTTAGCTGCCTCTGCTCTTAGAATAGTTCAAAAATAACTGGGCAGAGCTACTTTAATCTGTAGTGGCCTGAAAAGGAAATCACAGTGTAGTACTCACTGGTTTAAACCAGAAACATATTCTGAATGTGATACTCCAGGCTGAACAACAAATGAATGAAGGGTAGGAAAAGGAAATCTGTTTATTGGTGAAGTTTGGAAGAATAATGAAAACAGTTAAGCCTTAAAGCTGATTGGCTGAATGCTCTCAATTGCCATTTCTAACCTTGCCAGCAAGGGGCCAGCGTGGAATGCAGGGTCCTTACACACTGTGAGGGATACAATCCACACAAGTGTGACCTGCTGGGTAAAATGGGATGTCAGAACAGAGAAGAGTGCCAGTGGAAATGGAGATTCTGGGTATATGCCCAGGGTGGGCTTTATTGTGAGCTCTCAATCAAAAAGTTTTGAGTAGTGCAAAGGCAGAGTAGGAGCAAAGACAGAGTAGGAACATTAAGCTCCTAAAACTCGTTTTTGAAAACGATTTTTTTTAGAAGTTTCCTGGTAAGAAGTGTTGGCTCTGACCAGTTCTCCCTGTGAGCTGGGCTATAGGTGGAGCCCATAGCATGTAGGAAGGACACCTGGAGCAAAGTGCTGCTTCCACTAGTGGGTCTGATTTGTCAGTTTGCTTAGTTACAGAATGAAATCTGTCAACTTCTTTCAGCTGGTTCTGACTTGAGTTGGTTGTGATGGTTTCTAAAAAAAGGAAATCTGTAAAATATTTTACAGTAACAAGAAACAGAAGAGGAGTCAAATTACTTCAAGCCAGTATCAGGTGAAGTCAGGGGGTCTTGTGCAGGTAGGCTGTAGGTGTTAGGGGCTTTCAGCACCAGGTGTGGTATCAGCCAGATTCAGAGGATTTGAAGTTACAGGGACAGAGCTCAACAATGCCACTGTCAAGTGATTTCCCAGTTAATCTCTGTGTTAAACTGTAGTAGGGAGGAGTAATGGAAGAGTTCATTAGTTATAGCCCATAATGTCACATCTTAAAAAGTAAGTCTGCTTTCTCTCAATTCCTATGTTTTAAGTCAGTTTTATGTTTGGGAATGACCTTGGCAGCAGAACCAGCTTGGGTGTTTGCTCAGTCTAACCTGTGCTGCAGCATCCCTAGCTCCAGCAGTCCCAGGTAGTGTTACTTGTACTGACTCACGTTGGAGACATGCTGCAACTTCCTTAACAAAACGAATTTTCAGATCCGTTGTCAAGTAACATAACATGACCACCCTTCCAGTCTAGACAAACACTTCAATCAGTGCTGTTTGAGTCAATGTTTTTATGTCTCAATTCAATATTTTTAAAAATAAAACTAGTTCCAATTCTCTCATTGAAATTATCTTTAGAAAACATTACAATTCTGTCTTCTCACAAATTTATTTTCAAATAAATTGACAGTATTTATGTATGCTTTGCATACTAGATCTCTAATGACCAATTCCAGAAACTACTTTGGTTTTAAACAGGGGTTTAATTTCACTTTCCACTGTAGCATTTCCTGCCTCACATGATGAATTTAAACTTTTGAAGGGAAGTGTTTCAGTTTCTGAGCATCCAGACTGGACCAGCCAGAGAACACTTTACAGTTGTCCTCTACACCCCAAGTGGAGGTTTTGGAAATGCACTCCCCTCAGCCTTGTGTGATCCCCACTGATTTTGATCTGATCCAAGAGGATGAGCTGCTCACCTTTTTGTGCCTTTTTGTGTCATTTCTTCCTGAGCTGGAGAGCAGACCAGTGCATGGTGCCACCTTTTCAGGGCAACTTTTGGCTTTTAAAGCATTTTCAGCTCATGCCATTCTTGATAATGAAAAATGAAGAAAATGCCCCTGGCCTAGTGCAGCTTTATGTACCTCTGTCTGCAGCTTCATTGCTTTGATTTCTTTTACCCCTTTCTTTCTCCTCCAGCCTTGCTGTGATTACCCTGGTACTCTTGCTTTCCCCCTGGGTTGCACTTGGCTGTCCACCCTGCCCTCCTTTGCTGCTCTGATTAGTTCAGCCCTGTCCTCCTACCCTGGCTCTGCTCTCTAATTGCACAGCAGACTGGGGAGCTCCAAGCCTGTGAGTTTCATTGTGCTGCTGCTCCCCACAGCTCTGTCCCAGCAGAGGCTGCCTGTGGAAGCAGCCCCTCTAGTGGGATATTTTCCTGTGCTGCTGCCCTACAAGGGAAGCTGCATTCCCCCTTGGATGAACTTAAACCCCTGAGTCTTCACTGAAAAATGTTTTTTCTTTTTAATGACATCCCAATCACTTGCTAAGCAGCTGGTTTAACATAGGCAGAGACTGTTGCTGCAGCTTAAAATTAGTTTTACATTCGATCTGGCATAAAATGTTGGAGCAAAAGTAATTCACATTTTCTTGCTGGGAGGCTTCTCTGCCAGCTGCAAATGGCATTCCAAATTGTGGCAGGAAGTCGGTAGCAGCCCGTGGTAGCTGACATCCCATGGCAGCTTTCCAACATGCTTCCTATCCGTTTTGCAGGTGTAGCAATGATGCAAATAGTCAGCTGCCCGTATGTAAAGACAGTCGCTACCACCAAGACCGGTAATTTCCAAACCCATCCTAGTTCGTTTTGTCTGTAAGTTGGCATGGTAGTGAATGTGGTTGTTTCTTTTATTTCTTTATTTGCTTCCCCACTTGAATGATTACATATCCTTTCTTTTCAAAGCCAGTATAAATGAAATATCATATTTGGTCAGGAGATGACTTCCCCAAGTAACTGTTAGTGTCAGCTTATTCTGTGCCCAAACTGCCGTACAGTTTTCTGTAACCATTGAGTTCTGTAATGACTGTGACTCTCATGCCCATACTTAGTTCCTAGTTTCTCGTGTGGATTTTTGTTTTCCTGCTCCACATGTGCAGTGGCTGGCTGTGCTCGCATGTTGTGTGCGTGTCTGTGCATCTGAGTGTGAGCTTTCATATTTCAAACTGTGGATTTACCAACAGTCACTCTCTGAGAACACGTTATGGCAACGTGTAATGTGTGGTTTCTGTTATTTAAAATGACACTTTTTCAATGTTAAAGGCTCACATTTATGATATTGAAGTTCCAATCCTATCCAATTGGTTATTCTAGAACTTGTCATTCCAAATCTATTCATTATACTCAGTTTGTTGGGATGAGTGGAGAGATAACAGGATACTGCAGCATTCTGGCTTTCTTATCTTTGGACACTTACTTGCCATTTTGCTTTAGGATTTCAATAAAATGTTGGGTTTTTTCAACAAACCCAACAATCTGATACTGTTTCATTCTCATCAGGTTTTATCCAAGGCTCTGAATTAATGCCAGTATTTAAAATTTATCAGAGTTCTGTTCTGTGTTCTATGGCTCAAAATCAATCCACTCCTGCCTTTTTTAAGAGCAACAGGAATATTTCATACAACGGCAGCACAATTAAGCGGTGGGGTAGACTTAACCTCAATTATTTGCTGCAGCCGTCTGTTAAAGACTTCTCTAATAAATAGAGAACCTGATTTTAAAATAGTAGAATAAATAAATAAAAGCTGTCAAGCTTTGTGCTTTGCAGAATTACACAAATTCATTAAATTAATTAAAATCCAATTTGCCTGGGAATGGGCATTACTGATTGCAGAGCACAGGAAGGAGATTTGGAGACAGTGCCTGGCATTCCGATTTACCTTTGAGAACAAGCCTTCTGTTGGTTTCTGCGGTTGAATATTGAGTCGGTCAGGCGCCAGTTGCTGTCTGGGCCCTGCCTGCTCTCACTGCCCTGTCCCTTTGCTGTTCCCTGCCCAGGAGTGCTGCCGGGCATGGCTCCCCCCATCGTGCCCATGATCCACCCGCAGGTGGCCATCGCTGCCTCGCCCGCCTCGCTGGCCGCCGCCGTCTCCGAGTGGACCGAGTACAAAACTGCCGACGGCAAAACCTACTACTACAACAACAGGACTCTGGAGTCCACCTGGGAGAAGCCCCAGGAGCTGAAGGACAAAGGTACTTTGGGGTTTTTTACTTCAGCTTTATACTGGGAACGTGGCTCAGAGCATCAGCAGTTGTGTGCGAGTGTGAGCAGGAGCGTTTCAATCCCTGATCTCCCCTAAGGATGTTCTGAAGTTCTGGTTAAAAGGATCCACATGAGCTGGTGCTCGGTCTGAAAGCTGCACCATGTCTCCACTATGAGAATGTTTGGTTCTAGAGTTGTTTCCAAATCCTGTGCCTAGGGCAAGTGCATGTTCCTGTGCCAGAACCTCCCCTGCTCGTGTTGGAGAAGGCTCCAGCTGCAGGCAGAATGTGGGGGGAATTGAGGGGAAAAGTCAGTCATACTAAGGGTGTAGACCAGGAAAAAATTGAGATCATTGTGCTGAATTTCAGATCTTGAAAAACTAAATGTGTAAATAGATTTGGAGTATGAAGCAAAATGTCACCTCCCCCTGTCCACATCCCTACGCTGTGTTCATGTAAATGCACATTAGATCCATGGGTGGTGTTATATGGAGGGAGATTGCTCTTGTATCATAAATAAGGAGAAAGGGGCAAAAGTCCTGTGGCTCTTACTCAGTTCACAAAGTCTTTTAAGAAAGTCCGAACAGTTGTGCCTTTTTTTGTCTCCTGAATTTTTTGTTACAAGAAATCTTTGTTTAGACAAATGCAGGACACTTACATTGTTGATTCAATTAATGCCCATCTTCCTAATAAATCAGATTAAATAGTAGGTGTTTTTACTGAGGTGAAAGTATCCAAGACAGCAAATACTAATTTTGCTGAGAGAAGATAAGATGTTTTATGCTTTCTCTAAATGAGTGCAGAGAAATCCCCAGGTGGTTCTGCATTGTCTCTGATTTTTATTTTATTTTTTTTCCGCAGCATTTAAAATGTGAAAGTGGTCTTCAGTGTTGTGCTGTTGGTCAAGAATTATTATTGGTTTAGCATTTCTGTCAGTACCCTTCAGTTAGCCTTTAGTATAACAGCTGCCTCACAAGATTTCATTTTCCAGTACCAAGTAGCTCTTGGCACAGGAGATAACTATGACTTTATAAGCAGACGCTGTAAAGCCCAAGAGAGACAGAGAGTGGTGAGAATATATTGAAAAGAAGCTTTGGGTTGGTGTTGTACTTGGAAAATTATACCAATAAAAAGAAATTTGTTGTGATTCTACAGTGGTTCCTTAATAATGCTCAAGAAAACTGTAATCTTTATTTAGAAAAAATGGAAGAGAAGGTCAAAGAGCCAATTAAAGAACCCTCAGAGGAGCCTTTACCAATGGAGACAGAAGAAGAAGAGTCTAAAGAAGAACCCATAAAAGAACTGATGAAGGAGGTAAAAAACCCAAAAGCCAGTCTGAAGTCTCACATTCCTCTGCTTTGGCTGCATCTTAGCCCAGGCAGGTTGGCAGGAGCCATAGTTAATGCCAGTTCAAGTTCTTAAATTCCTGGGGGATTTGAAAGCCTCCCTTTCTGGATTCAGAACTTTCTTTGTTTAATGTTTTTACATAAGGAAAAAAGAACATTCAAAAGAAACATACGTAATATGTTAGTTAAGAAATTAGAGCATGGGATAGAGATTAGCTTATTACTCAGATGTGGTGTTCTCTCACTGATTTTATGGTACTCAGAAAATGCAACTTGTCCTGAAATATTTAATAGTTTTTTCTCTATTTCTTTGCTTCATTGTTTTGGAAGTTTGACATAAAGCTCACATGTTTCCCCTATGCTGTAACTGTAAGTTGAGGCTGTTAGGAACATGTCCTAGAAAGGGCTGTAGTGTTTTCACTAAGCAAAAGTAACTTCTCCTTTTGGAGGCATTTTGCTGTGCTGAACAGCATAGTTTTTGAGGATGCTAAGGGGTGTTTAAATAAAAATCAAAGCTTTTATCCTGATTTCTGTGAACTTCAATGTGGTTTAATGGGCAAAATCACAGAATTCAGTTGCTGGGTTTTGCTGCCACTCCTGTTTTTTTCTGAGGTAGTTACAGTTTGCTGATTTCTGCTACAGAGGTTACTTCAGGTTTTCACTGTTTCATACTGTGTGTCTCATTATCAAATAAACTAATTTTATAAAGAAATGAAAATCCCTTTGTCAGAAAATACACTTACACCTGTATCCAGGCTCTCCTGGATTTCCAGGATTCATGCAGATCTAGGAAGGTATTTAAGTAAGGTTTTGCAGAAAAGTTAATTAGAAGCTTAATCGAAAAGTTAATCAAAATTTAATTAAATGCTTAGAGGTTCTGGAGTAGAGATTTTGGAGTAGCAGCTGTTGTTACAATGCCAGTGCTTCTGTTGTAGGCATGGATGAGGTGTCATTGTGAGCTGCTTGTCAGCGTGGTTTCAGTAAAACAAGTTGATTACTGTGTAATAAATAATTAGCCAGCTGTCATTGCCTGATCTTCAAACTTGTTTTTTCCTTGAGGAGCCAAAAGAGGAAGAAATGACAGAGGAAGAGAAGGCAGCTCAGAAGGCCAAGCCAGTGGCCACCACCCCGATCCCAGGCACCCCGTGGTAGGTGTGACAGTGCTGCTGGGGGTTAGAGCAGTGGTGGTGTGTGCAGGGCTGTCCCTGTGCTGCATTCTGAGCACTGCAGTTGCTGTGTTTGCACTCCTGGCAGCAGGGCAGGGTCACAGCGGGCAGTTGCAGTGACTGGCAGTGTGCAGTCAGTGGGGCTGGCTCTGCTGTGGCCGTGGTGTGCAGTCTGTGGGCACTGACAGGAGCCCAGGGAGTGCAGTGGTGCAGCCTCCTCCCCCTGCAGGTGTGTGGTGTGGACAGGGGACGAGCGGGTGTTCTTCTACAACCCCACCACGCGGCTCTCCATGTGGGACCGGCCCGACGACCTCATCGGCAGAGCTGACGTGGACAAAATCATCCAGGAGCCTCCTCACAAAAAGGGACTGGAAGAAGGAAAAAAACTCAGTAAGAGCAGTCTTACTGCCTTCTTAGGAAGCATAAATATAGCTTACCACTTTGCTTTCCAAAGCTTGTAACGTACATATGTGACAGAAACGTGAGCACATACTGGAAAGGTGGAGTGCAGATTGCAGAGGAATTGGGGAATTGATAGCCCATTGAAGAGGGTAGATACTAACAAGGTTAATTGTTCTGCTAAATGCCAACAGGTTGAAAAACTCCTGACTAAAAAAAGGGATTGTGTTTGTTTTATAAGAAAGAGACCAGAAAAGATTAATCATAATGTACAAACAGGCTCTCACAGAAGAGGAGTTAAGATCACCAGTTGGAGTAGACTTTGGAAATAGCTGCCAAGAGACAACTTTCAAAAGGCTGCTGAGATGAGATTTCTCTCTGGCCTGAGTTCCAGGAAATGGTCCTGGGATTACATGTTGGCTTTGTAGTTGGAGGAGAGCAAAGTGCAGGTAATCAGGTAGATCCAAATGTGCTTCACTAGACTGTTTAGCCTGAGTTGTTTTCCCCTAAAAATAAGAGCTCAGTGTTTATAATTTTTAACTTCAAGTTGGCTGAAGTCCCCAAGTTCCCATAGTGTTACTCTGAGAGTGCCTGAGATCCACGTGTCAGAGCACAATTGCTGCAGTGTTGCCCTTGGTTTGTGCATGAGGTTTCACTCCTAAGTTTAAAAATGTTCATCAATATAAAATCTAAAGTCTTATTGAAATCTGTTGCAGTTAGAGAAGAGCACGAAGCTGCAGAGGAAGCAAACGAAGATGAGCCTATTAAAATCAAAAAGCGCAAGTAAGTTTTTCTTTTTCAGTAGCAGGTGATCTGTGTAGGTAAAATAACTGAGGTTTGTCACTTGAGCCATGTGTGTTGTGTCCTGCAGAGTAGAATGGGAACAGGCAGGGTTGGTGAGAGTCCTCCTTTCTGCTGCTCAGCAGCTCAGGTATTTGATACTGCCCTGAGATAGCTGAGGTCTGTGCAGAGAGGAAATAGCATGTTTTGGAAGTGATTTGAAATGGAAATAAATAGTGTCAGTTGGTGAATCCAAAGAATATTTTGGGTGTAGTGTGTCTTAAATAGCTTACTTCTGTTGTTCATTAATTTCTGGGCACAAGACTTCATTGTCAAAATATCCCACCACCCAGATTTTCATAGTGGTTCCTCTATTTTCACTCTGTTACAAATGTTTACAGGTTTGGCTTATGTCTTTTGTCTGGTTTGCCTTTTGGAATTGCTACATGAGACACACACAGTTTTAGCAGTGTTTTTACTGTGTTATTTGTGGTTGTGTCATCTTAGGGAGGATCATGGAGCTGTTAGCAGTAAGGGCTGGGGGTTTGTTTGGGCTGAAGTGCATTTGCTCTTAGTAAAGCTAAATCAGCACATTTCTCCTGAAGCTGTTTGATGGGCGAGGTCTCACCTGTGTCTCAGCATTCTTGGTGTCCTTGTGAGGTGTTCCCAGCCTGCACACACTCCTCAGTGCTCATGGCCCAGAACAGAAAGTTACAAAGTTAGAGCTGTAGGTGTAAAATCTGCTGCATGTCTGGTAAGACCTTGGAATACAGGCAGACTGTGCTGATTGCTTTGGAGTCATCTGTTGGCACTGAGGTTACTTGGAATACCTTGGCTCCTGAGCTCTAGTGTGAAAGTATTCCTGTCCACCTCTGAGAATGGCTTCCATGGATTGTGAGCCTGTTCTTCTGCTGTGACCAGTGATACCTACCCTGTCCCGGTGTGCTTCAGGTTCTGACCTCCAGGGCTGGTGTTTTGCTTCTCAATTTACACTTTATGTTTGGGGTTTTTTCAGGAAAGATGATATCAAAGACATTGATTCTGAGAAGGAAGCTGCTATGGAGGCTGAGATTAAAGCTGCTCGAGAGAGAGCCATTGTCCCACTGGAGGCTCGGATGAAACAGTTCAAGGACATGCTGCTGGAAAGAGGGGTCAGAAACCTGTGTGTGTGTGAGGAGAGAGAGGGTCAGAAACCTGTGTGTGTGTGTGTGAGGAGAGGGAGGGTCAGAAACCTGTGTGTGTGTGAGGAGAGAGAGGGAGGGTCAGAAACCTGTGTGTGTGTGAGGAGAGAGAGGGAGGGTCAGAAACCTGTGTGTGTGTGAGGAGAGGGGGGGGTCAGAAACCTGTGTGTGTGTGAGGAGAGAGAGGGTCAGAAACCTGTGTGTGTGTGAGGAGAGAGGGGTCAGAAACCTGTGTGTGTGTGTGTGAGGAGAGGGGGTCAGAAACCTGTGTGTGTGTGAGGAGAGAGAGGGTCAGAAACCTGTGTGTGTGTGAGGAGAGGGGGGGTCAGAAAGCTGTGTGTGTGTGAGGAGAGAGAGGGAGGGTCAGAAAGCTCTGTGTGTGTGTGAGGAGAGGGAGGGAGGGTCAGATCAGAGCTCTGTGTGTGTGTGAGGAGGGGGAGAGGGAGGTTTGTGCAGAGCTCTCAGTTCTCTCTGAATTCCAAAATGTGACACTTTGTGGACAGCAACCATCTCACCCTTCCTCTCATCAATGAGTGGTCTTGGTACAAGACTCCAGATTTCAAAGAAAATTACAGCAAAGCTTTGATTTCTGTGTTACTGAAGTGACAGGGTCAAGAGAGATAACTTCCCCCCCAGTTTAGTAATTCCCTCAGTGGACATTGCCAGTCAAGATGAATAGGACTCAGAACCATGTCCTTAATGTTCTTAGAAATGTTCCTACTGAGAAAAGCACCAACTTCCACTCTACTCTGTACAGTCTTATCCTTACATGGGAGACTTTTTGCTTTTAGTTAACTGAAGAAATCTACTTGATGCCAATCAATTTTGATAAATTAAACAAGTTGGATATAAATTTGGATAGTAGCTAAAAAATGGAACACATTCTCAGGCTCTCTTTCAGTGTACATTTTTATATATCACATAGCAGTAGTAAATAAGTATGTATTATCCTTCAGTTTTGAGAGGAAATTGATGTTGAAATTTTCTGTGACAGCCTCCATCATCTGTTAGTGATGGAAACTCCAGGATGAGTTGTATTCCCTCTTCTCATCACAGCTTAGTGTTTTCAAGGAGAACTGTACAACTGCAGTATAATCTGTATATTTGTCTTCATTTAATTAAAGGTCTCTGCCTTTTCAACATGGGAGAAGGAGCTGCACAAGATCGTGTTTGATCCTCGTTACTTGCTGCTCAACCCCAAAGAAAGGAAACAGGTAAAACAGTTAAATTCACTTCCCATGCAGACACAGCTACCACAGGTTTATCTCAATCCTCAGTCTTTGTTTCTGCAAACCTTTCAGACTAATTAGTGCTGTGGGGGATTTTTGTCATGATTAGGGTTTGCCTGGAAATGGAAGAAACCAGCAAGGAAAGGTGTTGATGGTCTTTATTTCCTGTGGTTGGAAGGTCTCATATTTTAACACAGTGGAAGTTGTGTGTCTGCAGAGCACTGCTGAAACCTGAATGAAACTGAGAGCCAGCAGTATCTTGTCAGAGTATTGGCACAATAAATAATCTAGCTATTTTCTTTAAAAGAGGTGTTTGGGGGGAAACCTAAAGTGCATTTTTGTTGTTAAACAAGTTCTCACTTCAGCAGCTTTTCTTTGAGTGAATGTAGGGAAATGGAAAGCTTCAAGAGCATGGGAAGTGTCTGAAACATGGGATTCAGAAAATGGTAACTGGAATGTTGCAGGAACTTCTTCCCCAGGTCTCAGAAGGTGTGTTAGGTACAGCACCTGCACGTGCAGCAGCTTGGATCATTTCCATACTGAAATGCAAAGTGTCTCTAAGATTTCTTGTGTGTTGGTTCTGTGGTGAGAGGAAAGGCAACCAAAGAGAAGGAGAGAAGTGGGGTTTTTCCTGCCTTGTCCCTAGAGCCTGTGTGTGTCACTGTGTGTGCTGTGGTGACTGGTGTTTCTGTAGGTGTTTGATCAGTATGTGAAAACCCGAGCAGAGGAGGAGCGCAAGGAGAAGAAAAATAAAATAATGCAGGCCAAGGAGGATTTCAAGAAAATGATGGAAGAAGCAAAGATTAATCCAAGGTAGGAGTTTCTTTGTGGTCCATGTGCATAAGCTCTACTAGGGTGCAGCGTGTTGGGTTGATTAACCTCACTCAAAATGGGCAAAGAGAAGAAAAATCATGAGGTGTTGTTGAAATCTTCCTTTGTGTGCTTGTTTTCACCTAATCCATGAAATAATAGAACTTGTGATTTACATACTCAAGTTGAAGAAATCCCCAGCATGCTGCCTGGATTGTGAGAAAGGCCTGGGACCCACCACAAGCTTCTTCAGTAACCCTGTTTCTTCTTAATCAGTCTTTGAGAAGCACTAGGGAGGTTTCTTGGGTTTGGAGGGGGCTGTAGGGATGTTTTTCTGGTTACAAACTATGTCAGTAATTAAATGATAAAATGTTCTGGTTGCTTTAATAAGCCCTGGCTACACCCCCCTCTCATTCAGACCCCTGGCAGCAGTCACTGGGGGGATGACAGTGAATGTACATTCAAGATTTCACTGCTGGCTCTATTTGTTTCACAGCTTCTGCACACAGAGGTCATGAGATACATGCTTATGTCACCTGATAAGCTCCAAGGTGTCCTCTTTCAGCATCTCTTGGCTCATCTGGCATTAATTCTTTCCCAGTGAAATAACGGCTCATTTGTTTCACTTCAACTCAGTTTTTTCCAGGGTCTCATTTTGGAAATTTGGTGACAGTGTTGTGGTAACTTTTAAATTGCTTCAGAGCTAACTAATAACTCAGTGGCAGGCTGGAAGGCTGGAGGCATGGAAATGCCTTAAGAAACACTTATGTTAGCTTTAGTACCTCAGCTTTCAGCATATCTTCAGTATATCGTGTTGGGACGGATTCTTTACCTGATTATGGGCTGGGGTGGGAAAGGGAATTCCAGCTGAAAAACTGTCTTGTTTAATCTTATCCTTTGTCTTCTGGTTTCAGTGTTTGTCTAAAGATATTGCTGTACTTCTGTGAGTGCCAGACTGGTTTTTTATCATCCATCTCAGTCCAGCATGCTCAAGAGTTTGTGTTCCACTTCACTTGAGCAGCTCTTGTTCTTCAATCTAGCTGTACATTCACTTTCTAATCCTTTTGAATAAGCTACCAAATTCTCTTCTTGTTTCAATTTACCCTACAGCAACAGTAGGCTGGATTTTCCAAGTCTAATTATTTCCATGCTGTGATGAAAACATTCGTATGATTATAAGTGTCTCACGTATTCTTGGGGCCAGATTTGCATCAGAGCTTGGAAAAAGCACAGTAGTGATTTTTTTCCGAGGTAAGTGGCAGTAATGTACCTACTGCACAGGTTGGAATCTGGCCCTGGAGGTGAGAGAAGGTCAGGGAGACGCTGTGGGATGAGGGGTTGAAAGCCCAGTGGTGCTGCCTCTGCCCATGGTGTGTGAAGGGGTTTCAGCCCTGAGTGCTTCAAGCTCCGGCTCTGCAATGTGCACTGCAGGGGAAGAGCTGGTGCAGCCTGTTCCCTGGGCACTCCTGACAAAGGCTGCCTTTCCTGGTGGCCTCTTAGCATGGTTTGGCTGCAAGTGAGTGCACCTGGGATTTTTGGTTTCACAGCTGTGAAATACCTGGACAGACTGGTGGCTGAACTGCTAACCCACAGAAAAGAAAAGAGTTTTGTAGACAACTGAGTTTTTTTTTCATTTCTTCTCCTTGGTTGCGCTGTAGTCTCTCTCTACACCTGCCCCTTCTGCAGGTGGCTGTACCTGAGCAAACCAGCCCACCCTTGTAAGTCTCTGGCAAACACCTCTTGTGTGAGTGCTGACTCCTGCTGTAGAGTTCACTGGTCGAGCAGCTCTGTAGTGAGACCATAGGATTTGCCTTTTGGGATTTGTCAGTTGTGCTCTGGCACGTTCTGCAGCAGAGGAAACACCTCCCTGCTGAAGCTGCCTCCAGCCCAGACAGCTCTGCCAAATGAGTTCACTTGCCATTTTGTTGCAGAACTACTTTTAGTGAATTTGCAGCCAAGCATGCTAAAGACTCGAGGTTCAAGGCAATTGAAAAGATGAAAGATCGAGAGGCCTTGTTTAATGAGTTTATCTCAGCGGCAAGAAAGAAGGAGAAGGAAGACTCGAAGACCAGGGGAGAGAAGGTAAGGGGACTCTTGAGTTCCAGAGTGTGAGTGGTGTGAGAGAGGTGGGACAGAGCCAGTGCTTGGCTTCCCTGAGCCTTCCCCAAGACTTTCCTAGAGCTCTCACAGGCAGACACTTCAGGGCTGTCCCCCTGGTCTTCCTCAGCAATTTCAAGTTTGCAGTCCATTGATTTTTAAAGTATTTAGAACTGGATTGTGTTCACCTGTGAAGCTGAGTTTGTTTAAAGAACACTGGTTTTTTTTAAATTTACCCAAGCAGTAACATCATCTTCTTAACTGAAGTAATTGCTTTTTTTTTTATTTTTTATTTAGTTCTTTTATCCTGACACATGAAAAGGCAAAGGAGTCTTGCCCTGTTTGGCTGGAGCCCCAGAGCTGGTCATTACCTCTCTTTCCCTCAGTGGGGGCAGGCAGAACTTGCAATTCCCTGAGGATAGTCTCTTTAGAGTTTCAAACAGTTCCCTTTCCATCTCAAAGCAGGCACTTAGGGAGGGACTTCCTAAGCTTTGAATAAGTAGATCTCGTGTATAAACTGCCCCTTATTAGATTTAAAGGTCAGCTGTTAGACATTAGTGAACTCCCTGTGCCACGTGCCTGCCCTGGCAGTGGTGGGAGCAGCCCTGGAGATGGGACATCAGAGGGGGCCACCAGAGCCTGGGGACCACCAGAGCCTGGGGCCACTTGCTGCCACGTCCCTGTGTGTGTGTGTGAGAGTGGAGGTCACCTCTGAAGGCCAATCATTTTGGACATGTGGAAGCCTGCAATTTTTACTATGTAGTGTGAAGTTACTGCAGACTTCCCTACCTGGAATACTGTCAGGAGAGAGAAATGCTGGGGGACAGGTCAGATTTGGGGACAGTTGCTTTCTTTGGGAGGCTTTGCATGTTCTTAAAACCTGGGTGGTCTGGTATAATTTGATTCTGTACTTGATTTTTTCAAACATTGCCTTATTGCTGCTGTTGTCCATAAATGATTGTGCTTTCAGAGGGGAACTGATGTAGTTCAAGGCTAGATTTTGCATACTGCAGTTTGATCATGAATATGGAATTTTAAAGCATTTTTGCAGCTTAATAGTGCAGTTGAAGACTTTAAAGAATAAATACTAATTTTGTTATTGCATGATTGTTCTAAAGTTGAAAAGTTAAGAGATTGTATTTGTTTGCTTTGAATAATGTTTTTTTTTTCTCCAAAAGCCTTTTGTAACCATTTTATGTATTCTGTTTTATAACAAGTGGATAGACTTTACAGTTATGTGCTGTGCGGCCTGTCAATCAGTTCAGTCTGACAGCTGTCAATCACTGACACGCAAATATTATGGGATTCCCTAGTGAGGAAAGCATTGGTATCTCTGTGTGGTGACTTTAGCCTCCCGCAGTTCCGGTACTTTACATTTTTTTAGTTTTTTTCCTTGTGAAGTGATGAGAGTTGTACCTGCAATGTGTTAACTGGCAAAAAAAAAAAAAAAGACTTCTAAATACACCTGAAATGTTTTCAGCCTTATCCTTTGATTTTGAAAGTGCTTAAAACATAACAGAAAATTTAAGGCATTTAACCTGAAGCTTTCTCAGTCTGTCCAAAATCTTTACTTAGGGCAAATCAACTTTACAGAAATCTTTAACGTAAGGGTTTTAGATTATATATATATATATGATGTTTGATTTTGCATTATGGGGTTATGGCTTATGGGATGGGGATGGAGCAGCCAGCTTTTCCAGGGGTTTTATTCCTGTGCCTGATCTCAGTGAGTAAATCCCGTGCCAGCACTTCTCAGATGGCAGAGAGGAGCAGGGGGGGTTAGGGGTTTCAGGGAAGGCACTGGCAGGTAGTGGTGCCCAGCTGCTCCTTTTGCCTTGTCCTGAGTGAGCTGTCCCAGCTGTCCCAGCCTGCAGACCCTGCACTGTGACTGTCCCCAGCCAGAGCTCTGTGTCACCCTGCCCTGGTCCCTGTGAGCAGGCACACCCACTCCCCACAGCTGCCACCTGAAAACGTTACTCCTTTGAGACATTTTCATCTTCTATTAGAAATTTGAAATGAGCTGGCAATGCCTGTGCTTGTACAGGGCACAGGAGTGAAGTGAGAGCTGCTTTAGAGCACTGAGCCTGCAGTGCTGCTGTTTTTCCTGGGGAGGGAATTGGCTCTGCCCTCCTGCCCAGGGAGGAGCTGGCAGGGCTGCAGCTGGTGCCACTGGCAGCTGCACAGCTGGGCAGGGGCTGCAGAGGGTTCAGGGGTGAGGGGTGCCCTGGGCAGGGGCTCCAGAGGGATTTGGGGGCTTTGGGGTGCTCTTAGCACCACACAGCTGGGCAGGGGCTCCCAGGGATGCAGGGGTGCCCCTGGCAGCTCCTGCAGGAGCATCTTCCTGCAGCCCCTGGTGAAGCTTTGTGTGGCAGCTGGTGGCACTGTGCTCCTGGCACCCATCCTGTGCAATGCACACACAGGTGATTTGTGCAAGAGCTTGGGGATACCCTTACCTTAGAGACTTCTGTAGTAACAGCTGGGGACTGTTTGGTTTCTAACAAATATTTCAAATGCCATGGCTTAGAAAGCTTCATATTTTGAAACTGCATGCATGTTTTATGATGTTTTGAAACAACAGTCTTAATTTTACAATGAACAGTTTGCTTAGCATTTTGTTGAGCTCCTTTAAGATAAAGCAGTACTGCTGTAGCTGTAGCACAACATCCCACTGGCACTAAGGGGCTGGTCCCTGATCTCTGCTTTACTGTCTTAGTCTCCTTTGGTATAGTAAAGAAAGCCTGTAGAGCCTTTTATGTTTATATGTTAATATTTTGAAGAGCTGAAAGTATTGGTGGGCAAGGCTGCAGAATGTTTGTGCTGATCTTCATTCCATTACTAAACACATTTTAGAGGATGAGGATGTGCCAGGTCTCTGGCAAGCTGGAGCCTGCTCTGTCCATCTGCTCCCTTCCCTGAGGAACTGCAGTGTTCTGCTTTCCCTTCTTTAAGGGATGGGGAGGGGAGAGAAGTATCAAGTACCAGCCAGCCCTGCTCCTGGGCTGTGGGTTTTGATCCCTGTGCCGTGGAGCTGTTGGGGCTGTGGCTGGGCAGGGTGTGGGGTGCTGTGGAGGCAGAGCCTTGTGCCCTGCCCTGGAGCAGCCCTGGCCCGGCAGGGCAGCCCAGCCCTCAGCTCTGCTTTGGCAGGGGAGGCTGCAGGGCCAGCCCAGCCAGGGGGGTGACCTGGGAGCTGAAGGGCAGCAGGAGCAGGGACATCAGCTTGCCCAGAAATGGAGCTGACACTGGCACAGTGGTTGCCCTTACAGCTGCTGGCTCTGGGACTCGGGATGAAAACATGTTGCTCCTTGTATTGAAATAAACACCTGCTGTGATTGATCCTCTGCCAGCCCTTGCAGTGGCTGTGACAGACACAAACAAGACATGCCATTTCCACTGACAAAGTAGACTAAAACAATTCTTAAACTTTTATGTAAAATGTGCATGTCCATCCTAAATATAATTTTCTTAATTACCCTATGTGGATAATTCTTTATTGGTTAGATCCATCTTAAGACATGGCTCTTTGTTGGCAGATCCAAGCATTTGCCTCTGTTAATTGTACACCTGGAGGATAAATCCATAAGCACCTGATTTCTCTAGAACCCTGTTTCAAGCTGCATGGCTTCTGGAGTACTGATATGCAAAATGCTATCATGCAGCATCAGTAACTTGTTAATTTGACATATATAAAAGCTCAAAAACAAGCTTAAATTGGAGTAAAATAATGAAGTGTATTGGTGGATCATTCTTTCTATATAGAGTTCATCTTAGATGTAGCAGATCACCTAAATGTATCTGCTTTAGCAAAATTGTCTCAAGGAACAGTGAATTTGGGCTGCAGTTATGACTAAATTCAGAGTTTTAGTGATTGCTCTAAATTGCAATGGTGTGTAATGTTAATGTGATCCCTCTGATGAAGGTAAGTCAGCTCCCTTTTTCATAAGAGCAAACTGTGGGATATTAAAGCGTCTTTCTCAAGTGTTGTCTTTCTGTTTCTGTGTGTGTAACAGATCAAAATGGACTTCTTTGAGCTGCTGGCAAACCACCACCTGGATAGTCAGTCTCGCTGGAGCAAAGTGAAGGACAAAGTGGAGACTGACCCGCGGTACAAGGCGGTGGACAGCTCCTCACAGAGGGAGGACCTGTTCAAGCAGTACATCGAGAAAATAGCCAAGGTGGGTGGGAGCCCTGGGGTGGGCTCTGGTGAGCTGTGGGCACTGATCTGTGCTGAGCAGAATTCCATACCGCAGTTACTCTGGGAGTACCCAGAATGGCAGCTTGGAACTTAGAAGTTCTGTCCCTGGTGGATGCCTGTGGGACCTGTGTGCATGCACACACAATATCTGCGAGAGGTTACGCCTCAGGGATTCCTGTGAAATCACTGGTGGTAAAAATGCTGTAAAAGTGCAGCAGCTGCAGACACCACATTGATCACTTCCTCCTAGGATGGGCTGCGTTTCCTTTGCTTGATTTGCCCTGTCAGCTCTTGAAGCAAAATTCCGTAGTGCAGGGATCCCAAGTGCCTTTGAGGTGTTTTGTTCCGGGCTGCCCGTAGTGTGGCAGCCCTTTGGCCGTCTCTGTGCTGAGCAGTGCTCAGGGGCTGCGCTGTTTCAGAACCTGGACTCGGAGAAGGAGAAGGAGCTGGAGCGGCAGGCGCGCATCGAGGCCAGCCTGCGGGAGCGCGAGCGCGAGGTGCAGAAGGCGCGCTCCGAGCAGACCAAGGAGATCGACCGCGAGCGCGAGCAGCACAAGCGCGAGGAGGCCATCCAGAACTTCAAAGCGCTGCTCTCGGACATGGTGAGCCTGCAGCAGCCCTGCCCCTCCCTGCCTGCAGCTGCTCCCTGGGAAAGCCTCTGGGCACCCAGCTCTGCTCCAGACAGCAGAAACCCCACTGGCTTTGCCTGGCTCGGGAGAGGAGGCTGTGCATTTAGGGCTCCCATGCAGAGGGTGCCTGGGTTAGAAGAGGAGGCTGTGCATTTAGGGCTCCCATCCAGAAGGTGCCTTGGTTGGAAGAGAAGGCTGTTTAGGGTTTATTTAGGGTTCCCATGCAGAGGGTGCTCTCCAGGCTGGAAACAGAGCTCCTGGTGTCTCTGGAAATAAAGATCTCCCAGGCTGCCTTTCCTGGTGAACACGGGGTGGTGCACACAGAGCAGGAAGGAAAGGAGGGTGTTTGGATTTTGTGGTTTTGAGAATGCCCAGCCAGGCCAGTGGGACATCTGTGTCTGCTCCAAAGCAGTGCAGGGATTCCTTCTGCCCCTGCCTGTTCAGTTTTTGTGGTGAACCTGCTACCGTCCCTGCTTAAAGCTGAGGGTTTATCTTCTCCTTTACCCTTTCCTTCCACGAGCTGAAGCTCAGCAGGGCTGCCGAGCAGCGCTGCTGCGGCTGCTCTAAGAGGCGCGTCCCCCAGGTGCGCTCCTCGGACGTGTCCTGGTCCGACACGCGGCGCACGCTGCGCAAGGATCACCGCTGGGAGTCGGGCTCCCTGCTCGAGAGGGAGGAGAAGGAGAAGCTCTTCAACGAGCACATCGAGGCACTCACCAAAAAGAAGAGAGAGCATTTCAGGCAACTTCTGGATGAAACTTCAGCGGTGAGCGTTGTTAATGTTCAAATTGATGATCTTTGCAGCCCACTGGCATTTCTCTTTTTCTGCTTTTCTGCCCCACAGTCTGATTGGTTTGGTTTTATTTCCACGGCCTCTTTGCTTCATCGCTCTTTTCTCCTTCATAACAAAATCTGTTCATTATGTTTCCTTACCTGTTTATCTGCAGTTTTACTTTGACTCAACATACAGTTAATTTGCATATAAACTTGTAATCGGTGATCTTTTCATCTTCTTTTTGTTTCTTAGTACTGAGTTGCTTGATCCTCTTCACTGTCTGTTTCCTTCAGATATGCAGGGTGTTTGCCTTGGGCCATCAGTATGGTCTTACCCAGTTCATCTGTTCTGATCTTCTCCTGCTGAACCTGAACTTTTACTCTGCTCATGCTGTGGAATGCATCCCTGATTCTGTGCATTGGGGGTTTAGTGAGGTTTCCTCTTTTGTAGTTCTGTGCCAACTTCAGGCAGCTTTCATGTAACCTGGAGGTTTTTACCTGATTTTTAATGCATTAGTTATTTTGGTTTAGACGTAAGTTTTCTGCAGGAAATTTTTAACACAATATACATAATTGTACTAGAAAAAGACTTCAGAAAATAAATTATATTTGGAGGACCTTGGTCTGAAAATGCCATCTCAAAATATGAAAGAAGGGTCACTATGTAAAATCAACTCATTATAAAATACAACTGTAATAGTATAAGTAATGAGAACCCAGCTCTTAACAGCAAGTTCATCAGTGGACTGGGGATATATTTAAAGGCTTCAGAGGTTAGTAGTGTTTGCATTCCATATTCTAATTCACTTTTAATTTAACTATTTTTGCTTCTTTTGAAAGATAACTTTAACATCAACATGGAAGGAAGTGAAAAAAATAATTAAAGAAGATCCCAGGTGCATTAAATTCTCTTCGAGTGACAGGGTGAGTGTTGCATTGCTCTTGCCAAGCTCCAGTCTGGTGCAGAGAAGGGAGGTGGTGGCTGCTGCAGTGGGCTCAGCTCTGTGTGGACACAGGTGTTAGTAGTTAAATAGGATTTTTAAAAAATTAAAAATGCAGAAGGTAAGGAAAGGTGTAATTACCATGTAATTACTGCTGGTGTTCAGTGTGTTCAGCTGCAGGAAGCACTGGGGCTGCATTCAGTGGGCCATGTTTGTCTTTCAGAAAAAGCAGAGGGAGTTTGAGGAATACATCCGAGACAAATACATCACTGCCAAAGCCGACTTCAGGACGCTGCTCAAGGAGACCAAATTCATCACCTACAGGTGGGGAGTGCCTTTTCTTCTGCTTTGCCACACAAGCAGCAGCAAACTGCTGCCTGCTTTCTCCTGGCTGCTGTCTGTTACTGAGTGCTTAATGAACACAGCCCAGGTGTAGGCACAAGGCTGCTCTCAGTGCCCAGAGCAGTGTTTGTGCCCAGTGCCCAGCTAATGTGACATCCTTGTAGCTCAGGTGTGGCCAAGGCCCTGTGCCTCCCCTGGCTCCCTGTGCCTCCCCTGGCTCCCTGTGCTCCCCAGGGCTCCCTGTGCTCCCCAGGGCTCCCTGTGCCTCCCC
This sequence comes from Luscinia megarhynchos, assembly GCA_034336665.1. Classification (NCBI taxonomy): domain Eukaryota; kingdom Metazoa; phylum Chordata; class Aves; order Passeriformes; family Muscicapidae; genus Luscinia; species Luscinia megarhynchos. The sequence goes on along the minus strand of CM067576.1, from coordinate 305,697 downwards.
TGGCTCCCTGTGCCTCCAGGGCTCCCTGTGCCTCCCCTGGCTCCCTGTGCTCCCCTGGCTCCCTGTGCCTCCCCTGGCTCCCCTCTGTGCTCCCCCAGGGCTCCCCTGTGCTCCCCCTGGCTCCCTGTGCCTCCCCTGGCTCCCTGTGCCTCCCCTGGCTCCCTGTGCTCCCCAGGGCTCCCTGTGCTCCCCTGGCTCCCTGTGCTCCCCAGGGCTCCCTGTGCTCCCCTGGCTCCCTGTGCCTCCAGGGCTGTTCTCACATTGCTTTCAGATCCAAGAAGCTGATCCAGGAGTCGGACCAGCACCTGAAGGACGTGGAGAAGATCCTGCAGAACGACAAGCGCTACCTGGTGCTGGACTGCGTGCCCGAGGAGCGGCGCAAGCTCATCGTGTCCTACGTGGACGACCTGGACCGGCGCGGGCCCCCCCCGCCGCCCACGGCCTCCGAGCCCACCCGCAGAACCACCAAATAGCCAGCCCAGGCTGCCCTGGGCCGGGCTGTCCTGGGCCAGGCTGTCCTGAGCCAGGCTGCCCTGGGCCAGGCTGTCCTGGGCCAGGCTGCCCTGAGCCAGGCTGCCCTGAGCCAGGCTGTCCTGAACCAGGCTGCCCTGAGCCAGGCTGTCCTGGACCAGGCTGCCCTGAGCCAGGCTGTCCTGAACCAGGCTGCCCTGAGCCAGGCTGTCCTGGACCAGGCTGCCCTGAGCCAGGCTGCCCTGAGCCAGGCTGTCCTGAGCCAGGCTGTCCTGGACCAGGCTGCCCTGAGCCAGGCTGTCCTGGACCAGGCTGCCCTGAGCCAGGCTGCCCTGAGCCAGGCTGCCCTGAGCCAGGCTGTCCTGAACCAGGCTGCCCTGAGCCAGGCTGCCCTGAGCCAGGCTGCCCTGAGCCAGGCTGTCCTGAGCCAGGCTGTCCTGGACCAGGCTGCCCTGAGCCAGGCTGTCCTGGACCAGGCTGCCCTGAGCCAGGCTGTCCCTGAGCCAGGCTGCCCTGAGCCAGGCTGTCCTGAACCAGGCTGTGCTGGACCAGGCTGTCCTGAGCCAGGCTGTCCTGGACCAGGCTGCCCTGAGCCAGGCTGTCCTGAGCCAGGCTGTCCTGGACCAGGCTGCCCTGGACCAGGCTGTCCTGAGCCAGGCTGTCCTGAACCAGGCTGTGCTGGACCAGGCTGCCCTGAGCCAGGCTGCCCTGGGCCAGGCTGTCCTGGACCAGGCTGCCTGTCTCCCAGCGCTTGCATGAGCCATCAGGTCACACATCCATCGCCCTCAGTGTACTCAAACATCCCAGCAGCAGAGGCAGGAGCAGCATTAGCGAACGTTCAATGGTCTCTGGGGGGATACCAACAACACAAACCCGCATTAAAGATATTTATGAGTGAATTGGAGGTGGCTGGCAGAGCCCAGGGTGTGGGCTGTTGGTGCCTGTGGGTCTCAGGGCGGTGTGTGAGGTGTGGGTGGCTCTGCCTGGGCTCTCCTCTCTGCAGTGTCCTGCGTGTGTGCCACAGCTGCCTCCTGCTGCCTGCAGTCCTGCAGGAGGGGTGACAGCTCTGGTAGCTGAGATTGCTGATCACTGACAGCCCCCTCTGCAAACACCAGTCCCAGTTCTCGCTTCCACCCTTGGGAGTGGAACTAAATCTGTTAGAGCCAGGGTTCGAGCTGAGTGGAGAACAGGGACTTGAGACCAAACCAGGTTTATTCACAGGCTGCTCTGTTCCTGCCCCCAGCCATTGATTTGCAGCAGTCAGGTTGCTCTGCCCAAGTGAAGTTCTGTCTGATGAGTTTTGCTCGAAGCTGGAAATCCCAGAGGTGACCGAGCAGGCCAGGACGGTTGTATAAACACATTTTTATTTACAATAAAGTGATCTTTACATACTTCTGGATTAGACTGTGCATACCCCCTCTGGGCAATTCTTGTAAACTATACTCCTGTTTTGAATGTTAAACTTGTGTTTCTAAAGTTTAATTTTGAAATGTTGGGATTGTTCAGTTTATGTATTTGAACTACAATAAACCAACCCTTTTTATATATGGATTGTACAGGCTTAATCCCGATTTCTGTTGGATTTTGTTGGACTTGTGAATTTATGAGTAAAGCAAACGACTGAAGTGATCCTGCCTACATTCTTGGCTGTGCTGGGCAGAACAGGGCCTGTGCCACTGGGCAGTGTGGGGTCAGCAGGTGGGCAAGGGGGGTGAGCAGAATGGTTTTCCAGTTCAGCTCTTTTGTGTGTTGCTTACACGTGAGCTGGGGTGCTGCTGGTGGAGCATGGAGCTGGTCCCCCCTGGCAGCCCCTTAGGCAGAGTCCCAGTTTCCCCAGGGGCAGGGGGACAGCCCGTGGAGTCCTCGTCCAGAGGGGAGGGTGGGTTTGTTAAGGGATGCTGACACTTCCTGAGCACCTTTGCTGTGGCAGCCCAGAACGTCCCCTGGCTGGCCAGGCACTCACAGCAGGGCACAGGTCAAATCCAAGCAGGCCTAAGAAAGGGAAAAAAATTCCACTTTTGGAAAAAGCTGAACTAAGTTCTGCCTTGTGGAGCAACCGGATCCAGCAGCCCAGAATGTGCCACACCCAGTGGAGCAGAGGTTGGGCTCCTGCTGCTGGATGAGAGTCCTGCAGCTACTGTGCAGGTGAATGAGTGTCTGAGAGCATCCTGACTGCACGGCCCGTGCCCTGCAGCTGCTGATTCGGGGCTGCTGGTTGAGCTCAGCAGGAGCAGCCCCGAGTCGGGGCAGGGGCAGGGGAGGGGCCAGCAGCTCCTGGGGCTCTGTCAAGCCCCGGGGCTCCCCTGGGTCGGGGCCCTGCAGGTGCTGCCACATCTCACACTGCCCCACTGTCCCCACCGTCCCCAGAGGGACCCGGGATGCCCAGGGGATCCTGCCACCCTCACCAGCCCAGCCCAGGAGCCTCAGGCATGCACACAGACAGGTGTGGGACAGCTTTACTGACACCGCAGCACAGGCTTTCCTTACAGGACAAAAAGGAGCATTTTCTTATAAAATGGTTCGTTTACTCTCGCTATTTTATTTTACCATTTCATTTTTTAAAAAAAGTTACTCCTGAAAGCCGTCCCTTGGAATAAATCCGTTTGCCAGTGCTCTTTGCTCTTCCCCGGAGCGGCTCCTCCGCAGGTGACGCGGGGCTCCCCAGCCTCCCCCGGCTCCGGGTGTCCGGTCCGTGGCTCGGCGCGAGTGCAGCAGTTCCTGTCCCTGCTCGGGATCCATGGCCAGGGCTGTCCCAGGGTCCCTGCAGGCTGTGGGGGCTGGGGGTGCCAGCTCCCCTCGGGGCGTGGCAGCGGGGTCACCTCGTGGAGCCGCTGCCCAAGTGACGGTGCTGAATTTTGTAATTGACTTCATTTGCTTCTTGCTGCAGGAGCAGTTTTCAGATTTACAGAAAATCCAGTCAATCTTATTTTATTGAGCAGGTGCTCAAGAGGGACCTGACCAATCTGTAGAGTAGAAAGAGGCAGCCTCGCCATGCAAAGAGAAAGAGTTACTGGTTTTATTATTATTATCATTGTTATTATAATGTAGGACTGCAGACAGCCTCTCTCTGACACAGTCAGGGGCTAACAGCAATATACAGTTGGATTCCTTTTTAGGTCATAAATTAGCAACTTATACTTTATCTTTAAAAAAATTGAATAAATAAATAAATTAATTAAAAAAGAGAGAAAGAGAGAGAAAGAGAGAGAGACAGTCAGTCACGACATGCAAGAGCTCACAACAGAATGAGAAAAATGACCAAAGCAAAGCCCAGAACTGCAGCAGAGCCCAGGGTTGGTTTGGTTTGCGATCAATGCAGGTCGGAAGCATTGTTTATAAAGGTATTTCATATACCAAAGAAGGCACCACAGTATCTACAAAGCCAAATCCTCAGGAGGGTTCTGGGGGCCGGGGGGCAACCTGGCTGGAGCAGACACATCTGGAGGTGCAGCACATCCCCCCCCCCACGCTTGTCCATTGCAAAACTGAACTTTCCCATTTTGCGTTTGGTTTTGCTGTCTCTGTTGGTAAAACACAAAAGAGTTGTAATAAAAAGACAAATGTGGAAAATGGCAAAGGGAGGCAATTCCAGTCTTCAACACAACAGGTGGAATATTTCTGGGATCAGGTTGGAAGCAATTGGGGTGGGACCACTGCCACCAGAGCTGGCCAGAGCCCACGGTGTGTTACCCCATCAACCCCTTCCCCTGCTGGCAGCCCCCTCCACATCCCCTCCTCGGCCTGGGGAGGGCCACTGCCACCCCAGCACTGCCTGGGGACACGGGACAGCCAGGCCTGGCGTCTTCACACTGCCCTGCAAGAAGTCTCAGCTCTCCCTGTGTAAATCTGGTGTCTGGGGGGTGCCCCCAGTGGCCCCTGGGCTGGGGTGCCCAGTGCTCCTCTGCACAACCGTGATCTGCAGAGCAGGAACTGAACAAAGAACAGGAAGGAAAGGAAAGGAAAGGAAAGGAAAGGAAAGGAAAGGAAAGGAAAGGAAAGGAAAGGAAAGGAAAGGAAAGGAAAGGAAAGGAAAGGAAAGGAAAGGAAAGGAAAGGAAAGGAAAGGAAAGGAAAGGAAAGGAAAGGAAAGGAAAGGAAAGGAAAGGAAAGGAAAGGAAAGGAAAGGAAAGGAAAGGAAAGGAAAGGAAAGGAAAGGAAAGGAAAGGAAAGGAAAGGAAAGGAAGAAAAAGAAAAGAGGAAAGAAAGGAAATGAAGGAAGAAAGGAAGAAAGCAAAGGAACAGTTGAAACCTTGTGTTCACTGGTGTCAGTACATGAGACTCCTAAGGAGCACCTGCCCTCCTAGTTAACCTTGTCCTGGAATATGTACAGGTTGTTTGTAGCTGCCACAGCAATGATGTTCTCGGAGGGGTGCCAAGCCGTGTGCAGGATCTTTTTGCTAAAGTCCAGGCTGTCCACGCTGATCTCGTCCTTCCTGCGCTTGCCGCCCACGCAGACGCGGCGCGGCTTGAGCACGGCGCGGGGCTTGCTGCTCTCCCGCGACGCCTCCAGCGTCACGTCGCGCTTGGTGCCGCGGTCGAACATGCGGAAGAAGTTGTTGTAGGAGCCGCTCATGATGACACTGCAGCGGGAAGGACAGAGCGTTTTCACACCTTTTCACAGGCAGGCTGCTGGTGACCAGACAACATCCAGGGCATGATGAGATTTGGGTGAGCGCTGGAATTTGTCTCAGGCCCAGCTGTGCCTTGTCAGCTCACTCTGATGGCTCAGACAAAAACCATGACAGCCCTGCCAGGGGCTCACACGCTTCCTGCCACCCAGCTCGCTGTCAGTCACACCTGGATACTCATTATCCCCAGGTTCTGGCAATCTGGAGTTAAACCACCTCCTCCAGGTGTCCAGGAGAGAGCAGGACCCTCAGACATCCCCAGCTGTGTACAGACTGCAGGTGCAGGTGGCCCCTGCTGTGCCTCTGCAGACCCCTTAGGCCAGCCCGAAGCTGGGGAAGGGACCCCTTAGGCCAGCCCAAAGCGAGCACCCTGGGCTGAGGGCAGATGCTCACCTGTCAGAGCCGTTCCAGACACACTCGAACTTGTCAAAGATGCAGTCGTTCTCGTAGAGGGAGCAGAGCTTGCTCCGCAGGTAGTCATGGACCTGCCGGGGGGAGGGACAGGGTGAGGCCCCCACACTGACCAGCACAGCCCAGACAGACCAGCACAGCCCAGGCACTGGCAGACCAGCACAGCCCTGACACACCAGCACAGCCCAGGCAGACCAGCACAGCCCAGGCAGATCAGCACAGCCCTGGCAGACCAGCACAGCCCTGACACACCAGCACAGCCCTGGCACTGGCAGACCAGCACAGCCCAGACAGACCAGCACAGCCCAGGCAGCAGACCAGCAGCAGCGCACAGCCCAGGCAGACCAGCACAGCCCTGAGCAGACCAGCACAGCCCTGGCAGACACACCCAGCACAGCCCAGACAGACCAGCACAGCCCAGACAGACCAGCACAGCCCAGACAGACCAGCACAGCCCTGGCAGAGGGTGACAGTGGCAGGGTTACTGCTCTGCCCAAGGCCTCCCACCTGGCTCTCCCAGGTATCAGCACCTGAGCGTTGTCTCCCTCACCCTCCCCCAGCCTGGGGACATGGTGACAACTCACCAGGCCACTTGAGCCCATTTAACAGTTCTGCTTTCCACTAGCTGCAGGCACAAAGCTCCCACACGGGGGGAGCTCCCTGCTCCACACTGACCCAGAGTGGCTCGGAAGGAGCTCGGGGGGCACCTGGCTGTGCCACACTCACCTGGTAGGTCTCAATGGGCCGGTTCTCCATGTTCAGGTCCCACACCTTGACAGTGAGGTAGTCCCGGGTCATGATGTACCTTCCACTGTGGCTGAATTTGACATCAGAGATTGAGGAGATGATCTCAGAAAAAAATGACCGGTTACTTGGGTCTTCAGGCTCTTCAAAAACTGTGCAAGAGGAGAGAACAAGCCCCAGGATTAGCTGAGGCTGGAGCTCCCTGATGTCAGGCCAGTGACCTGCCACCCTCTCCTGGCACCACAGGGAAGCTTCTGGGAGAGAGCATTTGCATGATGCTGTACCCAGCAGCCACATGTGTTTAGGTTTATCACCCTCTCACCAAGTCCTGGAGCTCAGTATAGCAGGGCAAAATGTCTGAAGTGCCCATATAAATGACGTCTACAATGCAGAAAAAGCACTGCCCACAGCAGGACCAAGGCTGTGGGGTCCTTTCTCCACCAGCAGAAACCTGGAGGCTTTTCCCATATAAAAAGTGGCAGCAACAAGAAAAGATAAAGCTGTCAGGCAGGCAGAGAGCAGCTGAGCCCAGGACGTGTCTGGGCTCTGCTGGCACAGAGGGTCTCTCTGGGCTCCCAGCACACACAGAACACGGGCAGATGCCAGGAGGGGGTCCCAGCACACAGGGTGCTCCCCGTCCCTGGGTGGGCCTGGGAACCAAGGCCAGTGGCCAGGCAGGGCAGGCGCTCAGAGCAGCTATTTTTGCTCTGGCCTGAAGGCTTTTGTGTGGCTTTGCCCCTGCTGCAGAAGCAGATCCGGGCTGCTGAGCTCATGGAAAGGATTTCTGAGCACTAATTCTCTCTTACACAACAAACCTACTTTCCCTGGCACAGAGCGGGCGCTGCCCTGCCCAGCCCAGCTCCTTCTGCAGCGGCCTCCAGCTCCCAGGGCACGGGCCCGGCCCGGGCTCCGTGGCACACCCGGCCCAGCCAGGCCCTGGCACACCCTGGGCTCCGTGGCACACCCAGGGCTCCGTGGCACACCCAGGGCTCGGTGGCACACCCAGGCCCAGCCCGGGGCTCTGTGGCACACCCAGCCCAGCCGGCCCGGCACACTCACACTTGGTGTGGCGGTCACACAGCGCGGCTACACGCGTGTCGCACAGGCAGGAGGGCACACAGACACACAGACACACAGACACGCACACACACACAGACACACACACACTCACACACTTGGCGCGGGCGGTCACAGGCGCCGTCACGCGCATGTCGCACAGGCGGGAGGGCAGGCAGGCACACACAGACACACACACAGACAGACAGACACGCACACAGACACACACACACACACACAGACACACACACAGACACACACACACAGACACACAGACACACAGACACACACACACACACACAGACACACGCACACACAGACACACACACACACACAGACAGACAGACACGCACACACAGACACACACACACACAGACACACACAGACAGACAGACACACAGACACACACGCACACACAGGCAGGAGGGAGCACTCACACTTGGCGTGCTGGTCGCACAGCGCGGCCGCGCGCATGTCGCACAGGCGGATGGTGCCCTTGCTGCTGCTGTACACGAAGCTGTTGCAGTGGTGCGGGTGGAACTCGGCCGCCGTGATCACCTCGGTCAGCTCCTCCATGTTGGCCGGCTTGATGTCCACGATGTCTGGCAGGGCGAGTCAAGGAGCGGCCCGGCCCTGCTGCTGCCTCTGGGCACCGTCCCTCCCGCTGCCAGCTCCAGAGCCAGGCTGGCACCACCAGAGCCGGGCTGGCACCTCCAGAGCCGGGCTGGCACCACCAGAGCCGGGCTGGCACCACCAGAACCGGGCTGGCATCACCAGAGCCGGGCTGGCATCACCAGAACCGGGCTGGCACCTCCAGAGCCGGGCTGGCATCACCAGAGCCGGGCTGGCATCACCAGAGCCGGGCTGGCACCTCCAGAACCGGGCTGGCACCTCCAGAACCGGGCTGGCATCACCAGAGCCGGGCTGGCATCACCAGAGCCGGGCTGGCACCTCCAGAGCCGGGCTGGCACCTCCAGAACCGGGCTGGCATCACCAGAGCCGGGCTGGCATCACCAGAATCGGGCTGGCACCACCAGAACCGGGCTGGCACCTCCAGAACCGGGCTGGCATCACCAGAGCCGGGCTGGCATCACCAGAGCCGGGCTGGCACCTCCAGAGCCGGGCTGGCACCTCCAGAACCGGGCTGGCACCTCCAGAGCCAGGCTGGCATCACCAGAACCGGGCTGGCACCTCCAGAGCCGGGCTGGCATCACCAGAGCCGGGCTGGCATCACCAGAGCCGGGCTGGCACCACCAGAGCCGGGCTGGCACCACCAGAACCGGGCTGGCACCTCCAGAACCGGGCTGGCATCACCAGAGCCGGGCTGGCACCACCAGAGCCGGGCTGGCACCACCAGAGCCGGGCTGGCACCACCAGAGCCGGGCTGGCACCTCCAGAACCGGGCTGGCATCACCAGAGCCGGGCTGGCATCACCAGAGCTGGGCTGGCACCTCCAGAGCCAGGGCTGGCATCACCAGAGCCAGGCTGGCATCACCAGAATCGGGCTGGCACCACCAGAATCGGGCTGGCACCACCAGAACAGGGCTGGCACCACCAGAACAGGGCTGGCACCACCAGAGCCGGGCTGGCACCACCAGAACAGGGCTGGCACCTCCAGAACCGGGCTGGCACCTCCAGAGCCAGGCTGGCATCACCAGAGCCGGGCTGGCACCTCCAGAGCCGGGCTGGCACCTCCAGAGCCGGGCTGGCACCTCCAGAACCGGGCTGGCACCTCCAGAGCCAGGCTGGCATCACCAGAGCCGGGCTGGCACCACCAGAACCGGGCTGGCACCACCAGAACAGGGCTGGCACCACCAGAGCCGGGCTGGCACCACCAGAGCCGGGCTGGCACCTCCAGAACTGGGCAGAACCCAGCACAGAGTGGGACCAGCAGGGCCCAGCCTGGCTGCTGCCAGCTGGGAACCCCAGCTCTGGTACCAGGGCTGGAGACCCTCTGTGGGGCACGAGACTTGCTCTGCCCACCCAGCCCAGCCTCAGGAAATGTCGTTTAGCACAACACTGCGGCGTGGTGACCGTACTGAAAAGAGCAGTGGCAGCAAAGCCCAGGGCACAGCCGCCACACAGAGCCCCTGGAAGGCCCTGGGGCCGTGTGGACTCCCTGGTTTGACACACAGTGCTCCCCACCCTCATCCCTGCACACAAGCAGCATCACAGCCTCCCCTCTGCAGCCCTCAGAGCTCCCACACGCCTGTGGCTGCTGAAATCCTCTCCATCTGCCTAGACCATGCCCCAGGGGTTTCTCAGCAGGAAACACCACATAAATACCACCAGTGATCTGTGCCCTGTTTATTATTTCCGATGGGGCTGTCACAAGCGTGGCTGTCACAGCCTCATCTGTGAGCGTGACTGGCAGCCTGTCACCTGCTGCAGGGTGTCACAGGCCCTGCACCATCAGCCCTTCCATCTTCCCCAAGGCATGTCTCCTCATCACCTGCAGCCCCCTGGGCCCGCCCCACCAGGCCCTGCAGGCAAATTCAGAGATGTGTCACCCACACATCAGCGGGTGACAGCACGGCGGTGGCAGTGCCAGCTGAGGCCTGTGCCGTGCAGGGAGCGGCTCCGTGCCAGCGCTGGGTGCTTGTCGGGACACAGCCCGGCACAGATGAGAGGGAGTGCCCCGAGGACGGCACGTGGACCAGGGGACATCAGTGCTCTGGGGCCGGGGCACAGCAGGCAGCTCTGTGTCCCACTGCTCCCTCCTGCCAGCGCTGCAGAGGGTGAGGCTCCTGCAGCAGGGCACCCAGCGGCCGTGGGGCGCAGCCAGTGCTGCCCTGCCCTGCTCTCCAGTGCTGCCCTTCCCCTCCAGTGCTGCCCCCTGCCCCTCCAGGGCTGCCCCTGCCCTGCCCCTCCAGTGCTGCCCCTCCATTGCTGCCCTGCTCTCCAGTGCTGCCCTGCCCCTCCAGTGCTGCCCTGCCCCTCCATTGCTGCCCTGCCCTGCCCCTCCAGTGCTGCCCCTCCAGTGCTGCCCTGCCCTGCTCTCCATTGCTGCCCTTCCCCTCCAGTGCTGCCCCTCCAGTGCTGCTCTGCCCCTCCATTGCTGCCCTCCCTGCCCCTCCAGTGCTGCCCTTCCCCTCCAGTGCTGCCCTCCCTGCCCTCGCCGCACCGGGGCCGCCCCAGAGCTGCTCACACCAAAGGATACTGAAGCTCTGGTTGGTGATTTCGAAGTTCCACAGGTTTATCCGCAGGTCGTCGGCAGACATGTAGGTCTCGTAGTCGCTGTTGACGGAGATGGAGTTGATGTGGTAGGTGTGGGCGTTGGCGAACACCCTGCGGGGAGTGGCCTCCACCATCAGGTCCATGGGCCGCAGCACGGGCACCTGGGGACAGGACAGCAGGGACAGGCTCAGGGCACGGCTGCCCGGCACAGGGATCCCTCAGGGCCCACAGAGCTCTGCCAGCGCTGCTGCACCCATCCTGACAGAGAACCAGAGCTGCCCAAGGCTCTGGCAGAAGGACAGACCCAAAAGCACCTAATTCTGAGAGAGGCCTCAGGATGGTTAGAGCACAGGGAAGCAGTGAGAGCCCAGTAAACCTCCTGATCTTCTGCAGCCATCACTCCAGCTTTGAAACAAAAAACGACCAAAGAACCTCTTCTGCCTCGTTTTGTCACTGGTAGCCAGGATCTGAAATTCCTGGAGCATTTCTGGCAGAACTACATTTCTTGAAAGAGCCAAGTGAGCACGTTTTTTCTTTAAACTCTTTTGCATTGTCTCACAGTGAGGTGAAGGAAGTAAGAGATGAGAAGGGACAGAGAGAAGGACCAGGAGCTGAGCTGTGGGTGTTTGCCTTCAGATAAACCAGCATAACCCTGAGGCGAGTGGGGAGTGTGTGAGGAGTGGGTCAGTAATAACTCTGGGCTCAGGGCTCTGCAGGCAGCTCAGTGCTGCAGGAAGGTGCCAGCCCCGCTCTGGGCTGTTTCCTGCCCCATGGCTGTGCTCTGTGTGCTGCCTGCAGAGGCGTCCCTGGCTGAGAGGTGCCACGGCAGTGACTCCAGAGCGCTGGTGCTGCCAGCTCAGGGCCTGAGCCTGCTGTGACGAGCCTGGGCACTGATTGCACCTGGCACAGCCAACGCTGCTTCGTTTGCACTGACAGGTCCTGCTCAGCCCCTGGGGCTGGGGCTACAGGGACACTTCCTTTATTCCTGGACTTGGCCTGTCACCAGGTAAAACCCCACAAGAGGGACAAACCTGGTTATCCATCAGTGGTTTGCTGAAGCAGGGATTTTATCTGCTACAGTGGCAAGAATCTGCCCTGAAGTACGGAAAGCAGCGTGCCCACAGGCTGCAAGCTCCTGCTTAAGGGTATCAGCAGTGAGGATTTAACCCTGGCAGCACTGAAGCTTTGAGGCAGGAGCAGTCAGGAATTCGCCAGGAGCAGGAGCTGAGCTGGCTCCCCCACAGCAGCACAGGGACCTGGCTCAGGCCAGCCCAGGAGAGCAGCTGCCAGACACCAGCAATGGGGCAATGTGACAGCAGCTGCAACTGCTCCTTGTGGTTTTCTGAAGCAGGCACAAGGCAAGTCAGCTTCTGCCCAACCCACCCAGATCAATCAGCAGTGCCACAACAACCCTGAACAGCAGAGACCCCCGTGTGCACCCACCCCTGTGCCAGCTCCAGAGCCCGCCTCAGGGCAGGCTCCGCTGTCACACACACCCGTTATTAAAGGTAACTCGGTGTAACAAAGAGATCAATACACAGAAAGATTGTGTCTAATAAATTCAACCACTTTCTGTTTTCAGGATGGGGGGCAATGCCAGACACTTTTCACTGAAAACAAAGTAAGTCTTCATTTTGATTCCTGCTTGTAGCTCTGTGGTTACCTGCCAGGTGTGGCACAGCTGGCCCCAGGCAGCTTACCCTGCACTCGCCTTGGCCAGCCAGGCTCTGAACTGGCACATGGGGAGTTTTCTCTCTCCTGGATCTATGGCAGGACACACTCTGTGCCCCTCTGGGGACAGCTGAGCAGTGCCAGTGCCAGCACCGTGCCAGGCCAGCACTGTGCCAGGCCAGTACAGCAGTGCCAGTGCCAGTGCCAGCACAGGGGCAGTGCCAGCACAGTGCCAGTGCCAGTGCCAGTGCCAGTGCCAGTGCCAGGCCAGCACAGTGTCAGTGTCAGTGTCAGTGCCAGTGCCAGGCCAGCACTGTGCCAGGCCAGTACAGTGTCAGTGCCAGTGCCAGTGCCAGCCAGCACAGTGCCAGTGCCAGCACAAGGGCAGTGCCAGTGCCAGTGCCAGTGCCAGGCCAGCACAGTGCCAGTGCCAGCACAGGGGCAGTGCCAGCACAGTGTCAGTGCCAGTGTCAGTGCCAGTGCCAGGCCAGCACAGGGGCAGTGCCAGCACAGGGGCAGTGCCAGCACAGGGGCAGTGCCAGCGCCAGTGCCAGGCCAGCACAGTGTCAGTGTCAGTGTCAGTGCCAGGCCAGCACTGTGCCAGGCCAGTACAGTGCCAGTGTCAGTGCCAGTGCCAGGCCAGCACTGTGCCAGGCCAGCACGGGGCAGTGCCAGGCCAGTACAGTGCCAGTGCCAGTGCCAGGCCAGCACAGTGCCAGTGCCAGCACAGGGCAGTGCCAGCACAGTGTCAGTGTCAGTGGCAGTGCCAGCACAGTGCCAGTGCCAGTGCCAGTGCCAGTGCCAGGCCAGCACGGGGGCAGTGCCAGGCCAGGACAGGGGCAGTAGTCACTGTCGGTGCCAGCACAGGGGGCAGTGCCAGCACAGTGTCAGTATCAGTGCCAGTGCCAGTGCCAGGCCAGCACGGGGCAGTGCCAGGCCAGGACAGGGGGCAGTGTCACTGTCAGTGCCAGCACAGGGGCAGTGCCAGTACAGTGCCAGTGCCAGTGCCAGTGCCAGTGCCAGGCCAGCACCGTGGGCCACCACGAGCCCTGCTCCCCCAGCCCAGCCCCTGCTCCACAGCAGCATGGCCAGAGCTCAGCTGCTCCACAGGATTTGGCCAAGTGGGATTAGTCAAGCTGAAGCTTGGATTGACCCCAGCCTGCAGAAGGAACCTGTAATCCGGTCCCTGGCAAATCAGGGAGCAGAGCAGGCGCTCAGGGATAAATCCAGGGAGTTTTCTGCCTGCCCCAGGGGCTGAGCTCCTCCAGGCACTCTCCCCAGCACTCATTCCTACCTAAATTACATTCTGTGACTGCCCAGTGCCACCTCAAACTCAGCATTTTGCAGAGGCAATGAGCATCAAACGCTATTTTCATGGCAGACTGAGAACTTCACACTGCTCAGAATTTTGTCACCTGCCCTGTGACATCAGAAGGGACCCTCCTGCAGGGGGACAGAGCTGCTGCCTCTCTGCTCATCCTCCTGGAGCTGCTGCTCCCAGCTCCTGTCCCTGCCTCCTCACTGAGCTGCCCTGCAGAATGGGCACAAGGAAAAGGGGCAGAAAGGCAGCAGCAGCCCCCAGAGCTCCTCCAGGGCATCTCCAGCACAGCCCCTCTGGGACTGCAGCCAGGGGAATCAGATGCAGTGGGGCACAGCACAGCCTCCCTGGGAAACTGCACAGGGGCCAAGGAATCCCAGGGCTTCAGCAAAATGGGAGACACAGCAGGATTTGTGCTGGGATTTGCTGAACAGAGAGAGTGAAGCAGCTCTGGAGAGAGGGATTGTGACAGCCACAGCCCCAGCAGTGTCCACAGACACAACAACAGCCCTGCCACTGCACCCAGTGCCAGCCCAGGCTGCCCTGCACTGGAGGCACCACAGCAAACACACCCTCTCCTTGGAAAGGTTTAATGGATATCACCTGTGTTCATTATCTCCTACACACATCCCAGGAACAGGGAGGTATCTGGAGCACACCTAGGCAGCTACCCCAGGTTAAAGGGCTGCAGATATTACACTGGGGATGATTCAAATCAGCAGAGCTCTTCTAATGACAGTAAACACCTCCCTACACAGCCTGAGCTGAGTTAAATATTCCTTTTGCACTATGTGGGTTACAAATCCCTCAGAGGATGAGGCTCATCAAGTGCATTTAAACCATTAAACCAAATGGGTGAGAAATTATGGCAGCAAGGTGCATTTCAAACCTTTTTTCACTTGTCTGTGGTTGAAAATTGAACCACGGATGGATGTGGGTTTAATTTAAAGCACACCCATCACAGGACAATTACATGTCAGATTTACACCCAGCTGCAGAAAACAGTTCCAGCTATGTAAATATGTGTCTAAGTAAAATCATCAAAACATTAGATCAGATGGGGCTGGTGGAAAACCCTCAATCTCCTGTCCTCAGGGACCACAGGCACTGCACAGCAGAGACCAATAAGCATCACACTGAGCACTTCAAACGTGTTTGACCTCCCAGTGCCCTGTGCCTCTGCCAGGAGCAGGAAAGGCACTGCCTGACCCCAGAGCAGAGGCAGACAGCCAGCAGCAGCTGCTCCAGCACAGCCCTGAGCTGCTCCAGCTACAGCCCTGAGCTGCTCCAGGTACAGCCCTGAGCTGCTCCAGCACAGCCCTGAGCTGCTCCAGGTACAGCCCTGAACTGCTCCAGGTACAGCCCTGAACTGCTCCAGCACAGCCCTGAGCTGCTCCAGCACAGCCCTGAGCTGCTCCAGCACAGCCCTGAGCTGCTCCAGGTACAGCCCTGAGCTGCTCCAGCACAGCCCTGAGCTGCTCCAGGTACAGCCCTGAACTGCTCCAGGTACAGCCCTGAGCTGCTCCAGGTACAGCCCTGAGCTGTTCCAGCACAGCCCTGAGCTGCTCCAGGTACAGCCCTGAGCTGCTCCAGGCACAGCCCTGAGCTGCTCCAGCACAGCCCTGAGCTGCTCCAGGTACAGCCCTGAACTGCTCCAGGTACAGCCCTGAGCTGCTCCAGCACAGCCCTGAGCTGCTCCAGGTACAGCCCTGAACTGCTCCAGGTACAGCCCTGAACTGCTCCAGGTACAGCCCTGAGCTGCTCCAGCACAGCCCTGAACTGCTCCAGGTACAGCCCTGAACTGCTCCAGGTACAGCCCTGAGCTGCTCCAGGTACAGCCCTGAGCTGCTCCAGGTACAGCCCTGAGCTGCTCCAGCACAGCCCTGAACTGCTCCAGGTACAGCCCTGAACTGCTCCAGGTACAGCCCTGAGCTGCTCCAGCACAGCCCTGAACTGCTCCAGGTACAGCCCTGAACTGCTCCAGCACACAGCCCTGAGCTGCTCCAGCACACAGCCCTGAACTGCTCCAGCACACAGCCCTGAGCTGCTCCAGCACAGCCCTGAGCTGCTCCAGGTACAGCTCTGAGCTGCTCCAGGTACAGCCCTGAGCTGTTCCAGCACACAGCCCTGAGCTGCTCCAGCACAGCCCTGAGCTGCTCCAGCCACAGCCCTGAACTGCTCCAGGTACAGCTCTGAGCTGCTCCAGCACAGCCCTGAGCTGCTCCAGGCACAGCCCTGAGCTGCTCCAGCACAGCCCTGAGCTGCTCCAGGTACAGCCCTGAGCTGCTCCAGCACAGCCCTGAGCTGCTCCAGCACACAGCCCTGAGCTGCTCCAGCACACAGCCCTGAGCTGCTCCAGGCACAGCTCTGAGCTGCTCCAGGCACAGCACCCAGCTGCTACCAGGAGTGCACGGGCTCAGAGTGAAACAGAGGCAGTGAGGGGACTCCAGCCCTGTTCAGTTCTCTGATATTTCAGAATGACTTTCAACAGGGAAATCCCAGGGCCTTCCTGGCTGTTTGACCAGAGCAGGAAGCACCCCTGGGATAACACTGCTGCCTTTCCAAATCCTGCCTCCCAGCCTGCTGAGGGCTGGCAGCCCCAGCTCCCACAGCCAGACACGAGCAAACCTCTCCAGCAGGCTCTCAGGCAGCAGTGTGTCAGGCTGGAAATGCAGATCCATATCTACATGAAATAAATGCAGCCCTGTACTGAGACAAGAATTAACTGCCCTGTTCATTGGCTTCATGCACGATGGAGCTGGGACCCACAGAGCTCCCCGTCCCTGCACAGCACAGCTCCAGCCCTCGGGACAGGGACACCCTGACACCAGGCACGGCAGGACGGCACTGCCCCGCACCCAGGGACAGCAGCAGCAGTTCTCACCCTGCAGGAGCGGCTCCCAGCCCCGGGGCCCGCACTCACCCGCAGCACCGTGATCATGGAGGGGTCTCGCAGGCGCCCCTCCTCATCCTTGAGGTTGTACCCCTCCGGTCTCTTGTCCCTCTCGCTGACCTTCCAGAGCTTCACAGTCTTATCTGGGGGAGCAGAGGCGGGACAGCATCAGGGCGGCGCCCCCCGAGCCCGGAGCTGCGCGGAGCCAGCTCTCAGCCGCAGGCACTCCCACCCCCGCAGTGCCACCGAGCCCCCACAAGAACGCCACCAACGCGGGGTTACTCTCAGGAACGGCGCTTTCTTCACTCCCTCCCGGCAGGGACTTCATCCACACTTTATCATCACTTCCACCAGGTTTCACACAAAACCCCATCATCCATCTTCATTTTCTCTCTTACACACCACTCTAAAGCAGTGCCAATTAATTTGGTTTTTGTTAACATACTCAATTTGGGGGGGTCACTATAAAATATTAGCGTAACAGTAAGAACAAAAAGAAACAGCATAACACAGGAGTATTTCCGAAGTAATTGTTTTGATAACCTGCCTGCATATGGAAAACCACCCAAATGGAAGGGTAATATCCCTGTGAATCAAAAAACTATTTAAAAAATCAATTAACAGAACATTATGCTGTATAATTAATCTTCATTGCATTTCAATGATTCTCCCCCAAACGAGTTTAATAAGTCTTTGAATTTTATTACAATGATCAATAGAGTCAATTCTATAACACAAAGTGAGTTGGCTATGGAAGATAATTAGACCCCTCCTTTTCCCCTGAAGTAATTAAGTCACATCCATCTTAAGGTCCCATTCATCCCAAATAATATTCCTAGATCCTCATGATATTTACTGGAACATACCATGGAACTGCTGAGCCAAATACAACTGCAAACTGAAACAAAACATCTGCAGTTTGTCTTAAAAAAAAAATAAAATCCCAGGATCCTGAGAACAAAACATATGATTTGTCGGCAGGGCAGAAGCCTCCCTCTCTTCTCAAAGGGAGGGGCTGCCGTGAAATACACCTGGAGCAAGGGCCTGAGCTCTGCCCGAGCCATTCCCCAGGGAATGCGGTGCCTGCAGGGAGGGTTTGCAGCCGGGATTTCCCCCGGAGCAGCAGAGCCGGGCGCTCAGCCCAGGGCACGGGAGGCAGCCCGGGCACGCACCGTTGGTGGAGAGCAGGAAGTACGCCGCGTTCTGCTGCGGCAGCCATCGGATCTTGTTGATCTTCTCCTCGATCTCCAGGCTCTTCAGGTAATCGAACTCCGGCTCGTGGCTCTGGAAGGTGCTGTAGACATTGTACTCTCCCCTGCGGTGGGGCTGGTTCTTGCTCTGCGGGGGGAGAGCAGCGGCTGAGGGTGCTGGAGCTCCGGGGATGCTGAGCGCAGCGCTGAGCGCCGGGCACAGCCTCTGCTGGCAGCACAGCCGCTGCTGGGCTGGCTGGGAACGGACAGGGAACGGACAGGGGACGGACAGGGGACGGACAGGGAATTGAGAGGGAACGGACAGGGGATGGAGAGGGGATGGAGAGGGAACGGACAGGGAACGGACAGGGGATGGACAGGGGATGGAGAGGGAACGGACAGGGAACGGACACGGAATGGAGAGGGAACGGACAGGGAACGGACAGGGGATGGAGAGGGAACGGACAGGGAACGGACAGGGAACGGACAGGGAACGGACAGGAACGGAGAGGGGATGGACAGGGAATGGACAGGGGATGGAGAGGGAACGGAGAGGGAACGGACAGGAACGGAGAGGGAACGGAGAGAAAATGGACAGGGAACGGACAGGGAATGGAGAGGGAATGGAGAGAAAATGGACAGGGAACGGACAGGGAATGGAGAGGGAATGGAGAGAAAATGGACAGGGAACGGACAGGGGATGGAGAGGGAAATGTGTGGGAATGGAGAGGGAATGGAGAGGGAAATGTGTGGGAATGGAGAGGGAATGGAGAGGGAAATGTGTGGAAACAGAGTGGGAACGCAAGGGAAGGTAGCAGAAGGGATGCCACCCCTCTGTCTGTCCCTGGTGAGTGGCTGGCACCCTGTGCCAGCTCCTGCCAGGTGCTGAACCAGCCACAGAAGAGCTGCTGGCAGCAGCTACAGGTTTGGGATGGGCAGCCTTGGTTTGGGGGGTGAAGCCCCACACGTGCCCTTGAGCAGGAGCTGAGTGGGAACATTGAGAGTGGTGCTGGAGGCTTAAAGTTCGAGAAAAGCAGTAGAAAAATGTAATGGGAGGAAAAGGAGAAATGAAATAGTGCTGGAAAGGCTGATGAAGTGTCTGCACACGTGATGGTTAAACACTGAGTTCTCTTTGGCATACATAGAAATAATTTTAAAGCTTTAACTTTGAGAAAAATTAAAACCATCATCGGACCATGACATGTCTCATGCCCAGGTCTGATGCTTTCCTCAGCACAGCTGAGGGCAGGTCCTGCTGACTCAGGCACAGCAGCTCACTGGGGCAGCTCTGGGGCTGCTGGGGACCACCCCAGGCAGCAGAGCTGGCACAGCTCCCCCAGCCAGGCTGGCCAGGTGCTGCTGGGGCCGGGGGCCAAACACATTCTCCAGCGGGCACAGCCTCCAGCTTCCAGCACAGCACGTGCTGACACTTCCCAGGCAAGGTTTGGGAAGGGAAACATCATGGTTGTAACCACCTACACTTTCCAGAATTCGGGTGGTATCAGGGGTTCTTGGGGTGGTGCCATGTCCGAGATGGGAGATGACACTTGTCACACCTTGTCACACACTTGTCACACCTTGTCACACCTTGTCACACCTTGTCACACACTTGTCACACACTTGTCACACACTCAGATGTGCTGCCTGATCCTGTTAGACCTGGAGCAGAAGAGTGCAGGCAGTGCAATGTTTGGAAGGTGTTTGGCAGGAGATCTGGCCCTGCTGATGTTAACAGCTGCTTTCCAGCTCCTAGTATGCCAGGAGAGCCCTGAGCTGGGGAGTGACACAGGCAGACTGGGGAGCAGCAGGAGCTTCACTTAAAAGGATGGAATGGGCATTCTGCATTGACTGGCACTCACCTCCTGCTCACGCTGGAATATTACAACCCGGCCCCCCTTGTCCCCTGTTGCCAGCAGCTCTCCGGTGTGGTTGAACTCAACTGTGGAGATGATGTCAGCTGGTGAAGAGAAGACAAAGACAATTTAAGTAACTGCAGGCTGAGTTCCACAGGCATCCAGAAAGCGCCGTGCCCCTCGGTGCTCTGTACCCTGTGGCATCTCCATAAATCCGTTTTTCTAGAATCTCTAGCGCTCAACGGGCTGGGCATCGCAGTTGTAACTGCAAACGCTTAAATCTGCATTGTTTACCCTTGAGGCAACGCACGGGAGCTGCTAATGATTGGATTTGTTTGGCCTATTTTTAGAAGGGTGTCGGAGGTTAATTCCACGGCAATTAGTGCCCAGCTGGTGCTCCCCGGGCCGCGGCCGCAGCGGGAGAGCGGCTGCCCCGGCAGGCGGACCCGGACCGCAGGCTCGGCCAGGGCAGCTGCCGCGGGCGCTCCTGCCCTTCTCGCCTCTCCCTCGGCAGCCCCGGGGCAGCCCTGTGCTGGCCACGGCACAAACTCTGCCTGTGCTCTCGGGCCCTGGCACCCGGAGCCTCCCTGCGCTCTGTGCCGGCTCTGGGTGTGGCAGCAGAGAAACCCCAGAAACACAGCGGGGCTGCCCCCTCTCCCTCCCCATGAGTTTATCCCAGGTACAGACTAGAAAACTACCTCAGCAAACGAGAAAGGACAAAATGCAGCAACTGGCCCAAGCTCCTGGTGCCACCCAGAGCCATTGAGGCTCTTCCAGGACACCAGCCCAGAGAGCAGCCACCAAACACAGCCCATGCTGTGCCGTCACCCAGACAAGGCACCCTGAGCCCCCTCACACAGCCACGGGCTCCCCAAAACACCTCTGTGCCCCAGACAGCGTCCCTGCTAGCCAGAGACTCCAGGCAGATTGCAGAGAACAGACAACCCACGCTGGCAGTGTGGGGACTCACCAAAACACTGCTCACCAGCACATCACACACCAGTGGAAACCAGCACACCACACTCACCAAAACACTGCTCACCAGCACATCACACACCAGTGAAACCAGCACACCACACTCACCAAAACACTGCTCACCAGCACACCACATACACCACACACACCAACACACACCAGTGAAACCAGCACACCACACACACCAACACAGCAGTGCTCACCACACACACCAGTGCTCACCACACTCAGCACACACTGCTCACAGGCAAACGGGGCTGGACTGGCTGGCTCTGGGCTGGAGAGCGCCAGGACCTGCCATGGAGCCCTGTGGCCATGGGGCAGCACCCAGGGGCAGGAAGGTTCCACCCTCTGCCAGCGCTCAGGGAGGCTCAGGAGTGCTGCAGGGGACTGAGCTCCACTGCCTCACACCAGTGGGGTGCTGGCCATGGGCAGCACCTGGCAGAGAGCTCAGGCTTCTGGAGTCCCAGCTGTGGGATGGATTCTGAACTTCTTCACATCACCTGCTCTTCTCTCTTGTTTGGACCTGAACTATTGGTTAAATAGCATTCCCATTTAGCAACCACATTCAGAAAACTCCTCCCAAAGGGCAGGAATTTTTAAAACAAGCATTTTTAACACCTGTTAGAGGCTGGGGAGGGACACTGGGACAGGCCAAATTCCATCTGTGCTGCTGGAACCTGTCCACCTCCCTACAGCCCGTGACAGGCCTGCAGAACCAGGGCCCAATCTGCAATTCCATGGAATGGCTGCTGGGCTAACACACACGAGAAAAACACAGCCCTGGGAAGCCAAGCCAGAGCAGGCTCCTGTTCCCACAGGTAACTGCAGCCACAGGAGCCAGAGCCAAGCCAGACACCTTCAAGCACTGGAATTCTGTGTTTGGCACCAAGCCTGGCTCACACAGAGTTCCCATTCCTGCAGCATGTGCCCCCCACCCTGGAGAGCATCACTGCAATGTCGTGGCTGAGCCTGGTGTCACTGGGATGTCACTGGATGACGCTGGGAACAGCTGGGAACAGCAGCCAGGGGACTCTGGCTGTGGCTGGGCAGTGCATTAGCCACAGCCACACCTCAGAATGAGACACGCTGCTTCCTTCTAAAATTACCCTGTACCTGCTTTGCTCTATTTAATCCTCTCATTACCAGCTGCCAGTTTTAGGTCATTCCCTTTTCAATGAATTAAAAATAACTTTGTTGCTGCAGTGAGGCATTTTTCAGACATGATCTAATGCAGCAGCCGGGGAGCAGGGAGTGGTGTGAGACACCAGGGCCAGGCACCCCAGGCACTCTGTGCCCCCCAGGCACTCTGTGCCCCCCAGCCCGTTCACACTGCACCCACAGGGACGGGGTGTCAGCCCTCAGACCCTGCCAGCCCTGCTGTTTACTCGTGCCCATCCTCAGGATCAGAGCAGGACACCAACAGAGCCTGGCTAACAGCACCCTTCATACGTTAAATATTAAAAAATCTCTCCTGAGTAGAAGTGTCCCCCGAGCCCAGCAGAGCTGACAGAAGCATCCCCAGCACCCATGGTCTCTTTCCCTGGGCAGGAACATCCAGAGGCGATGGGGGATCCCGGGGAGCACAGGGTGCACCAGCTCCTTCCCAAAGGTCTGTGAACAAACCAGAGTCTGTCCCACCCACCTGCTGCCCCCGAGACAGCCTGGCACCAGTGGGGACGCACAGGACTCGTGCTGGGTGATCAGTAACTTATCCCATTTCTCCCAAGGTTCCTTCGCCAGTTTTGTGACAACAGAAAGGAAAAAACCTTGCTTCTTTTTTGCTTTTTCATTTCCTTCATCACCTCCTACACACTGAGTGCCCCAATGCGGGAATTTAAAGCAAACAGTTTCCATGGAGACCCAGCCCGTCCTCCCTCCCTCCATCCTTCCCTCGGCATCTCTGCGCCTTCACGCTCTCGTGCTAAAAATATCCGAGATGGGATTTGATTTCCTCCGTGGCGATACAGTTTTATCAGAAAAAGGGGAGATTTACAACGCACTCCCTCCCCCTCTCGCAGCGTGGAGGGAGGCGTGCTCCGTGCCGGGAGCAGGGAGTGATCTGTTATCCCAAAGAGAGATCGGCCAGGGGAGGAGTGGATCTGTTATCCCAAGGAGAGATCGGCCAGGGAAGGAGTGGATCTGTTATTCCGAGGAGAGATCGGCCAGGGGAGGAGTGGATCTGTTATCCCGAGGAGAGATCAGCCAGGGGAGGAGTGGATCTGTTATCCCAAGGAGAGATCAGCCAGGGAAGGAGTGGATCTGTTATTCCGAGGAGAGATCGGCCAGGGGAGGAGTGGATCTGTTATCCCAAAGAGAGATCGGCCAGGGGAGGAGTGGATCTGTTATCCCAAGGAAAAATCAGCCAGGGAAGGAGTGGATCTGTTATCCCAAAGAGAGATCAGCCAGGGGAGGAGTGGATCTGTTATCCCAAAGAGAGATCAGCCAGGGGAGGAGTGGATCTGTTATCCCAAGGAGAGATCAGCCAGGGGAGGAGTGGATCTGTTATCCCAAGGAAAAATCAGCCAGGGGAGGAGTGGATCTGTTATCCCAAGGAAAAATCAGCCAGGGGAGGAGTGGATCTGTTATCCCAAGGAAAGATCAGCCAGGGAAGCTGCAGTCGGTGCTGAGCCCCGGGTCCCTGAGCTGCCCACACAGCCACCCCTGTCCTCCTGCTCCAGGGCAGGGTCTGGTGTCTCATCCTGCTCCTGCAGTAGGATGTCACTAACCACCACTAACCCCTGTCCCCAAGTGCCACATCTGCACATCTGTTCAGTGCCTCTGGGGATGGAGACTCCATCCCTGCAGCTGTGCCAGGGAGGGAGTTTTCCCCAATATCCACCCTGAGGCCTTTCCCTGGGACACAGCTCTGGACACCCTGCTCTCCTTGCTGTGTCTATAAATCACTCCTGGACAGCACCACACACAAAGCCACAGCTGCAGATGATAGTAAATTGGGAAGCACCATAAATAACAGCAAAGCAGGCTGCCAAAGGAAGGATTTAGATCATTCAAATCCCAGGCTGTGAGTTGCCAAATCGAGTTTAATACTGATCAGTGTGGGATAATAACTCACCACATCTACATCCCTCAAACCCATTAGAGCCCTCCAGAGAGGGATGGGGATGGAGATGAGATGATGGAGATGAGATGGAGATGGAGATGTGGCCCCTGCCTGGGAGCACAGCCAAGCCATGGCACTGTGGCCACTCCCTGCCTGCTGCTTGCCCATGAGTTAGAAAGCAAGGAGGACATAAATGGGTCCTGCTAATTGAGAACAAAACCTACATCTGAAACTGCTCAGGTGGATGAAGAAAGCACAAAGAGGTAATGAAAAATTAAGAGGTTTATGGAGGGAATGTGTGGCAATGGGAGGGCCAGAGCACAAGCCCAGCCATAGCTCCCCTGTGGAGCTCTCAGTGCATCCCACCTTCTCTGCATCCCAGCACACCGTGGCAGGGATGAGCCTGAGCTCAGAAAGGGGTTTGGGAAGGACACAAACCTTCGAATTACAACTGAATGGCACAGCACAGCCCTCAGCCTCACAAGGAGGGCTCCCAGGCCTGACCCTCAGGGCCAGTGTGGGGAGCCTGGGCCATCAATCCTGCCCCAAGCTGTGTGGTCCACGGCAGGGGGGTGAGGGGGAGGGCAGAGGACAGCAGAGGTTAAACTGCAATCCAATGGCATGCAAAATCCCATGGGATTGATCAGCATTGATTATCCCCTGCTGAGGTGAATGATAGCCTGAGAAACAGAAATCAATTCCACTGCATTAAGCCCAGTAAGGATCTGGAGCATCAGCAAAATGCCCTGAAACACCAAAGCCTGGTGACACCACGGAGGGAAGCAGAGCACCCCTTGGCATGGCACAGCATGGCACAGCATGCAGAACTTGGCAGAGCATGGCACAGCTTCTTGTCACCACGACTTGATCTGCAGAGCCAGCAGCAACTGCTCCTCTTCCCCAAAATGGAATAACTCTCCCAGACTGAAGAGCTATAGATCCTGGCACATTCCAAATGTCTCTGCCCTTTTACAGCAGAGTCATTTCGTGCTGCCCAGCCTGGAGGAAAGAAGCCCCCAGCTGGCAGCAGCCCCGTGTGGCCCAGAGCCCCAGCAGAGCACCCGTGTCAGAGTGCCAGCCCTGAGAATGGGAACTCACAGCACCCATCCTGGCAGGGGTCGTTACTGGGACTGCTGGAAAGGAGAGTTCAGCAGGACTGAACCCACGGGAGGGTTCAGCAGGACTGAACACTGTGGGACAGCTCAGCAGGACTGAACCCACGGGAGGGCTCGGCAGGATTGAACCCACGGGAGGGCTCAGCAGGACTGAACCCACGGGAGGGCTCGGCAGGACTGAACCCACGGGAGGGCTCAGCAGGACTGAACCCACGGGAGGGTTCAGCAGGACTGAACCCACGGGAGGGCGTTCAGCAGGACTGAACCCACGGGAGGGCTCAGCAGGACTGAACCCACGGGAGGGCTCGGCAGGATTGAACCCACGGGAGGGCTCAGCAGGACTGAACCCACGGGAGGGCTCGGCAGGATTGAACCCACGGGAGGGCTCGGCAGGACTGAACCCACGGGAGGGCTCAGCAGGATTGAACCCACGGGAGGGCTCGGCAGGACTGGACCCACGGGAGGGTTCAGCAGGACTGAACCCACGGGAGGGCTCAGCAGGACTGAACCCACGGGAGGGCTCGGCAGGATTGAACCCACGGGAGGGCTCAGCAGGATTGAACCCACGGGAGGGCTCGGCAGGACTGAACCCACGGGAGGGCTCGGCAGGACTGAACCCACGGGAGGGCTCGGCACAGCCGCACAGGGAGCAGAGGCTCCCGCAGCCCAGGGCAGCCCCGAGGGGTGGGCACGGGCTGCCGCAGGCCCAGGGACAGCAGGGCCTGCAGCTGGGGGCCGCGGGCTGGGCCAGCAGCAGGGAGCAGAGCGGTCAGGCGGAGGGAGGGCAGGGGGCGGCTCGGTCCCTGCAGCCCTGCCCTCCGCACGGCTCCCGCTGCCCGGCCATGCCCGGCCATGCCCTGACTGCTCGGTCCCTGCAGCCCTGCCCTCCGCACGGCTCCCGCTGCCCGGCCATGCCCTGACTGCTCGGTCCCCCGGCTCGCTGCAGGGCTCTCCGGCCATCCCGTGCCAGGAGGCTCCAGCAGCACAGCAGACACAACCTCCTCAAAATGGCTGATTTGGACTTAGGAAGAGTGATGGAAAATCCAAGTCCATCTGTAAAATACACCCTTAAAAATGTAAAAATTTGTAAAAAGCAGCTGAGCGTTGATCAAGTCCTCCACCCTTCCCACACTAAAAGCTTTAGAAACTCCAGGGATTTCTGCCACAGAACTGTCTGGGCACTTCTCACGCATGGGCATAAAAGCATAAGCAGCCCAAAAAGTGGCCTGGTTCCAAAATACCTTCTGAAAACCTGTGATTTCCAGGGACATGGCTGGTTGGTGAAAACCTGAACATCTGACCCGGGAAGCAGGAACTCACAGATGGTGACAATACTGAGCTCTTTGTATTCACAAGATCTTTATCTGCAGCAGGAGCACAAAGCTGCTTTTCTCCAAAGGCAGCGCTGAGCATGCAGCCAGGTCTGACCCTCAGCACGGACCGGAGTCCTGGCGATGGTTTCCTGCAGAGGAGGAGCCCTGGGCTCGCAGCCCCCGGCTCTGCTCTCGCAGGGCAGGGGGGCCGAGCAGACACGGCCCTGCGTGCCTTCCAGCACTTCATGTGCCATGCAGTCTGTCTTTCTGGTCACCTCGCTGCAGCCATCTGTTAGCTGATCAGCAAAAACTATTGACTGCTTAAAGATTTTAATTACAAGTACCCAAATGTCAGCTAAGTGAGTAAAATTCAGAAGCAGCAAGCTCTGCTCTCACGTAGAGCAGCTATTTTCAGCTTACAGCCCAATTTTGTTACCATCTTGCTCTGATGTCATTCTCTGTCACATTATTCCAGTTTGGTGCCCCTGGAACAAACTGAACACGGGAGGCACAACAGGGACCTGCTGTGACAGGAGCTTCCCACAGGAGCAAGGGGTCACAAAACTCTGCACACAGGGAGGCTCAAGGGATGGGTGCCCATGGGCAGACCTGGCACAGGGACACTGAGTGAGCTGCCTGCAGCTGGGTCAGCCAGGGAGGCAGCACCAGGACAGGAGCACGGCTGGGGCAGCAGTGAGAACAGCAATGGGGCAGAGTGAGAACAGAGATTTGAATTTGATCAGCTGCAGATGGCTTAGTCCCACATCTGGGGCTGCACTGAGCACAGGGAGGGCCTCACGGTGGGGCTGGGGTGGGCAGTGCCCCCCAGAGCACCGGGCTGTGCCACCCCCCGGGCACCAGGACGTTCCAGACTGGCATCAGCCCCCACAGGGCTGTGCCAGCAGCATGTCCCCTCCGGTGCCAGCCATGCCCAGTGCCCACAGACTGCTCTGTGCCCTCCTGCTGCCCCTCCCTCTGGGCTGCAGCCGCTCCCAGGTGCCACAGGCACAGGGACTCCCTGGCAGGTGGCCCTGGCAGTGGCTCAGTGCCACTGCTGCTCCTGGGGCACAGACCCTCACAGGGCCGACCCAGAGCCCCCTCATGGGCCACAGCACGTGCTCCATCTGCTCCCTCTAAAACTCATCACAAACTGTATTTCCTGCCTACTTCAACATGCCTTCCCATGGAATCTGTCTGTGCCATCATTGTCAGTCTGCTCCTGGAAGAGCTTGTCTCAAGACATTTTCCTCGCAGTATTTTAATTAAACTTTCTTTCTTTCAATTTAGTTGGGTTCATTAAGTGATGTCCTGAGCTGCTGAAATGAATTGCTTACAAGTGATTTGTGCAGCAGCTTGAAGGAGCAGATTGCAGCTATAAATGAGGCTGTCTTTGAACTTTGCAAGTTTTGCCACTTGGGTTGCAGAAAGCACCCAAACGTCTCGAGTCCCTGGGGAAGGCCCCAGGTGTGTAGGCAAGGCAGCATTCCTGCCTCCTGCTGGTAAATTACACAGAGGGAAAACCACTTGTTTATAGACTGCAAATGTAAATAACAAATATTTCTGCTTGAAAAGTAACAAATTTCCTATATACGTCTATCTTTAATGGAAACAAAGCCCTTGTTTGTTACAGGGAGTAAATCCCAGGGTGTTACAGGCTTCCAAATGGAAGCATGGACATTCACTAGATCCAGTGAAAACCCTCCTCCAGTCAGATGGGATTTAATTACGTTGATTCTCACAGGGAATTAGAAATCTTTGCTGGAAGCTCTTTTTCTGGTGTCAGGGCTGTGACACCAGAACATGGTGCTTCCCCAGGCAGGATCAGTGGAAAATATTTCTGACAAAACTGTTGGGCTGAGCTAATCTTGGCTGCTGGGTGCAGCAGGAGAAGGGTGAGCGAGGGTGTCTGCAGCACACACAACAACTGTGCTGGCTATCCATGGCCAGCAGAGCTCCACAGCATCCAGCAGCTCCGCTGAGAAGCTGCAGTGACAAACAGCACGTGTCCTGCAGACCTCCCCTTCTGCAACGAGGTGAGCTGGCACCTCGTCTCTTTTCCTCCTCGTGTTGTCAGTGAGGAAACAAGTTCCTGGATGTGACTGACACAGGCAGCTCTGCCCCTGTCCACTGCCCGTGTCTGCCCAGCACACCCAGAGACAGGCACTGCCTCTCTGCTGGGGCTCTGCAGGGCTGAACCACGTCTGCTCGGGCTGCAGAGCAATCCCAGCAGGTCCCAGCAGGTCCCAGTGATCCCAGCAGGTCCCAGATCCCAGCAGGTCCCAGCAGGTCCCAGTGATCCCAGCAAATCCCAGATCCCAGCAAGTCTCAGCAGATCCCAGATCCCAGCAGGTCCCAGATCCCAGCAGGTCCCAGCAGGTCTCATCAGATTCCAGCAGGTCCCAGCAGGTCCCAGCAGGTCCCAGCAGGTCCCAGCTGCCTCAGCCACACCCAGCTCTAGCTCAGAGCATCCCTGACCCCTGGTGACTCAGTGCCACTGCCAGCCCAGCCAGGCCTTGGTGAGCCTGGTGGTGTCCTGCAAGGCCGAGGGACCTGGGCCAGCCTGGGGACCTGGGCCAGCCTGGGGGACCTGGGCCAGCCTGGGGGACCTGGGGCAGCCTGGGGGGTCTGGGGCAGCCTGGGGGGTCTGGGGCAGCCTCTGCTGCAGAGCAGGGTCAGTGCCACGAGCACTCACCCACCTCAGGGGCACGAAGCAGCCGAACATCTGGGAGCAGCTCACGCCTGGCAGGGGAGCAGCAGCTCCATGGTGAGTGAGTGCCACCTGCACAACCCCTGGCACAGGCACAGACATCACTGGCACAGCACAGGCACAGCCACAGGCACAGCACAGCCACAGGCACAGACACAAACACAGGCACAGGCAGCTCCTGCCACCTTTGCCTGCCTGCAGCACACAGGGAAGGCAGGGCTGGCACTCAGCTGATGGTTCCTTGCTCCAGAGCAGTCACTGCCACCTGCACACCTGGCAGGCCAGCCCTTCATGCCAGGCTGGGGACACAGCCCAGGGCCACGAGAGCAGCACCACCTCCCCAGAACAGCCACGCAGCAGGAGCGCCTGTGGGGCACCCAGCACAGGCACAGCCCCTGCCCAAATGCCCAGGTGTTTGCTGGGGTGAGGCTTTTAACACCTCTGCTGCTTCCCTATTCTGACAGAAACCTGGGCATTGCTTAATTCAGAACAGAAAACAAACTGCACTGTGGGCTGTGAGCTCGTTCAGAAGGGGGAAAAGTGAAAATACTAATTAACCCCAGTTGTTGGAAGAACGCCCTGCAGAAACATGATTCAAAATGGGTCACAAATCATAAAATAATAATAATAAAAAAAGCCACAATGCTCTGGGGACATTAAGCGATTACGGAGAGTTGTTATTTGGCTGATTTTCACACTTCATTAGCATGTGCATAATTTAACAAGTGAACGTGCTGAGGGCTGGCAACACACAAGAGCCACTTTCTGGAAACACCAACTGTAAATTGGGACACCACAGTCAGGGGCCTGTTTTAAATCGTGATGGAAAAGCAGCAGACATCAATCCCAGGCCTTCAGCAGAAGAAAGGGATGTTCAGGGCCACAGACCAAGCAGAGTGCCACGGGAAGGCAGCTGCCCCTTTGGACACGGCACAGACAGCCCAGCTCCACGTGGCTCAGAGCCATTTATCACAGAATTGGGTAAATCTGGATAGAAACAACTCAGTGAATCTGTGACTCTCTACTGCTGCCGCTTGCCTGGCACTCGCCACAGAGCAGTGGGGATGGCTCTGGAGCAGGGCAGGCTGTGGGAGTTAGAGCAGGAACCCTCCAGCACACTCATTCCCCTGCAGCAGGGAGAAACGGGGCAGGAAACAAAGGTGAGTTATCAGTGCCACGATGGCCACGCCACGTGGAAGGGCAATGGCAAGAGGAACCAGAGCAGGGCCCAGGCTGCACCCGCAGGCATCCCACTCCAGGGCAGGGACACCGGGGCTGGGGCTCCAGAGCCTCAGCCACGGACCAGGACCAGGACCAGGACCAGGACCAGGACCAGGACCAGACCAGGACCAGACCAGGACCAGGACCAGGACCAGGACCAGGACCAGGACAAGAACAAGGACAAGGACAAGGACCAGACCAGGACCAGACCAGGACCAGGACAAGAACAAGGACAAGGACAAGGACCAGGACCAGGACCAGGACAAGGACCAGGACCAGGACCAGGACCAGGACCAGGACCAGGACAAGGACCAGGACCAGGACAAGGACAAGGACAAGGACAAGGACAAGGACCAGGACAAGGACCAGGACCAGGACAAGGACAAGGACAAGGACAAGGACAAGGACAAGGACAAGGACCAGGACCAGGACAAGGACAAGGACCAGGACCAGCATCAGGACCAGGACCAGGACCAGGACCAGGACAAGGACCAGGACAAGGACAAGGACAAGGACCAGACCAGGACCAGACCAGGACCAGGACAAGAACAAGGACAAGGACAAGGACCAGGACCAGGACCAGGACAAGAACAAGGACAAGGACAAGGACCAGGACAAGGACCAGGACCAGACCAGGACCAGGACCAGGACCAGGACCAGGACCAGGACCAGGACAAGAACAAGGACAAGGACAAGGACCAGGACCAGGACCAGGACAAGAACAAGGACAAGGACAAGGACCAGGACCAGACCAGGACCAGGACCAGACCAGGACCAGGACAAGGACAAGGACAAGGACAAGGACAAGGACAAGGACAAGGACAAGGACCAGGACAAGGACAAGGAGCAGGAGCAGGAGCAGGAGCAGGACCGGGACCAGGACCAGGACCAGGACAGAGCAGCCCAGGGCACGAGCTGTCCATGGCAGGACTCCCACAGCACCTCACAGGCTGGCAGGCACAGCAGGCACACGTGTCCAGCACAAGGAGACCTGAGCTGAGGGCAAAGGGATGGTTCAGATGGGGGAGAGACGAGATTTTTGCAAGGAAAAAAATCTCTTGCTCCTTTTGCCCTACAGTATGTGGCAGCCACATCTCTAATTACCGTTCCAGATTGTAATTTCCCCATATTTTAACAGAGGTTCTGTTTATGAAACTGCAAGAGGATTTAGTACTGATGAATAATGCCATGAGGTCTGGGAGATGTTTCTCTATATGATTAGCTGACCACAGGCCATTTGTTTTACAACAAAGAGGCTCAATGATCCGTGCACAGTGATTTATTCAGCCCCCATCTAGTGCAGGGCTGACATCTTCCTGTGCCCTGTGTGCACAGGGGTGGGAGGATGCAGACTGTGGAGCCTGTGCCCAGTGCTGGGCATGGCAGTCCACAGCTGGGCAGGAGCCCAGATCCTGTGGGGGACCCCAGTGGCACCCAGGGAAGCAGGGCTCTGCTTTTGGGTTCTGATTTTGGGCTCTGCTTTTGGGTTCTGCTTTTGGGTTCTGATTTTGGGCTCTGCTTTTGGGTTCTGCTTTTGGGTTCTGATTTTGGGTTCTGATTTTGGGCTCTGCTTTTGGGCTCTGCTTTTGGGTTCTGCTTTTGGGCTCTGATTTTGGGTTCTGATTTTGGGCTCTGCTTTTGGGTTCTGCTTTTGGGCTCTGCTTTTGGGTTCTGCTTTTGGGCTCTGCTTTTGGGCTCTCCCTTGCACTCAGCTCACTGGGGCACTGCTGCACACTTCTCTCACATTTCTGATTTCAGATACAACATTTGCTGCAAAGACAATGGGTACTACAAAATAAACTGGGGGAATTGATAACAGCCCTGCCACATTGGACACTGCTGATGAAATACTGCTGCACTGTACAGGCTGTGAGAACTGGCAAGTGGATCTCACTGAATGAAAGTGGAACTGACAAATGTACTGTAATTGTCCAAATTAAAGCAGCTGATGGCAAGTTCCTGGCATGCTCTGGTACCACATACTTTCTCTCCATAAGCACTTGATTTTGACCAGTCTGTGTCCCAGGAAGGGATGCTGGAAAGGTTAACTTCCTTCTGAATTTGGCTCTTGATAATTGAACAAGAAATGTTACAGCTACAGAAGAAGTCTGAGTTTCTCCATCCAGTGAACCACAGCAAGGCCTGGATGGCACTTACTGTTGCTTTGTTTTGCTGTACATAAATAATGAGGAGTGAGGATGCAGTACTTTGAAGCTGAACTTTGGAGGATGAGCAAAGCTACAGCAAGAGTAATAAATTATGCAAAACTATTTGTGCTTAGAATGTTAATGTTTCAATGCAAACAGGCACTTTTTAAACCTCTTCTTAAAACCCAAGGAGTCCTCAGGACCAAACCATATGGTTTAAGTCAGCAGCCTACAGCAAGCTTAATGCTTCTGCCAGCCAGCAAGGATTTGGGCAATTAGTTTATTAATGTGTTTATGTAAACAATGAGAGAAAAAGTTGGGGAAAGTCTCATCCATTTCTCTCTGCCAAACTTATTGAGCATCATCAAGGAGAGAAAGTGCAAATCTAAAAAACTTTAAAATCCAGCAAAGCCCCAGCCAGCCCCAGCAGCCTGACAAGCAGAGCTGGTGATGCCCTCACACATACAGGGCACAGCAGGGTGGTGTCTTACCAGAGTCATAAAGAATGGGCAAAATGGTCCCTTCCAACCTCCAGAATCCATGGAACCTCAAGCAGAAAACACCCATATCACTTATAGTTTATTATTAAATGTCCCTGACTCAGGACAGGAATATCTAATTATCCTAATTGCTTCTGCTTTGGGAATGGGCCCTCTACACTTGGATCAAGGTGCCCATAAACAGCATTTCTGCCAGTCAGGCTGCAGGTCAGGTTTTATATGCTCTGAGAAGATTAACTTTATTCTTAGTGAAGAATTTAATTACAGGAAGTGATTAGCCAAGTGCTCCAGTCACTGGAGAGCTGTGTGGGAGTGGGCACCTCTGCTCCTGTGCAGGAAGTGAGCAGCAGTGACATTATTGCAAAGCATTTGGGTTTGAAGTGACACCAGCCAGACCTGGATCTCCACAGGACGATTACAACATGCTGACTTCAGCAACATTCAGCAGGGCTGGGAAGGGGGAAACCAATAAAAAGGCAGCAGGAGACTGAAAGTCCATTTGAAAATGCAGGAATACATTGGTTTATAGGCTTGTTTTCTAATTGCAGCACTGCAAAAATCAATTCTTTTGAAAAGTAAAATAAATACAGCAAACTGCTTGCAAACTCTGCCAGTCAGAAAACTGCACTTGCTGATAAATGCCCTGTTTTCTCTGTCTTTTGGAGGACAGGACAAAAGAATGCCTTGAATACTTGCCATCTCTTGAAACCCTTTCCACTGCATGTTAATAAGTGCAGCTATTCACTAAGCAAGAAAAACCTGTAATTAAATACACCTAAAATAGCCTTGCAGCCTCCAAGTAGCACTGCCAAGCACTGACAGAGGCCAAATCCAGCAGGGCCCCCAGCTGCTGCTGGCCCCTCAGGTGGGAGCACCCTGGGGTGCACCCTGGGCACCGGCGGGGACAGCTCCTCCCAGGACATCGTGGTGACTTTTCTGCTGCTAATCGCACCCACTCCTCCTCCCAGAGCCCTGGAAGGCACTGGCTGGACCCACTGCTCGTAAGGCCACCAGCCCAGAGCTGCCCTGAGCCTGGCACACAGGTTTTCCAGGGGGTTGGTCTCATTTGAAGAGGAAGAAATGCAGATGAAAAAAGCCTTTTTCTGGCAAACCCTAGTCCTCTTGATTTCATCAACTCATCAATAACTTTGCACGTTGTCAGAAACAGATGGCAGGGAAAGCAAGAGGTTTAGTGGGGCAGCAGCTATCAGGAGATCAAGAGCAGAGTGCCTCCCCAGTCTGGAATTCAGCTGTGCAGCTCCGAGCAGGCACAGCTCCTGCCCGGAGCCAGGAAAGCCATTCCCAGGCAGGGAGTGCAAAGCACAGGTTGCTCAGGCTGGCTGGTCCCTGAGGGCAGCAGGGCTGGGCTGCAGTGCCCTGCTGGGAGGGCAGGGCTGGCACTGCCATGGCCCCTGCTCTGGCACTCCTGGGCTCAAGCCACAGGCTGTAAACACGCTGAGGAGTCGAGCAAGGTGCTTTGCCCATCCCCAGCAGATGCTGGGACAGGCAGGACACCTGTCCTGGCATGGACAGACAGCTCCTGCACCTGGGAGCATGAGGAGATGTGTCCCTCCAGAACACACAAGGACAGCAAAATGAACCTGAAAACAGCCCCACAGGCTCCTTTCTCAGGAGAAAGCAGAGCCCTCTTCATGAAAGAAACAAAGCCTTCAGGAACAGTACTGCAGGGCCTCCCAGGCTGCCTGGGTGCCTGGCAGAGGGCAGCACACCAGGCAGGAGCTCAGTTTGGGGCAGCTCCTGGCGGGTCTGTGCAGAATGTCTGTCCCTGGCTCTGCAGGAGGGCTCTGGCTCAGCCTGGGCCCTGTCCTGCTGCTCCCACACCAGCAGCTCCACGGCTGGGCCCACCACGGCCCCTGAGAAGCTGGGAGCTGGGAAGGGGCAGGGTGAGGGAAGGAACCAGCTGACAGCTCACTAGGGGTGCTGACAAGTGTCTGTCTGTCTGTCTGTCTGCAGCCAAGCCCATGGACACAGCAGCAGGTGGAAACACGACCAGCTGCCCACAGCCGTAAGGGCTTTTCAATCCACAGCTGCCCATCCCTGGGAACAGGGGTCCCAAAAACCTTGTGAACATTCCTCTGCCCTCCTGCTCCTCCCTCAGCCAGGATACCCCCTGGGAGAGGGGAGATGCTTCTGCCAGCCTGAGAGAGAACCTGGTGCAGGCAGGGCACCTTTCACTGTGGCTGGATTTGGCTGTTCGAGGAGGTGGCAGGATAGCTGCTGAGTCAAAGGCCCCAGAAGACAACATCCTTCTGCAACACAGAACCAGAGCCCTCCCATCCCAGTCCTGTGCACCACAGGGACACTGGGACCACACAGGCAGAGACGCCAGGGATGGGATCTCACACCTGTATTTAACAGACAAAGGTGTTCAATACACACCTGTATTTAACAAAGATGTTCAATACACACCTGTATTTAACAAAGATGTTCAATACACACCTGTATTTAACAGATAAAGCACCGTGGCTGTGTCCATAACCAGCCAGGCCAAGGGAACGTGGGTTGGGATCTGCAGGTCACAGCACTCAACCTTCACATGGACACTGACAGCAGCATTTGGCCCCGAGAGCCTAACTTAGAGCAAGGCTAATTGTATTAAGGACCACACAGTGTATTGCTCTGTTTGTAATGAGTTTTAGGCTTCAGAAGCTGAGAATCCCATCTGCAAGAACAGACTGTTGCAGGATTCATCTATTAATAGCCACTGGTACACACTTCCAGCTGAGGGACACGAGGAGGGAGGAGACCACCAGATGGAGATAATGCATTAGGGTGACACAAAGCCAAAAAAAAGATGATCCACTTCCCCACATCCTCACACACATCTCAGGCTTGCAGCAGGGGGCAAATGAAGTGTCACATGTAATTAACTCATAAACATCCTAATTAGAAAGTTTTTACATTTGGTCAAATGTCCAAATATGACAAGATTTCAGTGTCCTCCCCAGAGCCTCGTGCAAACGAGGTGACACTGCAGACCCCAGCTCTGCAAAGCAAGACCCACGCCCAGCCTGGCACTGCCCTCATGGGCAGGAGTCAGCAAACACTTCTGTAAGATCCTGTTTATGAAGTGCTGGGTGAGAACCAAGAGCTGCTCTCCCTCCCCCCCAGGCGGGGTCCTCGGGCACCTGAGCCAGGCTGAGCCACGCTGTCAGCAGGAACTGATGGGCACTGCCAGGTGAGCAGCTCTGACCATGGCCAGATCCACGGGAGAATGGTCTGGCCTCAGTGTCACCAAAACAGCCCCAGCTGCCAGGTCATCTCTGCACAGCATCTTCACAATCCTGGGTGACCTTGGCCATTTAGTGCCACAGGTACTGACCTCTGGCTTTGTTTTTATGCCCAATGTTTTTCTGCCTGGTGACTTCCATTGCTGAGAAAAGCTGAATACCCTGTCATAGCTGGAGCTGCTCCACCAGTAACACCTCCTGCTGCACTTTGCAGGACTCCTAATGAAAAAGTCACATCCAGGTGCCAAATGACAGCATGAAACAGGATCCACAGCCAGATCTCTGCTGCAGGAAGCTTGCACTGAGCTCTGCAGGGGCAGAGGGGCTTCCCTCAGATGCCTGCAGGATGCCAGCAGCACGACAGCCCATCAGCACTTTTTGGGTTTTCTCTATGACCACAACACCCTTGCTAGCAGCAGTGCAGAGGCTCCCACAGACACTGTGCCCCCTCCCCTGCCCTGGGCTGCTCCCCAGCAGCACAAGGAGCTCAGCCCCCAGCTCAGAGCCCCCCTGGGCAGAGCCAGCACAGCTCCTGGACTCACAGCATCACCAGGCAGGCAGGCTCCTGTGCTGCCAACTCAGCCACCACCTGCAGACAGAGCTCTGCTGGCCCTGGGGCTGCACTAATCCCGAGCAGAGCCCCCACCCAGGGCCAGCACCAAACTCTGCCAAAGTCAGCAGTTTGTCACTGCTGGGGAGAGCTGCAGGGCCCTGCTCGCTCTGGTGCCCTGGAGCAGAGCAGTTCTGAGGAAGGAAAGCGCTGCAGGGACACTTGCAAAGATCCTGGTGGGACTCTGGCTCCTGCCAGAATGAGGAAAGCAGCCAGAGTGCCCTGGATCCCTGCAGGACTCGTGTCCTGCAGCTGAGAGCGTTACCAGCAGCTGCCCCCAGCAGAGGCAATCCCAGGCACACTGTTCCTGCTGGCCAAAAATGTCCAGTGGGGACCAGTTACAGAGCAGCAGTGCTCATGCTGCTATTACAATTAAGAATCTGTCAGCCTGCTGAAACAGAGGCCAGGCTTATTTAGGGATTGTGAGGGAGGGCTCTCCAAATCTGCCCCTCCAATCCTCTCTGCTCCATTCCCCAGACCCCACAGAGATGCATGTTTCCATGGACAGCTTGCCAGCTGAGGCTGGAGCAAGCTGCACCACTGCTGACATCTAACCTCCAGCAGCAACCAAAACACAAGTGCAGGGGTCCCCCCAGTCCTTACAGAGGTTTGAGGTGGAACCAGGAGCAGCAGGCATGTGCCAGCAGCAGCCAGGGCTCCAGGCAGGGGGAGGGCAGGGCAGCACCCAGGACACTCACTGTGCAGCCACATCAGCTCAGGTGACACGTCAAATCCAGCTGAAACTCCTCTCTCTTGCTATGAGCTTGCTATCAGCTGATGAGGACCCAGACAGCAAGAATGAAAACACCAAAAGGAAACTTTAACCACCCACTGGTCTTCCAAAGTCCACAAAACCTTGAACGTGAGCACATTTAGTTAGCCCTGCTGTGCTGGGCTGGGTTCACTGAAGCCACAGCTGGACCAGAAGCTGTTTCGTGGTCCAGGGCTTCCCCCACTGCTGTAACTCTGCAAGCTCGTTATCAGCATTTGGAGAGGCTCAGCTTTGATACCCCTTGCACTTAAATGAGTTGCAGATCAAACCAGGCAGTCAAGAGAATTTTTAAATTAAACTACAAAATTATTTAAAATCCCCTTTGAGGACGTTATCACAGGGTTAACACCCACTCTGGCTTCAGATAATACAGCAGCAATAAATGGTAACGTGCTCTATGAAACATGATTTATTTTTGCTGAGCAGGCTTGGCATTATAAATCTCAGCACTCTTAACATTTAGAGTTGTTATTCCAATGACAAAATAGACATGAGGGAGATAACAGTCTTTATCTCCATTAATGTTTTATTGTTGTTCAGAGAATATGGATATGGACTGATCCAAGCATAGGAAAATCACAGCAATTTGTTTGCATATTGGGGAAGCTGAGATAATGGTTGTGTTTTATGAGTGCACCAGGGAATCAGCTGAAATGCAGGACAGAGCAGATCAAAATGAGGGATTAATTGGCTACTCTGGTTTCTGGTTTCTATTCTGGTTACATTTCCATTCCAGGACCTGCCTTAGCATGACATCAGAGATGCTCCATGTGCATGGCTGACCCGGCACCCGAGGAAGGAGCAAACAGGCTTTAAGGGGAACAGAAAGGCTGCACAGCCCTTGTGTGCAGTGCAGACAGGCAGCACTGCCATGAGACAGGACCCTGCTGCAATCTGCTCCCTGGGAGGGACTCTGCTCTCCTGAGCCCCCCGGAGCCCCTGCAGCCCCTGAGGTGTCACAGCACAGCTCCTGCCTGGCTGGCATGTCACTCCCTGCCAAGGTGCACGCTGCTGCCAGGGCACCAGCACCCTCCATCAGCTGAGCCTGAAGCTCTGGGCTGGAGCAAAACCCCAGACAAACCACAGCCTGGACTCCCTGGGCCAGACAGGGAGACCCTTTCCCCTCGAGAAATCAGGTTCACAATGCATCAGGGAAAAGAACAGCAGGGCTGCCCTCAGTGAGACATGGACTCAGTCCCACCTTCACTGGAGGATGGCAGGGAGGTGAGCTGGGGCCAGCACTCCCGACAGTACAAAAACACACCAGTGCCCACACAGCAGCCCTGCCCAAGCACCAGGGCAGGTGGCCACGGTGGCATCTCAGCCTGTCCTGAGCGCTGGGTCAGGCCCAGGCCAGTTCTGGGTTCACTGTGCTCCAGCTGCCCCTCCCCAGGGCACGGCAATTCCAATCCATGGGGATTTGGGGAGGGCTGCAAAGAGCTCAGGTGCCACTGCCCAGAGCTGCCAGATGCCCAGCAGCCACAGCAGCTCCACACAGGGATGCTGAGATGAGAATCTGGGTCTTTTGGTCACTTCCAGGCAGAGCAGCTCTGCAGCAGCTGCACCAGCACTGGCTGCCCAGCCCCGGGATGGTCACAGGGCACTGCCCGGACCTGGGGGGCTCACAGGGCACTGCCCAGACCCAGGGATGCTCACAGGGCACTGCCCAGCCCCGGGATGGTCACAGGGCACTGCCCAGACTCAGGGATGCTCACAGGGCACTGCCCAGCCCCGGGATGGTCACAGGGCACTGCCCAGACTCAGGGATGCTCACAGAGCACTGCCCAGCCCCGGGATGGTCACAGGGCACTGCCAGCCCCGGGGATGGTCACAGGGCACTGCCCAGCCCCGGGATGGTCACAGGGCACTGCCCGGACCTGGGGGGCTCGCAGAGCACTGCCCAGACCGGGAGACGGTCACAGGGCACTGCCCGGACCTGGGGGCTCACAGAGCACTGCCCAGACTCAGGGATGGTCACAGGGCACTGCCCAGCCCCGGGATGGTCACAGGGCACTGCCCAGACCTGGGGGGCTCACAGAGCACTGCCCAGACTCAGGGATGGTCACAGGGCACTGCCCAGCCCCGGGATGGTCACAGGGCACTGCCCAGCCCCGGGGATAGTCACAGGGCACTGCCCAGACCCGGGGATGCTCACAGGGCACTGCCCAGACCCAGGGATGCTCACAGGGCACTGCCCAGACCCAGGGATGCTCACAGAGCACTGCCCAGCCCCGGGATGCTCACAGGGCACTGCCCAGACTCAGGGATGCTCACAGGGCACTGCCCAGCCCCGGGATGCTCACAGGGCACTGCCCAGACTCAGGGATGCTCACAGGGCACTGCCCAGCCCCGGGATGCTCACAGGGCACTGCCCAGCCCCGGGATGGTCACAGGGCACTGCCCAGCCCCGGGATGGTCACAGGGCACTGCCCAGACTCAGGGATGCTCACAGGGCACTGCCCAGCCCCGGGATGGTCACAGGGCACTGCCCAGACTCAGGGATGCTCACAGGGCACTGCCCAGCCCCGGGATGGTCACAGGGCACTGCCCAGACTCAGGGGATGCTCACAGGGCACTGCCCAGCCCCGGGATGGTCACAGGGCACTGCCCAGACTCAGGGGATGCTCACAGGGCACTGCCCAGCCCCGGGATGGTCACAGGGCACTGCCCAGACTCAGGGATGGTCACAGGGCACTGCCCAGACTCAGGGGATGCTCACAGGGCACTGCCCAGCCCCGGGATGGTCACAGGGCACTGCCCAGACTCAGGGGATGCTCACAGGGCACTGCCCAGACCCAGGGATGCTCACAGGGCACTGCCCAGACTCAGGGATGGTCACAGGGCACCCCCTGGCGCTCCCTGCCCTGTCAGCCCCACCTGCAGCTGCGGTTTTGTGCCGCTCAGCACATCGCTGCCGCCGTGGGGAGGAGCAGGCAGGGAGCAGCCGCAGTTTTTGAGGCTGATCAGCCGGCTCAGCCTCAGCCCCGCACTCAGCGGGAGCGGGCGGCACCCGCACACCCCTCAGCACTTCCGAGTGATCCAGCAGCTGCCCTGGATATTCCCAAAGATTCTTTCCACGAGCATTCAATCACTAATAAGCAAGTCTGAACTCAAAAATCTTGGAGGCCTTTTTCAACCCTCACGATTCTCTGATTGCAGCCCTGCTGGCAGGGGCGGCCTCTGCTCCAGCCTGCAGAGCTGGGAAGCTGATGCTCACCCAGTCTGCCATGGCCTTAAGCCCTTCCACCTACTGACCTTCCTTCTGATAGCCCAGATCTCACCAGCTCTTTCGGTGGGAGGTGTCAGGGGTTTGGCACAGCCCTGCAGACTCCTGCTCCCAAAGCAGCCACAGGCACAATCTGCTGGGTCAGGCTGGGAGCACATCCAGCCCAGCATCGTGTCTCCAGCAGACCACAGGCAACACACAAACAGAGCAACCTGCAACCTTTCCTAACATTCTCCCACCCTCTGCACTGCTCAGCTCAGGGGGCTCATGGACCAGGGGTGGTCCCTCTATGTTTAGTAAATCTTGACCACTTCAGCAAGTCCCTCAATTCCATTTCCAAACCTGATGACAGGCCCAGACCCCTCCACGTTGCCGTAGGTGCCTGCTGGGAGTGACCCAGCTTTCCCCAGCTGGAGAGGGAGCAGCTTGGTTCTCACACACGCCTGAGGAGCAGGGACAGACACAAGCCATCACCAGTGACTGGGCACCCTCCTCACAGCCCATCTGCAGAGGGTCAGCCACATCATTACCTGCTCCCAGTCCTCTCAGTAAGCTCTAGCTTAGAGAGTCCCTAGGCAAATCTATTCTCTCCTTAATCTGTAGATTAAAGTATCCCCAAATCGGCTTTGACGTAGAGCACTGCAAACATTGAGTTATGCTGTGCTTCTGCAGGGATCCCAGATTTGGCACAAGGAGATGTCTGTGGGTCCTTCCCACCTGGGGAGCACAGGCTCAGGAAGGGGAAGGGGCGTCTAAACACAGCACATGTGTATAAACAAAAAGCAGAAAGGATGGCAGTGTGTTTCATAACCAAGTACTCATGCAATAAAACAACTTCACAGAGGTTCCCGGATTAATTAAATCTCAATCCAGATGATCTCCAAACAACAACTTCCATCGTTTGCAAGAACAGAAATACCCTTGCCCTAAACCAGCACTGGGAAATGCTTCACTTGGTGCTTTCCTGGAGACTCCATGCAGAATTTTATAAAAGCAACCACAGTACCACAGAGAGCTCGAGGCAAACTTGCCTGGCATGGGGGCAGAGAGGCACTGGCCTCAGGGCCCCCTCCTGCAGCATGCTGGCAGGGCAGGGATACAGGCAGGATGGGGATGACGGAGAGGCTGACACAGGGTTACAGAGGCAGTAACAAGATTAAACCAGGAAAAGGAAATAAAGGCTTAGTGATAGATTTCTCAACAGCAAAACCTCCCTCAGGAGTTTCTCCCCTGAAGGCCACATCTCCAACAAACACATCTAGAAGTGGAAGCTGCTCCAATGGTTGTTTGTATTCAAATATCTCAATTTGTCCTACTTCTGGCTGGGCACTCAGCAGAATTGCCAATGAAGGCAGATTTATGTAAAACAAGAACACATCAGGCGTATTTTGTGGACACGTTTCCTGTGAGATGCTGCTGTGCAGCAGTGCCCTGAGCTCTGAGCTGGCAGTGCCCTGGAGCCGCCGGCCCCGCTGCCGTGCCCGGCCTGTCAGGGCTGGGGTCGGGCTGTCCCGCAGCCCCTGCCACGCGGCTCCGCGGGCACAGGGACCCCGGCTCCTCCCAGCAGCGCTCCGAGCTGCGCCGGGGCTCGGCATGCAAACCTGCACTTGTGATGGTGCCGCTCACCACCCCACATTTGCATGAAAATACCAGACCTATTTAAGTGACAACGACACTTCACTAAAGCAAATTACATAATCGGTTATTTCCCTTAGCTGATACACCAGAGATACCTTAATTTCCAAAGCAAGTCTGCCCTTGCCGCACACCATTTTCTTCTTTTTTTTAACCAGATGCCACTGTGTTTTAGGCATATGCTGTTTTCACATGTAATGAAAAAAATAAAACTGAATTATCTAATGTTTTATCTTAGCAGGATCTACCATTTCAAAGTGCGGTCAGCTTCCTTGTAGGAGAGCCACTGCATAGAGTCAGGAGTTCTATACATACAGCACGAAGTGAAGAAAAACTCCCAGCTGACACACAGACATTAAATCCCCCCCTGCACTTCCCGCTGCCCTGCCACCACAGCACGGATCACACGGGCTGATTCGGTATGTACTGCACAAATGTGCGTTTCCTTTCTACCGAGAGCATTGCTGTGGTTCCCCAGTACGGTGCACAAGGCTCTTCTGAAAACGC
This sequence comes from Luscinia megarhynchos, assembly GCA_034336665.1. Lineage (NCBI taxonomy): Eukaryota > Metazoa > Chordata > Aves > Passeriformes > Muscicapidae > Luscinia > Luscinia megarhynchos. The sequence goes on along the minus strand of CM067576.1, from coordinate 263,243 downwards.
CAGCACACAGCCACAGATTGCAGACAGACTGGATCTTAGCACTGGGAGCCCACAGCCCTCCCAGTGCCACCGGCAGAAATCTCTGCAGGCTCATCTCAAGCCCCTCCCCTCCCCACCAGAAAACCTGAGTTCCCAGCAGGTCACAGCAAGGTAGCTACAGCCCCATTTTACATTTGCTGGCTGTTGCAGCTGCCTTTTGGAATGCAGCAACAGCAAATCCATCCTTCAGAGAGCACAGCACACGGTGATGTGAGTCGGGCAACTGGAGGTATGGGAGCTCAGGCCCACCCCGGCCGCAGCACCCCCGGCAGCACGGGCTCACACACCCCTCTCAGCAGAAACGTCCGGCCAGGATGAAGCGGCTTCCGCAGGTCCGTCCCTCAGCCCCCGGCAGGTCTGCCCACTGCCAGCCCCGCAGCGAGTCCTGCTGGACCCAGGCCCGCGTGTGAAACACCCAAGGGGAGCAGCAGAGCCAGGGGTGCCCCAGGACAGCCCCTCCCCAAAATCTGGGGGCTGTCACGCTGAGCACTCGCATTCCAGCTACACCCAAGCAGCACCAACAACCATTTCCTTGGCTCACCAGGTATCCAAAGCTTCCCATATCAAGCCAAAGATTTCCCACTAGATAAACCCTCCTTTAGCCCTGTGACAAAATGCCCAAAGTCTGGCTTGCTCTAAGTCTCATGAGGATGACACAGTGAGGGAAAGCCTCTTTGGCTACTAATTAAGCTATAAATAAACCTGCTCATATTCTGGTATGGAGTCTGGTTTTTGAAGCCTCATTGAAGGTGTCAGTGCTACCAGAAAGGGTGGGGGCTTCAGTTTTACATCAGCTGCACTTTCCTCCTGAAGCGAGAAAGCAAAGGGAGGCTGTGACAGAGCTGACGTGAAGTTGGCAGCTCTTCAGCTACCAGGGAGGATAGCAGAGGCACCAGCAGCTCCATCCCCATCCCTCCTTCACCCCTCGCTGCTGGAGCTGCCTTTGTGGCGGCTGCAGCACCATGTGCAGGCTGAGCTCATGTTCTGGTGCCTGAACCGAACATGGCCACACCATCTTCTCTGCTCTTGAGCCATCACGGGAAACCGCTTTCAAATGCACCACGAGCCTCACCAGGGCTGAGACATTATCCATGTCCTCGCATCTGCAACGCACCAGCCAGGATTCATACACCTGCCTGAAGCGGCTTGTAGTGAAAATAGCCCCGCGACCACCGTTCCATTGACGAGCCCTGCACCAGCCTCCGCCGTATTCCCGCAGCTCACAGCGCGGCTCCAGCCACCTGCAGCACCGCGAACGCGCTCAGGCAGCGATCCCGAGCCGCGGCCGCCGCCCGCATCCCTCGGCTCCGGCTGCCAGCCCCGCATCCCTCGGCTCCGGCTCCGGCCAGCCCCGCATCCCCCGGCTCCGGCTCCGGCCAGCCCCGCATCCCCCCGCTCCGGCTGCGGCCAGCCCCGCATCCCCTCGGCTCCCGGCTGCGGCCAGCCCCGCATCCCTCGGCTCCGGCCAGCCCCGCATCCCCCCGCTCCAGCGGGAAGGGCTGGCAGAGGGGTCGGGAGTGCCGTTTCTCCCGGAGCCGGAGGAGCGGAGGCACAAGGGCTCACGGAGAGGTCCGGAGGGGTCCGGCGGGGCTGGGGGCTCCGCAGCAGGGCGGACGCGGGGGAATGCGGGCGGCTCTCGGTGCCCCGGCTCGGCCGCCCCCCTCCGCCGAGGGACCAGCCCAGCCCGGGGGAGCCCACCCGGCGACACCCGGCGCTGCTGAGTCACGGAGCGGCTTCGCCGCGCCCGCAGCGACCCCCGGGGCCGCCGCCGTGGGGCTGAGCAGCCCGGGCGGGGCAGCGGGGCCGGTCCCGGGACAGAGCCGCGGGGGAAGGTGAGGGGCGATGAGGGGATGGTGCGGGGCGATGGGGGAAGGCGCGGGGCGATGGGGGGGATGGTGCGGGGTGATGGGGGGGGGGAAGATGCGGGGCGATGGGGGATGGTGCGGGGGTGATGGGGGGAAGGCGCGGGGCGATGGGGGGATGGTGCGGGGCGATGCCGAGAAGGTGCGGGGCGATGGGGGAAGGCGGGCGATGCCGAGAAGGTGCGGGGTGATAGGGGGAAGGCGCGGGGCGATGGGGGGGATGGTGCGGGGCGATGAGGGGATGGTGCGGGGCGATGGGGGGATGGTGCGGGGTGATGGGGGGAAGGCGCGGGGCGATGGGGGGAAGGCGCGGGGCGATGGGGGGAAGGCGCGGGGCGATGGGGGGGATGGTGCGGGGCGATGGGGGAAGATGCGGGGTGATGGGGGAAGATGCGGGGCGATGGGGGAAGGCGCGGGGCGATGGGGGGAAGATGCGGGGTGATGGGGGGAAGGCGCGGGGCGATGGGGGGATGGTGCGGGGTGATGGGGGGAAGATGCGGGGCGATGGGGGAAGGCGCGGGGCGATGGGGGAAGGCGCGGGGCGATGCCGGGAGGGCGCGGGCGATGCGCGGCGGTGCGGGCGGGGGCCGGGGCCGCTGCGGGGCGGCCTCACCTGCTGCGGGCGGGCCGGGGGCTGCGGGCCGGGCTCACCTTCCGTGGCATAGCTGTGATCCCGCAGGAAACTGCTGCTGATCTTACGGGTCTCAGCGTCCTCCTCCATTGACGGCGGGCAGGCGGGCGCGGGGCGTCAGCAGCCGCAGCCGCGGATCCATCATCCCCCCCCGCGCCCTGCTCCGCGGCGGCGGCCGCCAAATGCGGCGGGGGGGGCGCAGGGGCGGCGGTGCCCGCTGGCTCCTCCCATACGGCACCGACCGGCACCGCGCGGGCGGGCGGAGCGCGGCGCAGCCCCGGCCCCGGAGACCGCGCTGCTCGGGGACACCGGCCCGGGAGCGCTCCTGCCCGGGGATGCTCCTGCCCGGGGATGTTCCCTCCTGCCCGGGGATGTTCTCTCCTGCCCGGGGATGTTCCCTCCTGCCCGGGGATGTTCCCTCCTGCCCGGGAATGTTCCCTCCTGCCCGGGGATGTTGCTGCCCACGGGATGCTCCTGCCGCGGGATGCTGTCATACCTGGTGATGCTCCTGCCCGGGATTGCTCCTTCCTGCCGGGCCGTCCCTGCCCCTGCTGGACACCCCTGCCCCTGGGGAAGCTCCCGCAGCCTTCAGGCAGAAGCAATGCTGCTCCCTGACCTGCCGGCCCCAAACACAGGATCCCAGCCCAGGGCTGCCAGCAGAGGCAGAGCACACGAACGCCGGGAGTCCCGGGAAAGGGAGGCAGAAGGGGCAGGTGGCCATGCCAGCAGTGCTAAGGAGATGTGTGCCCACGGGCAGCTGGCCCAGGCTCAGCCTGCCTTGATTTTGGAAGGGGTGACTTATGACCACAAAGGTCGATGTGGATGGGGGCTTGGCAGCAGCCAGAGAAGAGAATGAGGGCTATGAAATAACGTTTGTGCTGCTGGCAGCTCCTCGTGCATGGGACAGCACAGGGGACAGACCCCAGCACAGCACAGGACCTGGAAGTGCTGCTGGCTCTGGGCAAGCTGCTGACACCTCTGTGGTGTCCTGCCTCCGAGGGAAGGACATGGACCTCCCACAGGAAAGGAGAGATGGAAAGGAAAGGTTAAAACTGCATCACAACATTATCCCCAGGAACTGGGCTCTCTCTGTCTGCAGGCTACACTCACCTGCAGGTGTCCTGTAAGAGGCAAGAGCAGCTTCAGACAAAAAAAAGAGGCAGATTTTGAATAAGCAGCTGTTCCCATATCATCTCCTGCCATCAGAGCCTAGATGCCAAGCCCCAGGCCAAGGGCAATGCCCAGCTGAGTAACGACCCCTGCAATGCCCCAGAATGTCATGAACACAACCAGTGACCTCCTTCCCTTCCTCTTCATCGACACCACCTTCGGTGCATTTTCATTTTAACAGGTGCTAAGTCCCTTCTCCTTTACTAAGTGGCAAAAATCATTCCCCCATTGTGCATGAATGATACTTATTCATAAGTTCTACAGTTTTGCAATACACTGTATCATGTAAACAGATCCAGAAGCCACCTGTTTATTATGCAATACGCATAGGAACTGCATCATGAAATCCATGTATTCTCAGCTTTTTAAAATCCAGGAACAAGCCTTTAAAATAACTAAAAGCATTAGCTGTCCTAAGCAGGAATCCATTTGCAGATTAAATGCACCAAAGGTCAGCTTGTAGCTGTCACAGTTGCCCAAACCCCCAGGTGTCTGCCATGTTCTGTACTTTGACATCTCCTGAAGGGCCAGGACACTTTCCACTCCAGTGATTTTTGCTTCAATTAGAGAGGCTGAAGAGTTCCATGCTCAGCTTTCTGTGGGATCTAAACAGTGTGTGAAGAATAATTGAATCAAACTTCCAATTTTATGCTCAGAACAGAACTTCCTTCACAGCATTTATTTTACCCTCCCATCCATGAGCACTGAATCTATTTTCCTAATTACTGTTTAGGGTTAGAACAATTACCCTCATCTTTTAGCCATTAAATATGGATAGCAAAATTTCTTTTAAAATTGTAAGAATTATTTCTGTTGGTTAATTGATGGTTAGCTCAGTGCCCTCAGTGGGCACCAGCACTGGCCAGGTCTGAGATGCTTTAATTGAAAGCCCATTTCTGCTAAGGAAGGGAAACCAGGGCTTTGACACCCCTCAACATCTCATTTGCTCTTTGACCTGGGTGAAGGTCATGGCACACAATTACTGCTGTGAGAAGGAGAGCACTTAAAGCCCTTGCACAATTTCTCCTATCATGTCCAGTGCTCCAAGTCCTTCAGCTCACAGATTCCAGTAAAGACAGCACTTCAGCTTCACAAACTTGCAGCTAATTATGCAGCAGGAATGTGGTAATTATACTCCTATTCTCCACATATAATTGGTGTCAGCCACCTGGGCTGGTGGCTGGCCCGTGTTTAAGGCCCAGCTCCAAAGGGAAAAAGGCTGGCTCATGGCAGAGCCCCCGTGCTGCACACCCTGCAGGAGCCCAGGGCTTCCCACCACCCCAGTGCTGAGCCATCCAGCTCCCAGGCACGAGCCCCCTGGCCCGAGACCAGGGCCCCAGGCAGCTGAGCCCTGCCCGGCCAGGTGGGCACCGTGCCAGCTGAGCCCCAGACCCGCTGCTGCTCCTGTCTCCAGCCCGGAGAGCCTGGCCAGGCTGGGCAGGGGCACAGCTCCGCAGCCAGCGAGCCCCACTCCCCTCCAGCCAGAAAGGGGCGTGCACAGGGCTGACCCCTCTCCGGGTGGAACCTCCTGGCCAGCACCTGGTGCGGGACCATCCCCTGTGCCTGCAGCCAGTGTGCTGGGCTGTGTGCTCCCCAGGGAGAGCCCACAGCCCCTGCCAGATGTTAAACCCTCTCTGAGCCCCTGGGCCCCTCCCCTGTGCTCAGAGCAGCAGGAGCTGGCTCTGATTTCACTGCACTACATCAACTCGGTTTCCATGTTTTCTCCTGTAAGTCATGTAAGCAAGCTGGGGAAGCCATAACCCACATCTGTGATGAAGTCCCAGTCACATGAGCCTTAATTAGCATGACTTGAGGAAGGCCAATAATTTACCAGATTAAACCAAGATCAAGAAAATGCAGAGGACAAGCTGCAGCTCTCTTCTTCCCAAGTGAGGAGAACAAGAGTCAGGACCTCGAGGTAGAAAAGGGAAGAATCAGTTCATCAAATGCAAAATAGGTGAACACTTCTGCCTCCCAAAGGTCAAATGATAAATGGATCTACTTGGCCTTGACCCCTGCAGTGCCATTACAGGTGTGGTACAAGCTGGTGATTAACAAGCACTGCCACACACCCAGCCTGGCTGGGGAGCAGCTGCTCCTGCCTTCCCCCCTGCCTTCCATGGAACCAACCTGCCCCTGCTGCCTGCCAGCAGCCCTTCCTCCACATGCAGTCTTGCCCTACTGAGCACTTCCTGCCAGGCTTTAGAAAAGCCCAGACATCTTCCTGTCCCTCAGATTTCTCCCATGCTGCAACAGCCACGCAGCAAGAATAAAATGCACCAGTGCAACAGCAACATACACGTGGTGCTTGCAGGAAAAACTCGCTATGAATTCTTCTTGTTCTATTCTGCAGGTGATCCAGCCATAACATACTCATTACCTCTATATTATTACTCAGTTATACACTGCAGAACACTTACAACGCCCCAAGAATGGAATGAGGCACAGGATATTTCATGGGGGTCTGAGACATCAATGTCTTTTAAAGGATACAGTGTGAACAGTTTGTCACATGTTCCTCACATCAGAGATATAATTAGCTTAAATACTTACAGAGTAAATAGGATTTGCCACTCCTGAAGATTAAGGCCACATGCTTCAGCACTGGAGCACCTGAACCAGAGTAGCACAGTCCACTAAGGAATAAGTTTTTCCTTTCAGCGACTGAGCCGTGCTGCAGTCCATGTCCTTGGTGTTCCCCCAGCCCCTCAACCCTGCAGCCAGCCCACCCTCCACAGGGCACCAGGGCTGGGCAGGGCAGCTGGCACCTGCCTCCAAAACTATCAAACAAGCAACAATTTGCAAACTGTTAATCCATCAGCTGATGATCAGAAGAACCAACAAAAGAGAAACAGGGATCAGTCTGAGTACTGAAAAAGCAAACTTTGCCATGTCATGTATTTGCATTGGACACTCAGATGCTTCCCCACATATCCTGGACATTATTTGCAAGAATGACTCTCTAGCATTTATTCTACTAAATTAGCAATTAACAGGCAAAATTTCATATGGCCTCAAAGGTGGATTTTATTTGAAAGAATGTTCACCAGTGAAACACCAACACATCCAGGTCACTGTGAATTGTATTTCCTAAACTGCGATTACTTCACAGCGTTCAGTTAATTGAATATGTCCCACATCAAAAAGTAATGAAATCATGCTATAAATTAAAACAGGGCTGCCCATGCCTTGCAATACAAACACAGTAAGTTTCAGAGCATTGGGAACCTGAGGCTGGGATTACTACCAAATAAAAATCATTCTGCTTGTCCTCAGACGTCACCCAGCAGCAGCAGGGTGAAGCACACACAGACTCTGCCTGGCCAGCCTTTCAAAATGGAAAGCACAAAGGCTCATCAGTCACAGCTAAGTCCCCAAAGGAAAGGAAACTGTCTGGCAGAGCTGCACTCCTGACCTGCGCAGGGATTAGCTGAAGTTCCACAACTGTCAGAAGGTGTGACTGGGAGCCTGCCTGGCACTGCCCCTTCCCGGGAGAGCTGACCTCCTTCCTCAGGCTGCTCCTCAGCCACGGACAGGGACAGTCCCAGGAATGCCACTCTCCTCTGGGTGCTCTACAGCCAAGAAGGACTTGTCTACACTGAGTCCCACTTCTGGAGATCGGCAGCAGCAAAGATGGGGTGGTAGCATCACACGAGGGAGGAGGGACGCTGCACTGGCAGGATAAATATAGAGGATGGCCAAGGACATCAGCCAGGTCCTTACACTAGGGGAGACCAGCCTTTAACAAAACATAAACCCAATTGTGCTGCCAAAGAGTCTTCATGGACTACAGCTTAGGGGAGAGGAGAAAGAAAAACAAGAGACACCATGGGGAGCCTTAAAAGTTTGCCTGACTTCTCAGAATGCCAATGCTGTAAAACTAATGTTTGTATGTCACTAGTATTTACATATAATCTACTTCATGTCATTTGGAAAAATAAACCTGGAAAACTGTTAATTAATAAAAGATATCATGTCTTATTAACGTTCATATAGTAATTATGAAAATCACATATCCATCTGTTAAGCAGTCAGCAAACAAGACAAACGACTGTGTTATGTTAAACAGATTATAAAATGCCTGGGGGAAGGAAATCTAATAGCCCCGACCCAGGCATGAATCAAAGAGCAGCACATGGGCTCCAGCACACAGGAGCACACACACGTGCCTTTCCAGGCCTCTTCCTGAATTACATAGAACAGCAGCAGCAGTGAGGTCAGTATGGCATTAGGCACAGATGTCTACACTGAAATGTGATGATGTGATCATAAAGATTTTATTGTCCTTAAAAAAAATTACTTCCTAAAACAGACAACTACTCCCCCGAAGATGAGAGTGGAAAAATATGCAAAGTAACATTAAATCCAATTGCCCTCGTAAACATGGGAATACAGCTACTTTAATCCAATTGAATACACAAAACTGATTCAATTCCTGTTATGTTTGTGAGTGATTTCTGAACATTTAAAGGAAGAAACATCGGTGCATGGAGAGGAATAGATGCGTTAGCAGGAGCAGAGTCAGTCTGTGTGTTCTGGGACACTCAGCACAGCCCATGCAATTCTGCAGCCCATCCTCACAGCTCCACACCTGCAGCTGCTGCTGCCAGCTGGTAGCAGTCTCACCTTGTCTGCTGCCACAGAACAAGTACCTGGGCTGTTACAGAGAGGAGTTGAACAGGGTTTTTCACATGAGGTCACACAGATTGCACTCCCTGTGCCCCTGGGCAGCAGCACACACAGCCCTGCCACCAAAGGATGTCCTGGGCAGAGGACTGAGCACCCCACACCATCCCGGCCTCATCCCCAGCACTTCCCACATTTAGCTTGCTCAGCCTTCCACTCCAACCCACGAGAAAGGGTCACCTTTCATCCTGCTGAGTTTATTTTAGACCTATCCACACCATCATACATCTTTTGCCAATGAGCTTTGACAAAGAGGCTCCGATGCTTCATTTTCCTGAGACCCAAATTTGTAACAGCAAGGTTCCCCTCACTCCTGCCTTCCAAAAATGGGTGTCAGAAAATTATGGGCATGATAGTCCATCAAAAACATTCTCATCAAAAACAGACTCACGTGAAAATTCATCGGTGTGAATTTTATGGCTTTTAAGTTCCAGCAACATGGGGAGTGATGTCAGGCACAGCAAACCTGCAATATCTTTCCTCTCAAGGACAAGTAACCCTTGAGAAATTACAAAGCCAGCACAAAAAGGAGGGGAAGATTTCAGGGCAGCCCAAGCAGCAGGGACTGCACTTGTGCAGGCAATGCCTTTGCTGTGCAGCTGTGCTCTGGGCTCTGCCAGGACACAGAGCCCGCAGAAAAACACAGGGAGCTGCTCAGGGAGGGACAGGACACCCCTGGGGACACACAGCAGCCCTGGGCAGCCCCCACCCAGCCCACACGGGGCCAAGCCCTCCTTCCTGCTCTGCACCAGCTGTTCTGGGCCCTGGAGCTGCTCATGCCCCAGGAATTGTCACTGCCATCCTTCATCTTGTGAAAATGCTCTCAGCAGCTCCTGACTTTCCACAAACTGCAGAGCTGCAGATCTTCAGGCTGAGCCCTCCTGAAGTCCCATCCTGGGGGCACAGATGCCCCACACGGGGAGCAGCAGTGCTCCCAGCGCTGCCAGCTCTGCTAACCCGGCAGAGCCCCGCGGGGCTGGGTGCGCCCGGCCAGGTGCTGAGCACACCTGCTGGTGCTGCACACACAGCCCTCCTCGGGTGGGACCCCCACCCCAAAGAGCCCAGCGGGGACACCCCCCGTCCACCTTCCCGCAGAGCTGGTGCCTCTGAGACCCCCAGCCCAGAGCTGGAGCAGCCAAGCAAGCGAGGAGAGAGGCTCAGACACATTCCCCGGCCTTACAGCCGTTCCCGGAGGAAACTGTTGTGCAACACCGTACAGAAAGGAAAACAGCAGCACTGGAATGAGCAGGGACAAAAACTGCTGATGAGGTCCACAGGAGCTGCTAAGAACTCACTAATGGAAGTGCTTAATTTTACTGCTGAATGTGCAGCGCCGAGAGCAGAGGTGGCCGCAGCCAGCTGACGGCTCCCAGATCACACGCTGCAAGAGGAAACAGAGAAAACAGTGCTGAGCTGTACGCTGGAAAATGTATCACTAAATGACATGAACTTGCATTTGAAAGGAACTGCTGATTGTGAATAAATCCACCATATGGCTTTACAAAGAGGAGAGTGTGTTTGTTTCCCAAATATAGCCAAATCAGCCTCTGGCAGCCTGGTTTTCTTTTATAATCCATGTCAGAAAATTATTTCGAGTGTAGTATCAAATGCTTTGCGGGGTGGCTGGTGTAACACAAGTTCACAGAGCAGCATCTCAGCTACAGCAAGTGCACCTGCACAGCTCCACCACAACATATGTAAGGAATTTCTGAGACCTTTTTGGTGACCTTGTTTAGCAAAGCTGTCTGCAGGGGGAAAAAAAAAGGTTAAATCTCAAACTATTGGGTTGTTTTAGGTTTTCATTGAGTTCCATGCGTGACCTGGTGACCCTTCATGTGACACTCCTGGGTGGCTTGGCAGAGATGGCACCCAAACCCCAAGGGGCTGCAGGTGTCGCTGGGTGTTTCCCGCCTGGTCAGCACAGCAGCTAAACACGTCTCTGCTCTGAGCAGAGACTCTGCTGTGCCTGTGCCAAATGCCGCCGTGCTGCTGGGGAAACGGGCACTCTCGGCTCTGGGACAACAGAGACAATTTCTGTTTCTTCTCATTGGTAGGTCATCCCGACCACACCGCACTCACCATCCTGCCTTCCCCACAAGCGCTTAAAATAATTCCATTTAAAGGCAGGCGCAGCCCGAGATCTGCTCTGAGGCTCAGCCCCCGCCAGCTGCTCTTCCCTCTCTCTCTGAAGCGTTTCCCTGCAGCCTCCATCAGGTCCCTTCCGAGTGGGAGGGATGACAGAAGGCACCTTTATGCTGATTTAAGCACTAACTAAATATAGACAACAGGGGAACGCTGGGAAGCTACAGCTGAACCCATCTGTAGTGGGGAAAATACAGTCACAAAATGGAAATATCTCTAGATATATGTTGGAAATGTGCTTATAATTCTGCTTGTGCTTTTGTTGGAGCCGTTCGACATGGAAAACTGTAGGAAGTCTGAGCTGCAGGAAGCCTGTAGAGGCCGATGGTCACACGGGAATGTGGGGAGCAGCATCCCGGCACAAACTGGGGCAGAAGAAAAATAATTTCCAAAATCCTCCAACGCCAGGAGCATTCATAACTAAAAGTATTTCTGATTTAAAAATCCCCCCAACGACATTTTGTGCCATTAAAGACGAGCGCTGGTCCCGCGGCCGGCGCCGGTCGCGGCCACCCCGCGCATCCCCGCAGCGCTGTCGGAGCCGGAGCGCTCGGAGCCCGCGGGGAGAGGCGAACGGGCGGAGCCGGAGCGGCCCGTGCTGCCCGCAGGCGGCGGGAGCGGCACCGGCACCGGCACCGGCACCGGCACCGGCACCGGCACTGGCACCGGCACCGGCACCGTGCCTTCGGCCGGGGGGCCCTGCCCGTGGGACCCGCCCGCCGAGCCTGGCGGTGCTCCCCGCAGGACCGGGCCGCTCACCGGAACCGGGACCGACATCGGCGCAGAGACGGACAGCGGCACTGGGACCGCCAGCGGCACCGGGACCGCCAATAGCACCGGGACCGACAGTGACACCGGGACCGACAGCGGCACCGGGACCGCCAATAGCACCGGGACCGCCAATAGCACCGGGACCGACAGCGGCACCGGGACCGACAGTGACACCGGGACCGACAGCGGCACCGGGACCGCCAATAGCACCGGGACCGCCAATAGCACCGGGACCGACAGCGACATGGGACCGACAGTGACACCGGGACCGCCCCCTCCCGGCAGCCGGCGGGAGCGCACCCGCGGCGGGGCGGGGCTGGCGAAGGGGCGGGGCCGGAGGGGCGGGGCCGTGCCCGAGGGGCGGGGCTGGATGGGGCGGGGCCCGGGCGGAGGGGCGGGGCCGGAAGCGCGTTGTTCAGGTGTAATTTTCGCGGGATTTTGTCAGCGCGTTGTTCCAGGTGTAATTTTAGCGGGATTTTGTCTCTGTCCAGCGGAGACATCTCCCCAGAGGTGGAGTTTGTCTCCTGCAAACAAGTAATACCTCATTTCTTTTTTTAAGATAAAATTTGCAGCTTCGAGGCCTGGAGACAAAGCTTCAGCACACACAGGAGTTATTAACCCTCAGTTGTTGCCCTCACTTAAGTAAACCAGAAGCATCTCTCATGACCCCCTCCTGGCAGAGCTAATCGAAAGCCACCACTTCAGCTGCATTTATTCAAAACTTTCAAGACTCCAAGCTCAGCAGAATCACCTCCTGCTCTGTATTCAGTCCTACTCTCTATAATGAACTCAGTGGTCAGGAATTTTCCCTTTCTCGGCCAACCAGCTTAAAGAGTATTGCTGAAAAGCAAAACCTAAAAGGACAGACTCATCCCAGTTTACTCCACGCATGATGCATGGTCCCATCAGGCAGCCCACACAGCACTGATGGCAGTTATCACCCCCAAAGTCCGACCAAAGACAACCCCGTGCTCTCCGCACAAGCGCTGTGGCCCTGCCCACTGCCCACCCCAAGGGAACACCCCAACAACGCCCTCGGCATGTTCCTTTCTCAGAAGGATCACAGGGGAGCATGAACATTAATTTGTTTAAAACAGCAGCTCGATGACACGCCCATGACAAACCAAATTCAACCCCGCTCTACCCAACAGAGTTGAGAGAACACAAATGACGTCACGAGCCTGGGAAATGGGTGCAAAAAGCTTGTTAATTGTCCTGTCCTACTGATCTCACTGGAACCTGACCACACTTTCTGTGGTTACCCATGGAGGAATGCGAATCCCGCGGAGCTGTTTGGTGCCCGCGGATGCCCCGCAGAGCCGTCCGGCGGCTCCCACCGCTCTCACGCGGGGATGAATCCGCAAGAGACTCGCACCGAAGCCTCGGCAAGCACAGTCCCGCTACTTTGCATTCCTACCCTGGAAATGCAAAGCTGAAACACTGCTGGGAACACTTCCTTTTCCCAAATTGCTGCAGAGCTGTTTCGCCAAGACCTGGGAACGCGCTGGCGGCGGGAGAGGGGTCGGGTGACCGGAGGAGGGCAGAGCACGGCAGGATTGTTCCGTTTCCTCGGGAATATCCGGGCGCGGTTAAAGCCGCAGGGACAACCGCAGCATCCCCGCGCCCCGCGTACCTTGCGCGTGGCAGCTGGCGGAGCGCAGCGCGCCCTGCGGCCGCAGCAGGTACGGGAGGTACCGCGACAGGCATTTCATCTTCCGGAGCGCCCCGAGCTACCGCTCCGACCGACAGCGGCGCGGAGCGGCGCCCCGGGCCGGCGGGCAGGGCCGGTCCCCGCGCCGTGCCGGAGCGGAGCGGAGCGGAGCGAGCGCCCCGGCTCCCCGGCCCGGCCCCGCCGCAGCGGCTGCAGCGCGGCCGGAGCGCTGACTAAGCCCGTCCCGCCCGCGAACACACCCCCGGCACCCCGGCCCGGCCCCGCAGGGAGCCGCAGAGCCCCGGGCCGGGCCGCGCCGCCCCAGCCCGCCCCGCTCCGCCGCAGTGTCCTCCGGCCGCCGGGAGCCGCCGCGGGGCCGCGCAGGGCGCATCGCACCGGGCGCGCATCGCACCGGGAGCGCATCACCGGGAGCCTTGCACCGGGAGCCTTGCACCGGGAGCGCATCACCGGGAGTGTCTCACCGACAGCCCATCACCGGCAGCGCGCCCCGCACCCGCAGCGCCGCAGGGACGGACGCGTGTCCCGGCGCTGCCGCACGCCCGGAGCCCAGCGAGCCCGCACCGCGCCAGCCTCGAGGAGATTTCACCTCTTAGTTCTATAATAGACTCCTAATAATTAATATATCAGAATTAGGCAAGACCTCTAAAACCTATTTCCTTTTGGCAGTACTGAAATGTAGCTCACAGCACTGTGATATGACAATGGCAGTCAGTAACATCATGTACTTCACATTTAACACTGAAATCAGTGTTTGAGCAGCTGAAAGATGTCCCAGGCCTCCCATCTATGCACAAGGGAGCTCATTCATCCCCACAGTTGCTTTAGTTAAAGGATCCATTACACCCCTGGTTTCATCGGGACAAGCACCACGGACTGTGACACCATTCTCCAAGACAAAGAAAGCAATGAACAAGGAAAGAACAAAATGAGGTGGTTTATGTAGATCTGTTTGTGCAGCTTCTGTGTGGAGAGCACACAACTATCACAAAATTAATCCAGAGTTATTGTTGGCAACTTTTGAAGTATCATTTAACGCCAGAATGACAGTCCATTCTGCTGAGGGAAGCAGGCTGTACTACATTCAAAGGTGAAGAGCATTGTAATAACAGTAACATCTCTTCTCACCTGACCGTACACAACTGCGTGCTTCCTAATCACTAAGGAAATCACACTGTGCAAGTTCAGGATGCTTGGATGTTACCAAGAGTTCTGAAGGTCAAAAATGCACTGCAAAGACTACTATAATAGTACCAAGTTATGGATAAACTTCTGATGAAGGTGAGGCATCTGTAATACCACATTTATGACTTTATTCACGTGTATGTGCACACATTAGTGCCTATACACATGTGCATTCACAATCCAACACAAACCAGCCAAGAGCCAAAGCCCATCCCTCACGGAACACTCCTGTGAGCTTCCTCCTCAGTCATGGTCATGCTGTTTGTGCCTGTTCAGGTTAAATACCCCAATGGTATCATCTCTTCATTACTAGCTTTATTGAATACAGATTTGAAGTATTATTCATCAGCCTTTACTGTTCTGTAGCCCAGATTACCCAAAGAAAAAATTGCAGGAGTCTTTTCCTGCCGTGATGCCTCTGGATTCATCCACTAAGCCTCCAGTGGTTAAAAAAAATAAAAAGCTTATGGCCCTCAGCTGATAAATGGTTACATCAAGAAAAGAATAGAGAGCAAGAGAGCCAACCTAACATTTCATTAATCCTAAAGTAGCAAACAACTACTCCTGACCAGTAACAAAGAACTGCCGATTCTACAGTAAAAGCTCAAAACACAACATCTCAATTATGTAAATAATTCTGAAAAAAAAAAAACAAAACAAAACAAAACAAACCAAAACAAAACAAAACAAAAAAACAAACCACAAAAACCACACAAACAAAACCAAAAACAACTCCAAAGAAAAACCTCAGTTAAAAAGTTAAAAAGGTGTTTTTCTCTAGAGATTTAATAAATTGTTAGATATTCTTCTGAGTGTTGTGCCCCACTGTGGTCTAGAGATTACAGGCTGAAACTCTTCTGCAAAAGCAGCGTGACAGAACTGCAGCTCCAGGCAGAGCTGTGTTCCCACCAGGAGAAGTCGGAGCTCTGCTCCCAGAGGCCTGGCCAGACTCAGTCCTCTCAGTCTCACAAGACTTTGCTTTTAAAGAAGTCATCACATTTCATGGACCACAACAAAATAGAAGAAGTGTGTCTAACAACCCATCTCAGCTCCAGAATTGATTCCAGTAAAGGTTTTGGTGGGAGAAGCTCTCTCATAATTCCCTGAAAAACTCTGTAAATAACAGCTGAAAACCAAAAGGAAATTTATTCCAGAGGCTACTGATATGATTAAGCTATAATGCCTTCAAATGAGTTCTTGGATCAATAGCTGATTTGAGGCCCATCTCTTTCAGATGCTCAAGCACATAAGGAGGGCAGAAACCAAGGAGCATAGCTCAGCTCTGTACCAGCAGCTCCCAGCAGCACACAAACCATCCCCCTGCACTCCAGCTGATGTATGTGACCAGTTATTTCTGGTCACAGCAACAAAAGGAAAATTAAACTTACCTTCTGTCACCCCAGTATCTACAGTTCCTTTCACTTGACTGAAGCACCACAGCACATCCTGCATGAGGCTTCCAAATCCTGCCAGGAAACACATTCCGAAAGATACAGTAATTAGCACACAGCTTTTCCAAACGACCATCCGTGCACACGCCGGCACAGAGAAGGTGCAGTCTCTGCCTGAGGAGGAATTTCTGCTCACCTGGAGTCATGGCTCCGTGCAGAGAGCACAGCTGGCCCTGCAGAGCCCGAGCATGGTCCCGCTGTGAATCAGCCTCTGTTCTCCCCAGCCAGGGCTCGGGGGAGCCGAGCCATCCCAGCCAGCCCTGCACATCCCTGGCACAGCACAGCAGTCAGGGGGCCCTGTAGTCATGGCCTTTGTCACAGCCTCCCTCCACCAGAATACTAATGCTGCCAGTCACCTCCAGCACAGTTAAAGAGGGAGCGAAAAAGGAGAAAGGAACTACTCCTACTACCACAAGAATTTTTTTTTTTTTCACATTTGTGGTCAGTGTGGTTGTTTTTCACATTGTAGGTCAGTGAACTGCTTGGCAATGAACCCAAGCATGGAGCTTTACAGTACATTACAACACTTTCCTCAAAATCTGCCTGCCATCACAAGTGCCTTATAGCTGCTTTAAAAGATTACTGCAGACATTTCTATTGAAAGGTGTATTATTAAGCTGTAGTGCTTTTAACTGTTTGCTGCTGCAGCAATGCTCTAAGACTCTCTGAGAGAAATTAGGATTTCATCTACCAATGCTCCTTGTTTCTTGACAGCTCAGCAGAATTTCCCTTTTTGTAACATGATTTTCACTGTGCCACAAAAATCCTGCCACAAAGGACAACGGGCTTCCTTTAATCCTAGCACACATTTTATCTCAAAGAATTTCCAGGCATGAAAAAAAGCAAGAAAATGGAGCCACGAGGAAGAGCACTTTTCACCTCCGCTGTTTTACACACAGGTGAATGGGTAACAGAAAGTGTAGGTATTTCACAGTGGCAGGTGTGGTACTGGGCTCGGTCCAGGGTCACGCCATGGAGACTCAGAGTGATAAAACTTTTATCCAGTAGTCTCTCTGTAGAGCATGTCTTCCCTCTGGAGTCACTTTAGGTTCTGAAGTCCTGTCCTGCCTTAAATTCTAGTGACCCCTAGCTGAGGAATCCTAGTGCTTCACATCCTGCAGCCAGGATCGATACTCCTCAGTGTGATCTCTGAACTGGAGCTCAGACCCTACAGAAATCTTGCTGGGATTGGTGTGTTTAGAAGTGCAGGCTCTGGGACACTGTAGTTTGCATTATGAAAAGGATGTCCAAGGTATTCTTGGGAGCAGCCACCTCACAGCACGTTTCAGAGTGGGTGCAGGTGCCATCATCTCTGCTGCATTATCAGGGGCTGGGGAAACTGTGAGTGGAATAAGGCACCAGGGACAGATTCTCCCATCCAGAAAACACTTGATCATGGGAGAGCTCCTGCTACAGGAGGGCAGCCCTGGCTGGTCCACACCTCTGCACAGCCTGCAGTGGGTTTTAACCTGGATTAAGTATGTGCATCAATACCTACCTTTGGGACTGGCAGCCACCTGCAGAGCACACAAGAGCGTTCTCATCCAGTAGGAGCTGTGGGCAGTGAAGGTGAGCCCCCTTTCATCACAGGAGATGCCAGCAATGGGCATTGAAATCTAACACATTACAAGCATACCATAATGTTAAAGTTTTCTGGAAGATTACAGCTGAGTTTTGGCTGCTCAGTATAATTTCACTTCTTTAAAGACTCACGGTTCCAGTAAATACATAGCGTAATTATAGCAAAACTTCTCTGTTTTTGCAAGCCATTGACAAAAATTAGTTTGATAGTTGAACCAAAAGTATAATTAGCTGAATAGTTAAAACTGTAAAAGTGAATAAAACTTTTAAAAATTATTTTTTAATTCAGTGGCAGCCACTAGGGGCTTTGCCCCTCGGAGCTTTGCAGGCCCCGGGGGTTTGCCTGGCGTGCCCAGGCTGGGGGAGAGGTGGGTTCAGCTGTGCAGGGCTGTGTGGGCTGGCGGCAGGAGCCTGGTGGAGCAGAGGGATAAGCCGTGCCTCCTCTCCAACAGAAGGCACCAGAGACCCACCAGGCGCTGCTTTCTCAGCCAGGACGCGGCTGCTGCGCACGCAGGGTGGGAGAGCAGCCCCCCTTCCCTGACAGCAGGGAAACCCCGGCTTGGGACAGCAGAAAAGCTCCATTTATTGAGAAAACTGGGGGAAATGTTTTACCGATCTTTCTTTCTAAGAGTGCTCTCTTTTCATTGCAGCCCAAAGCCCCAGCTCTGGGATGTGGGGCTCTCTATTTCCCAAGGAAAATTAATTCCTCTGCTGCACCAAGCAGAACAGTGTTTTCCCATTGCCCAGTGGTGAACAGAGTCGGCTGCTCCACAGGAGCTGTTGCAGAAGAGCTGCCTTCTGTCCTCTCATTTGCCTTTTCTTTGGCCTACTCAGTAATTAGTTTAATATTTAATTCCTGCCAACAGACAAGATCCTGAAACTCTCCAGATGATCCACTCTGCAGAAAACAGCTCTGGACTACTACTTTTGTAATATTTCTATGACTGATTCAGCTAATTTTACTGGGTTGTCTGGATTGGAGCTTTTGTTGGAAATAAAAGCTGAAGAATAATGTTTAGAAAAGAATTCTAATTACTTGAGGTAAAAATTTTCAGGCTTCGTGTAAATCACTCGCGAAAAGTCAAATAGAAAGGATTCTGATTCCAGCAAATTTTAGTCTATTCAGGAAAAGCTGCTTCAGATGTGCAGAAGACCACAGGTGGATCCTCTGAAAGGCAGAGTTTGGTCTTGGGCTGGCATGGAAATCTTAAGGCATCTCCTGATGCTGGAGCTGTAGATAAATCACTAACACTTCCCTGTAGTGTGAGCACCCTACCCTACCCAGCACAGATGGCTGACTTTAAATGACTTTGTTCTTGATTTCTGTGTGGTAGCTGCTGGATGCCCACCTTGCTGTAGGGCTGTGCAGGTCGGCTCCCAGGACAGGAGCTCACCTGCCCCAGAGCCCTCGGACGTGTCCTCACCTCAGAGCTGGGTGTGGAGGACAGAGGTCCCCTGGCCCAACCCAGCTCTGCAGGAATTGAGCCTCCTTCTTCCTCTGCAGTCCATGGGTCTGTATTTCAGATGATCTGAATTGGTTTAGGTAGTTTAGGGGAGCCCCAGCTGTGTTTCAGCTTATTGGTTCTTCTCTAAGAAATACATAAATATGGCTAAAATTGGGTAACTGCTCCGACTCCTGTCTGCCCTGGCGCAAGGACTGCTCTTCCTTAGAGCCCCAGGAGCCTGAGCCTGCTCCTGGCACTCAGGAATGAGAGGGGGAAAGGCAGTGTCGGAAGAGCATGGACCATGGGGTGGGAAATGTGGTGTCCTCTTCCTATGGGATCCTTCCAGGGGGGGATGCGAACGGGCAGGGGAGGCAGCCCGACCCCGGCTTGGCCCTACCGAGATCAGAGCGACCGAGGCTCGGACGGGACCCTCTGTGAGCTGTCCCTGTGTGAGCTGTCCTGGTGTGCCCTGTCCCCCTGTGTGCTCTGTGTGCTGTGTGTGCTCTGTCCCTCTGTGTGCTGTGTGTGCTCTGTCCCCCTGTCTGCTCTGTCCTTCTGTGTGCTCTGTCCCTCTGTGTGCTCTGTCCCCCTGTGTGCTCTGTGTGCTCTGTGTGCTCTGTCCTTCTGTGTGCTCTGTCCCTCTGTGTGCTCTGTCCTGTGTGCTCTGTGTGCTCTGTGTGCTCTGTGTGCTCTGTCCTTCTGTGTGCTCTGTCCTGTGTGCTCTGTGTGCTCTGTGTGCTCTGTGTGCTCTGTCCCTCTGTCCCTCTGTGTGCTCTGTGTGCTCTGTGTGCTCTGTCCTTCTGTGTGCTCTGTCCTGTGTGCTCTGTGTGCTCTGTGTGCTCTGTGTGCTCTGTCCCTCTGTCCCTCTGTGTGCTCTGTGTGCTCTGTGTGCTCTGTGTGCTCTGTCCCTCTGTCCCTCTGTGTGCTCTGTGTGCTCTGTGTGCTCTGTGTGCTTTGTGTGCTTTGTGTGCTCTGTGTGCTCTGTCCCTCTGTCCCTCTGTGTGCTCTGTCCTTCTGTGTGCTCTGTGTGCTCTGTGTGCTTTGTGTGCTCTGTGTGCTCTGTCCCCCTGTGTCCCCCCTGTGTGCTCTGTGTGCTCTGTGTGCTTTGTGTGCTCTGTGTGCTCTGTCCCTCTGTCCCTCTGTGTGCTCTGTGTGCTCTGTGTGCTCTGTCCCTCTGTCCCTCTGTGTGCTCTGTCCTTCTGTGTGCTCTGTGTGCTCTGTGTGCTTTGTGTGCTCTGTGTGCTCTGTCCCTCTGTCCCTCTGTGTGCTCTGTGTGCTCTGTGTGCTCTGTCCCTCTGTCCCTCTGTGTGCTCTGTCCCCTGTGTGCTCTGTGTGCTCTGTGTGCTTTGTGTGCTCTGTGTGCTCTGTCCCCCTGTGTCCCCCCTGTGTGCTCTGTGTGCTCTGTGTGCTCTGTGTGCTCTGTGTGCTCTGTCCCCCTGTGTGCTCTGTGTGCTCTGTGTGCTCTGTCCTGTGTGCTCTGTGTGCTCTGTGTGCTCTGTGTGCTCTGTCCTGTGTGCTCTGTGTGCTCTGTGTGCTCTGTGTGCTCTGTGTGCTCTGTGTGCTCTGTGTGCTCTGTTCCCCTGTGTGCTCTGTGTGCTCTGTGTGCTCTGTGTACTCTGTGTGCTCTGTTCCCCTGTGTGCTCTGTGTGCTCTGTGTGCTCTGTGTGCTCTGTTCCCCTGTGTGCTCTGTGTGCTCTGTGTGCTCTGTGTGCTCTGTGTGCTCTGTGTGCTCTGTCCCCCTGTGTGCTCTGTCCCCCTGTGTGCTCTGTGTGCTCTGTCCTGTGTGCTCTGTCCTTCTGTGTGCTCTGTGTGCTCTGTGTGCTCTGTTCCCCTGTGTGCTCTGTGTGCTCTGTCCCTCTGTTCCCCCTGTGTGCTCTGTCCCCCTGTGTGCTCTGTGTGCTCTGTGTGCTCTGTGTGCTCTGTGTGCTCTGTGTGCTCTGTCCCCTGTGTGCTCTGTGTGCTCTGTGTGCTCTGTGTGCTCTGTGTGCTCTGTGTGCTCTGTCCCCCTGTGTGCTCTGTCCCCCCTGTGTGCTCTGTGTGCTCTGTCCTGTGTGCTCTGTCCTTCTGTGTGCTCTGTGTGCTCTGTGTGCTCTGTCCCCTGTGTGCTCTGTGTGCTCTGTCCTGTGTGCTCTGTGTGCTCTGTGTACTCTGTGTGCTCTGTTCCCCCTGTGTGCTCTGTGTGCTCTGTGTGCTCTGTGTACTCTGTGTGCTCTGTTCCCTGTGTGCTCTGTGTGCTCTGTCCCTCTGTTCCCCTGTGTGCTCTGTCCTTCTGTGTGCTCTGTGTGCTCTGTGTGCTCTGTTCCCTGTGTGCTCTGTGTGCTCTGTCCCTCTGTTCCCCTGTGTGCTCTGTCCTTCTGTGTGCTCTGTGTGCTCTGTGTGCTCTGTTCCCCTGTGTGCTCTGTGTGCTCTGTCCCTCTGTTCCCCCTGTGTGCTCTGTCCTTCTGTGTGCTCTGTGTACTCTGTGTGCTCTGTTCCCTGTGTGCTCTGTGTGCTCTGTGTGCTCTGTGTGCTCTGTTCCCCTGTGTGCTCTGTGTGCTCTGTGTGCTCTGTCCCCTGTGTGCTCTGTGTGCTCTGTCCCTCTGTCCCTCTGTGTGCTCTGTCCTTCTGTGTGCTCTGTGTGCTCTGTTCCCCTGTGTGCTCTGTCCCTCGGTGTGCCCTGTACCTCTGTGTGTGCTGTCCCCAGGCGGGTGTGGGGTGCACGCGCCCGGGCACGGAAGGCAGAGCTCGCATCCTCCTTCCGAAATCAGCGGAGGGCTGGGCACGGGGTTTGCAGAAGGGAGAGGCTCCCCCGGCAGGAGGGGCGGCGCAGGGGCTGGGGTCAGGGAGCGCCTGCCGCTGCCCGCCGCAGGGCGGGGACAGGGACGGGGACAGGGACGGGGACAGCAGCCTGGGGGCGCGGCGTGTCCGGGCGCCGCTCGCGGTGCCGCAGCTCCTCCCGGGCCCGGCCGGACCCGCGGGCGGGGCCGCTCCGGTTCCTGCGCTCGGCGGCCGCGGCGCTCGGCTGCTGCCGCCGCCCGGGCTGCTCGGTCCCTGCGCTCCGCTGCCCAGGTATGAGCCTCCCGGTCGTGTCCCCGGAGCGGGGTCTGGGCGCTGTCCCCAAGGCGGGGCTCGGGACCCGCGGGGCTCGGGCTGGGGTCGCGCTGCCGGGGCCGTGGCTGCGGCGAGGAGAGCCGCAGCAGAACCCACAGTGCGCTGATGGTGAAACTCAGGGGCCTCCCCTCGTCCTTCCCGAGCGCCGTTGTGGCTGCTCAGGGTCATCGTTCGTTCCTCTGGGACCAGAGCTCGGGGTGATGTCCCTCCGGGCTGTGTCACCGCCCAGTGCCAGCTCCTCGGCGGAGCAGTGCTCGGGCAGTGCAGAGGCGGCGAGGGAAGTTGTCCGTGAGCCCTTGGAGCAGCCGTCCCCTCCCAGGGCTCGGGCAGTGTCCCCCAGGGCTGGCTGTGCCGCTGTCACCGCTGTCACCTATGCCCATCGCCCGCAGTGCCCCGCGGTCCCGTCCCCTCCGGCGCGCCCTGCTCGCGGTGCCGGCCCCAGCCCGCCGGTGTCCGCGCTCCTCCGCTCGGTTCAGGGTTTCCATCCGTCTCCGCTCGGTTCAGGGTTTCCATCCGTCTCCGCTCGGTTCAGGGTTTCCATCCGTCTCCGCTCGGTTCAGGGTTTCCATCCGTCTCTCGGGTCTGAGGCGTGTCCGGCCGTGTGCGGGTGCGCTGCGGGCTCGGGCTGGCAGCTGGCCTTGTCCAGCCGCTGCTTCTCGCCTGGGAAATGCCCGCTGTGACTGCTGAGGGTCCGGCTGGGCATGATGCTAGTGTGGAACCACTAGTAAATTTGGCCCGAGGAAAAGTAATAATTTTAATAACTTTGTGACTTTGCAGCGTGAAACAGTAAAAGATTTGTCATTTCCATACCCCAGCTACACTTGGTAAGGATGCAAATCCCTGCAATTATTACTCAGGCTAGCTTAACTTCAAGGAACATCTGCACTCCTTCCTCAGGGCTTGTATGTATTGCCGTATTCACTAAAACGAACTTGGCTCCGAGCTGCTGTGCAAGGAAGTTTCCTTGGGAACCTGAGATGTGGGAACCTGATTTATGGGTGTTATATTTGAAGGTCTATTTTTACTCTGAAGAATAAGTTTTGGGGCTCAAAAAGAGTTACTGCTGCTGTGGCTTTGTTTGACACTGAAGACTCGATCTATTCCTTTCTGAAGCACTGATGGGAATCACAAACATTTGCTGCTTCGTTTGTTTTATTGCTGAATCTTGTTTCAGCTCTGAGATGGGAAATTAAGATTTTGTTTTGGTTACCTGGAGAGAAGGAACTGCGTGTGCTGGGGTAGCTCCTAGTATCCCATGACAGACCCAGTTCCCAGTAATTCTCTTTTCTCCAGCATCTTTCTCATAATTCCTCCCTTTCCTGCTTCAGTACCATAATTGTGTTAATTTAAAGTAAGGAAGTGAAGTTAGTTAGTAGGTGTTTCCAAGTGTAGATCTGAGAAAATGTTCAGTGAACATATGGATGCCCTGGGGAATGCTCTGTGCTGGACCAGGTCTTGTTGCACTGTTACTGCCTCATTTTGCTCTTTTAGGGCTTTGTACTTCCAACAAGGAATAAAGTTGTATGTCACAGAGATATCAGTATCAAAAACAAGAACATAAAGGTGCATTGCATGTGAATGCTTAAAAAACATAGCAACTGCTGTACCTTCTAGAGAGTGTTCAGGCTCTCTCAAGTGTCAGTAAACTCTACGGAGTTTTACACTTCAGTATTCCCATACATGTCAGGAGAGACTGGAAAATTCCTGTGCCCCCTGCTAATGAACAGATCTGTCCCTTTGCAGTGGGAAAGTCAGCACCAAGCCAGAAATCAGGTTTGCTGTTTTGTTCATAGTTCATATAAAAAAAATTCTGAAGAACCTGAGTGGAAACTGTACCTCGATTTTACATGGAATCTTTTAATTAGGAATACCAGAATGGTGTGGTTTTTTTCCCAAATGAAAGACTTGTTTAACTGCTTAAATCAAAAGGCTGACACTTTGAATTCCTTCTTCCATGGTTTTTATCATTCCACATGACCTCAGTGGTCAAAAGTGCCTTTTGGTTTTATCTAGCCAAGCCAGTATGTCCATTTATTTTGTATATTGGCCTCAGTACAGTTAGTTACCCCATAAGCTCCAAAATGCATGCTGGATGAAATAGCAAACATGAGCCAGATCCTTGTGTCTTTGGGTCTGCTGGTCTGTTCCTGCCGTTCCTGTAGTGGGCAGCAGTCCTGACCTGAGTTACAAGGTTGAGCTGTTACTGGTTTCTCTAGTGAGCTCCACTGCAATGTGCTTTTCCCTGCCTGTGAGTCTTGTCCCTAGAGCAGTGAGCCTCCAGTGAGACACTGAAAGCTGTAAATGTCTCTTCGTCCTGAGTGATGATGAAGTTTTTCTTCCTGCCTTCTGCAGGGTGTGTCAGCAGGACATGGCCAAGGTCTGGCAGGACTGACCCACGGCAGCGCTGACCAGGGCTCAACCCAGAGCACTGGAGAGCTGAGCCGGGCTGAGCACACCATGGGGGCAAACACCTCCAGCAAGGCACCACCCTCTGATGGGAACGAGGATGGTAAGAACATTTCCTGGCTGTTGTCTGGGACCGCAGAGTTCTCAGTGCAGGCTGACTGCGAGGGTGCCAGCCAGTGCCATGCTGAGGCTGCAAACTCGTGGGCAGCCCAGCTCAGCACAGGTGAGTGCAGCTCAGCACAGGTGAGTGCAGTGCATCAGAGGTGTGTGCAGGTCAGCACAGGTGAGTGCAGTGCATCAGAGGTGTGTGCAGGTCAGCACAGGTGAGTGCAGCTCAGCACAGGTGAGTGCAGCTCAGCACAGGTGTGTGCAGCTCAGCACAGGTGAGTGCAGCTCAGCACAGGTGAGTACAGCTCAGCACAGGTGTGTGCAGCTCAGCACAGGTGAGTGCAGTGCATCAGAGGTGTGTGCAGCTCAGCACAGGTGTGTACAGCTCAGCACAGGTGAGTGCAGCTCAGCACAGGTGAGTGCAGCTCAGCAGATGTGTACAGCTCAGCACAGGTGTGTGCAGGTCAGCACAGGTGAGTGCAGCTCAGCACAGGTGTGTACAGCTCAGCAGATGTGTACAGCTCAGCACAGGTGAGTACAGCTCAGCACAGGTGTGTACAGCTCAGCACAGGTGTGTGCAGCTCAGCACAGGTGAGTGCAGCTCAGCACAGGTGTGTGCAGCTCAGCACAGGTGAGTGCAGCTCAGCACAGGTGAGTACAGCTCAGCACAGGTGAGTACAGCTCAGCACAGGTGTGTACAGCTCAGCACAGATGTGTACAGCTCAGCACAGGTGAGTACAGCTCAGCACAGGTGTGTACAGCTCAGCACAGGTGAGTACAGCTCAGCACAGATGTGTACAGCTCAGCACAGGTGAGTGCAGCTCAGCACAGGTGTGTACAGCTCAGCACAGGTGAGTACAGCTCAGCACAGGTGAGTACAGCTCAGCACAGGTGAGTGCAGCTCAGCACAGGTGAGTGCAGCTCAGCACAGGTGTGTGCAGCTCAGCACAGGTGAGTGCAGCTCAGCACAGGAGTGTGTGCAGCTCAGCACAGGTGTGTACAGCTCAGCACAGGTGAGTGCAGCTCAGCACAGGTGAGTGCAGCTCAGCACAGGTGTGTACAGCTCAGCACAGGTGAGTACAGCTCAGCACAGGTGAGTGCAGCTCAGCACAGGTGAGTGCAGCTCAGCACAGGTGTGTACAGCTCAGCACAGGTGTGTGCAGCTCAGCACAGGTGTGTACAGCTCAGCACAGGTGAGTGCAGCTCAGCACAGGTGTGTGCAGCTCAGCACAGGTGTGTGCAGCTCAGCACAGGTGAGTGCAGCTCAGCACAGGTGAGTACAGCTCAGCACAGGTGAGTGCAGCTCAGCAGTGTGTACAGCTCAGCACAGGTGTGTACAGCTCAGCAGAGGTGTGTACAGCTCAGCACAGGTGAGTACAGCTCAGCACAGGTGTGTACAGCTCAGCACAGGTGAGTACAGCTCAGCACAGGTGAGTACAGCTCAGCACAGGTGAGTACAGCTCAGCACAGGTGAGTACAGCTCAGCACAGGTGAGTACAGCTCAGCACAGGTGAGTGTACAGCTCAGCACAGGTGAGTACAGCTCAGCACAGGTGAGTACAGCTCAGCACAGGTGTGTACAGCTCAGCACAGGTGTGTACAGCTCAGCACAGGTGTGTACAGCTCAGCACAGGTGAGTACAGCTCAGCACAGGTGTGTACAGCTCAGCACAGGTGTGTACAGCTCAGCACAGGTGAGTACAGCTCAGCACAGGTGTGTACAGCTCAGCACAGGTGAGTACAGCTCAGCACAGGTGAGTACAGCTCAGCACAGGTGAGTACAGCTCAGCACAGGTGTGTACAGCTCAGCACAGGTGAGTACAGCTCAGCACAGGTGTGTACAGCTCAGCACAGGTGAGTGCAGCTCAGCACAGGTGTGTACAGCTCAGCACAGGTGGTGTACAGCTCAGCACAGGTGAGTACAGCTCAGCACAGGTGAGTGCAGCTCAGCACAGGTGTGTGCAGCTCAGCACAGGTGAGTACAGCTCAGCACAGGTGAGTGCAGCTCAGCACAGGTGAGTGCAGCTCAGCACAGGTGTGTACAGCTCAGCACAGGTGAGTACAGCTCAGCAGAGGTGAGTACAGCTCAGCACAGGTGAGTGCAGCTCAGCACAGGTGAGTGCAGCTCAGCACAGGTGAGTGTGTACAGCTCAGCACAGGTGAGTACAGCTCAGCACAGGTGAGTGCAGCTCAGCACAGGTGAGTACAGCTCAGCACAGGTGTGTACAGCTCAGCACAGGTGTGTACAGCTCAGCACAGGTGTGTACAGCTCAGCACAGGTGAGTACAGCTCAGCACAGGTGTGTACAGCTCAGCACAGGTGAGTACAGCTCAGCACAGGTGTGTACAGCTCAGCACAGGTGTGTACAGCTCAGCACAGGTGAGTACAGCTCAGCACAGGTGTGTACAGCTCAGCACAGGTGAGTGCAGCTCAGCACAGGTGAGTGCAGCTCAGCACAGGTGTGTACAGCTCAGCACAGGTGTGTACAGCTCAGCACAGGTGAGTACAGCTCAGCACAGGTGAGTACAGCTCAGCACAGGTGTGTGCAGCTCAGCACAGGTGAGTGCAGCTCAGCACAGGTGAGGTACAGCTCAGCACAGGTGAGTACAGCTCAGCAGATGGGTGGCTACAGCACAGGTGAGTACAGCTCAGCACAGGTGTGTGCAGCTCAGCACAGGTGAGTACAGCTCAGCACAGGTGAGTGCAGCTCAGCACAGGTGAGTACAGTGTACAGCTCCAGCACACAGGTGAGTGCAGCTCAGCACAGGTGAGTACAGCTCAGCAGAGGTGAGTGCAGCTCAGCACAGGTAGTAGCACGGGTGCGTTCAGCTCAGCACAGGTGAGTACAGCTCAGCACAGAGGTGAGTACAGCTCAGCTGGTGAGTGCAGCTCAGCAGGGTGAGTGCAGCTCAGCAGAGGTGAGTACAGCTCAGCACAGGTGAGTGCAGCTCAGCACAGGTGAGTACAGCTCAGCAGAGGTGAGTACAGCTCAGCACAGGTGAGTACAGCTCAGCACAGGTGTGTGCAGCTCAGCACAGGTGAGTACAGCTCAGCACAGGTGAGTACAGCTCAGCAGAGGTGAGTACAGCTCAGCACAGGTGTGTACAGCTCAGCACAGGTGAGTACAGCTCAGCACAGGTGAGTACAGCTCAGCAGTGTGCCCCTGCTCCCTACAGAGCTGGTCTGCTCCTGGGGTCCTTTTGCCTCCTCTCCCAGCTCTGGACGCAAGGCTGCCAGCAGAGGTTTGGTGTTGGGCAGGGACAGAATGCTGCCTCTGCAGGGGGGAGGGTCTGTTCTGGAGGCCCCAGTGCAGGGAGGGCTGGCAGGAGGTGAGGTGGAAGGTGCTGGAGCGATGGGTGCTCCTGTGGCTGCTCCTGTGGCTGCTCCTGTGGGTGCCCAGCTGGGCAGGGCTGCCTGCAGGCACAGGCAGGCCAAGCCTGCAGGTTGGGCTGGCTGGAAAAGGAGTTGGAAAAGTACTGCTGGGAGCAGCATTGGAGGCCAGGGTCCCTGTGCTGCCAAGATTACAGAGACAGTCATTAAAAGATTGCTCCATAAATATATTTGCTGTTGCATGAGTCAGCTTGCTGACTGCCATATGGGCTTTCACCTGGGTACTACAGCAATATGCACATGTAGGTAAATACAAATACATGTAATAAACACAAAATACATGAGGAGCTGGGTGCCCCATCAGCCACTGTTCCAATGTGCCATGTGGTGCTGCTGCCAGTCTGCAGCTGCTTAGCTAAACCAGCTTCAGTTTCCAATATTAATGCAACTGCTTGCAGTTTTTCTTCATTTTTCATGTTTTTTCCATTTCTGTAGTGCAAAAGAAATCTGTGCTGTGAAGTTTTCCTGAAGATTTTATTCCTGGTGCATCTAAATGCTCGGTATTGGCGTCTCTCATAAACAACCACCTGTGCTTGCTGGGGACAATGAGCAGTTCTGCTCCTGGCCCCCTCCTCAGGGTGATGTGCCCTGGCTGTGGGATTTTCCTGGGAGTGCCTGGTCTCTGTGGGTGTCTCTCAGTGTTCATACAGCACCAGCTTCTGTGACTGAGAGCACAGTGCCAGGAGAGCCCTGTCCTGCCCACGTCGCTGTGGCTTTGCTGGTTTCAGTGGGCTCAGAGCCGCCCCTGCATGCTGACAGAGCCTGCAGACCAGGGCAGTTCCGTTTCCATGGCCCTGCACAAATTCAAAAAGTGGTAGTGCATTTTTTTCTCTAATTAGCCATGTTTAATATACTGAGGGGAGAGAACCCAGCTGAAACAGAGATGTCCTCTGGGGAATTTTCCATTAGCTTGCAAACCAGAGGCTGTATCACCTTAAATCTTGTCCTCATTCTGATTTCAATTAAAATTGTAATTAAGTAAGAGCTTCTGGGTACATTAGGAAACGGCAGACTGCTGCGTGGCACGGGCAGGTCCCTCCCCCAGGCTGCAGGTGGTGGGCACCAGTCCCACCTCTGCAGCTGTGCCACGGGGAGATTTTCCTTTGGGACCTCTGAGGGTCGGTGGCACAGCATGAGTCGTGTAGGTGCTTCAGTGCAGTCCTAATTCTTGAATATTTTTCCAAGTTGCTGTTGCTATAATTTCACTATTTTCTGTAGCACCATGATTTCTGTTTGAACTTCTTGAAGGGCTCTGTTTACCTTCAGCTGAATCAGGGCGACAGGATTATTTTTCTCTCAGCATTTTCTCTGAGCAGACAGTTGTGGATAATAAGCAAGTGAAACAAAAATACAATAACCAGACAGAAGATTCAGGGCTACAAGGTGATCTGATTCCCACTGTAGTCAGTGAGACCATACAAGAAGCCAGATTTTGTTTGTGCTGCTCCTGGGCACAAGGGAAGTGTCCTGGGGATGGCAGCCAGATGTTCCCCCCAGCTGGCAGAGTTTGCTGCAAGACAAAGCAGAGAGGGCGGTGGAGGACAGTGGTGGTTGGGGAGCACGCACAGCAGTCTGCAGGGCTTTCACCCGCAGGTGCTCGGCTGGAACCCCCTCGGCCAGCGGAGCGGCAGCACCGCCGCTGCCCTCCCGGTCTGTCCCGCCCTGCTCCCGGCAGGGAGCGGCTGCGGTGGCCGTGCCCAGACCGGCGGCAGCTTTTTCCTGGAGCTGCAGAGCCGAGGAGGAGAGGGGGAGGGAGGGAATATAATGAGACCTGGGGAAATAGCAGCGAGCAGAGGAAGCTGAGCTGTAGCAGACCGTGTGGAGCTGTGCTGGCTGCGCTGCAGGGCGCAGGGTGCGGGAGCTGAGCCCGCTCAGCGCTGACTTCACTTGGCAGACGAGCCTGGGGACTCCGGCAGCACCGGCTGCTCTGCTGAGGATGTTTTAGTGGCTGGTTAGGGTCTGTATTAGTTTTTTATCTAAACATTGTTCCTTAAACCTTGGTTTAGAAATCTGACCCCTGCTTACAACACAGTGTTTCATGATTATACACCAGTTGCTTCTTTATGGAAATGGTATTATCTTTCTTTGCATCTCTGAGACCCAGTTTGTCTGAGCTGGCAGAGCACGTGAATTTTGTTGCTGAAGGGCAAAATCTTTGACCTTTTCTTAATGTGCCATCAGAGAGGGAAAGGAGGCTTGTCTGTAGGTGTGCATTGAGAATGAGGAGCACACGTTTGGCTCCTGATTCTGACACCACACACTTGGGTGTTCTTTAGGAGCAAGACTCCTGGTTAGCTCCCTGTGAAAGCTGGGGCTAGCAGGAAGGCTAAACCACAGAGAAGTTCAAATGTGCTTGTACCCAGTTGAGGGTCTTTAATAAAGTGTGCAGCTGAGCTTTCTTACAGCCAGCCCAGGATTAAGCAAGAAGGCAGAGGGTCTGAACACACTCCTGAGGCTTTGTGTAAAGGACAGTAGGGATAAAGGGTGTGGCCATAGGAAACGCCACTGCTGCCCTGACTCCTCTGGATTTGCAGCTGTTCCAGATGTTATTGCCCAGCTGTCAATGCTGTGGTCTGCCCTGCTCTGCAGAGCTCTGTGCGGGGTCTCAGTGCCAGGGACTGATCCCTGTCTCCCTCAGCTGTGGCTGAGGACTGCTGCAGCTCTCCTCTCCCCCATGCAGGCACCACTCTCATCTTCCCTTGCAGGTGATAAGCATCTTCAGTCTCCCTTTTTATTCTGCAGGTATCCACCACCCTTCTCCCAGATGGTCTCACGGGTAAACAGATCCATTTAAACTCAACCATCAGCAGCTTCTGTTTACTTTGATATTTAGAGCTGCTCCAGGTTTGAGGAGGGGCATCTGTGCCTAGAAGCTTGTGTTCCTCGCAGGGGCTGTGACTGTCACTGCCAGCTTTGCTGTGGTTAGGCTGGGCCACCATACCTGAGAGGGAATGGCAATATCCTCACATGGTATAGGGGTCTGATGGTCTCAGCAGGAGCAAGGTGAGGCCAAAATCTCTACAGACAGTGCAGGAGGGCAGAACGAGAGCACTCACTGGGTGATTCCTGCCTGATCTGCCATTGCCAGAGGCTGACCTAATGCCTTTGCAGCTGAACCATAGAGAAAAAAAAACCTGTTCAACACACCAAGTTTAAACAACACCTAAATCTTCAAAAGGAACAGAACATTTCTGGGGTATCTCTCATTTTTCTCAGCTCATAGGGAGAAAAAGTAGAAATAACATAATATTGTCAAGTGTTTGCTCAGTCATTTAATATTGAAATTTGCTCTTTCTTGCAGTTACCTTCGACCATTTTGAGATTTTGCGTGCTATTGGGAAGGGCAGCTTTGGAAAAGTGAGTGTTTGGGGAACTAACCACCCTGTGGGCAGCTGGAGATGTAACTGGGTGGAAATGGATGAATTGGAGGCTCACATGAGAGTACAGAGCCCATGCACTATCAGTGAGCCTTGACCTGATTCCTGGTAATCAGAAAGGAATCAGAGCCCAATTCCTTATCCATTCTCTAGCCACAAATCATATTGCATGAGATTAAAATGAAAAACTGACCATTCAAATTATCTGAATTTAATTAGATTTCTGAAAAAGAATTTTCTAATATTTCTCAGCAAATCAACACTGAACATCACAATACATTTTTGATAATCAACATGAAATCCTGGCAGGTTTTCCAGCACATTATTTAACATGTTAAATGTTTCTTTGTGAGGCACAGTGTTTGTTATTAAGCATCTGGTTCGCCCCAAACTCCTGAACTATTGTGTAAACAAAGCCTGTGTTGTGCTGCACTCTCACAGGCTCTGAGGCTTTCCTTGGAGCCATGTTTCTTTCCAGATTTGGTGACATATAAGAAAGGTTAAAATTCAAAGCCCAGTACCCCTTAAACAAAGCCCAGGATTAACTGTGAGCTGAGTGACACTTTCAGGAAGGTGAGAGCAGGTGCTGGTCCCAGTGTCTGACCTGGAGCTCTGGGGTGGAGGGAGCTCTTCCCAACAGCAACCAGTGTGGGAGGCATGGACATGATGGTTAGTGCATGACACTTAATAAAATACTGACTACTCTGTCATTCCCTGTCTCCCATCCTGTGATGATAAATTCCTTCCTCATATCTTCCCCCAAAAATTTCTCTTTGGGTGAAATTCCCAAGAGATTCCCAGGCAGTGTCCAGTGTTGCAGCAGTGGATGGAGCTGTGCCCTGGCAGTGTGGACACTGCCAAAGCTGCTGGGAAACAAAGACAACTTGTGTCACTGAGTCCTGCCAAATCTGCTGAGAAATCATCTCTGATTTGCGCTGGTTGCTCTGCCAGGTGTGCGTGGTGCAGAAGACTGACACCAAGAAGATGTACGCCATGAAATACATGAACAAACAGAAGTGTGTGGAGCGAAACGAAGTGAGAAACGTTTTCAAGGAGCTGCAGATCATGCAGGGCCTGGAGCACCCCTTTTTGGTTAATTTATGGTAAGAGGTGGCTCCTTGGCTCACTGGTGGAGTCAGAGCAGTCTATTACAGGCACCTTTGAGAGCAGTGACCTCTTGGTATTTTGCTGCTGTTGCCATTTAGAGTTGTTCTTACCGGGATATGAACGGTAAAGGTGCAGCTACATCTTCCATATCTTGTCTCCAACTTGTCTTTCCTTCTTGAACGTAAAGTTCCAGGCAAAGCTCCCTCAGCAGCTGAGGCTGACCAGTGTGTGTACACAGGGATCTGTGCAGAGCAAACCATCCAAGTGTCCCTGCTGCTGTTCTTGCCATGCCATCCCTGCCTTCGGGATGCCTTTAGCATTCCTGTGCCTTGCCTGCACTCTGAGTGACACACAGACTGCAGCTGCATGTGGAGCAGTGCTCTGGCTTGTGCTGCTGGTCATCACATCCTGCAATCTGTGTTTTGCTAAGGAAAAATCCATGAGGAAGGGGCTCGTGGCTGGTTGTCAGCCCCTCTCAGAGAGACACAGGTCACTTATGGAGGACCAGCAGAGACCAGCTGAGCACATGGGGCCACAGACAGACTGCCTGACAGGACTTGCAGGGCTGCGGGTCTGGGCAGGGGCTGCTCCAGGGCTGCTCTGTGCTGCTCCCCATCAGTGCTTGGAGAGGGCAGAATGCCCATCTTGGGTTGTTCATACAGTCTGCTCTGGCTCTGTTATGGATCTGAGACTGAATTGTTGTTGTCACAAGTGTGACAATAGTGGGAAACGGAGCACGGAGAGGTCATGAAATTGTAATTTCCCAAGTGAAAAATTCCAGGGAATCCCGAGTATTCCCAGAGGTAGCAGCTTTTCCTTTATCACCTGCCCTGTTTGAGCGCCCTGTCCCTGAACACGTGTGCTGTTTCAGGTACTCGTTCCAGGACGAGGAGGACATGTTCATGGTGGTGGACCTGCTGCTGGGCGGGGACCTGCGCTACCACCTGCGGCGGGGCGGGCGCTTCCCCGAGCGCGCCGTGAGACTCTTCCTCTGCGAGCTGGGGCTGGCCCTCGACTACCTGCAGAGCAGGCACATCATCCACAGGTCAGCAGCCACAGGCCGTGCTGAGGGCAGCCTTGCTCCTCCTTGGTGTGAAATGACAAATGGAAGCTTAAGGGGCGAACAGCACATTGTGCCATGTGTGTGAAACACGAGGCTTCCCCAAAAAAAGTATTTTATATACAGCAGAGAACATCTGATCTGTCCCTCTGGGGAACCTGTGGAATAGCATATTTGATTGTCCGCTGATCCTGAAAAGATTTGTGTCTGATAGGTTTAAATTAGCTGTAGCTCATTAATATCCACCCTGGTGCAGCCTGTAAAATGGGGTGTCAGCACTCAGAACTCCTGCGCTCATGCTTGAAGGTGTCTCCCTTTGCCCCCTCTCTGTATTGCACCAAAACATGAGGACAAACACAGCTTCTTCCTGTATGAGGCAAATCCCTTTCTAGAAGGGCTGAGTTTCTTTTAGGCTACCCCAATTTCTCGTAGCCAGTGTTAAAGTGCAGGAGCTCTTGCCGTGCCTTTGAAGACCTGCAGAGCAGCGGGAGGCAGGGGCCCAGGGGAGCAGGGCTGGCTGTGGTGGACACAGCCCCAGAGCCCAGAGCCCGGGGTTTGCCGAGGGAGCTGCTGTCAGGGCTGTGGGTCAGTAACGCAGGGAGGTCGCTGCATTCAGAAATACCCCTGCAGATGAGCAGGCTCGTGCAGTGGGAGAGCTGGGCACGGGAGGCACAGAGCTCCGTGGTCCTGGCTGCTGGTGGCCGCTGACCCTGGTGAGGAGC
This sequence comes from Luscinia megarhynchos, assembly GCA_034336665.1. NCBI lineage: Eukaryota > Metazoa > Chordata > Aves > Passeriformes > Muscicapidae > Luscinia > Luscinia megarhynchos. Next base: position 229,353 of record CM067576.1, on the reverse strand, counting down.
TGTGAGGGTGGAACTGCTCCTGCGCAGGGTCCAGCTGCCACGGCCCAGGTGTGGGGCACAAGGACCTTGCGCTGTCCCTGCAGCCCTGCCCTGCTGCTGCCCGGAGCTCTGCAGGCAGGGACCTTCGCCCCAGCGTGAGCAGGGCGGCAGAAGCTGCAGGTGAGGCTGCAGTGCGCTTTTCACACTGTTTAAGGTGACTCAAGTACAACAAAACATGTATGGCAGGCTGTAAAATTCGTGAGTTATTTAATTAACACTGCAATGCAAGTTGTTTAATTAACACTGTTACCCAGTGGGATAGTATTTGATTGATAAAGTGATTCAACTGAGTCAATTACACTGCAACAGCTGTAATTGGGAACATCAGGAGACAGAGAAGCAATGGCTTTGTTTGACTGAACAAAGCTGTGCAGAGACAGCAAACTCAGGCTGTAATTATTTCCCACCTAGATGTTAAAAGAATGGGAAATGTTAGTATCTTTTAGGTTAGGAAATTATATAACCAGCTTATAAAAAAGAAATATACAAATGAACAATAACCAGAATTATCTGTGGTCGTTGTTTGCATCCTGAGAATGCTCTTGCTGTGCTAGTGTAATTCCAGAGGCTATATGACAGATGGAAGGAGATCAGAAATTAAAAAATAGAAATTAAAAAATAGAGATAGAAAATTTTAAATAGAAATTTAAGGGTGTTTTTTTTTTTTTAAGAAACAGTTCTATTTTGCTTAGGGGAAAAATCAGCCACTTACCTGACACTGCCCTGTGCTGTGCTAACGATGCCTGTCCCTATCCTCACTGTATGATGGGGTGGCAGCAGGAAGGTAACAGTGTTTATAACCCCCTGGAATTTGTTTGAGCGACCAGATGCCAGAGAACTGTAAGCTATTAGATGACAATTAGATATATTGTGGGGTTTTGATTCCAGCTGGCTTGGGAAAACCCAACTGTGTCCTAAGGATTGACTTTTCAAAGATAAAACCCTGAGCTTGCTCTCTTCTTTGCCTGCAACTCGTGGGCCTGGTGGGGAGCTCCAGCTGGCACAGGGTCACTGCACCTGCTGGCTCCTCCTGTCTGGGGTATCAGCTGGCCAGGTGCTCAATGGGACTGGTGTAATGAGCTCATTAAAGGCAGGTAATGGCTTGTAGAGTCACTCGGGTGGCTGTATCAGAGTATACGTTTTCAGGAGGATCAGGTGTACGTTTTCTCCCTTCAAGTCTTTCCCTACAGCATTGCTATGAGTATTGTTTTGTGGGGTCCTTTTACTCAGGAATAAAACCTGTGGGTAACCCATTTGTATCTACAACAAAGAAGTTAAAATAAGTTAATTTAATATAATAATTTACTGGGTAAATGAGGAGCCCTTCTCAGCAGGGTATGGAAACAGGTTGCAAAGTAACAGGAGGAGAATGACAAAAGGCTGTGAGTGCCCTGGGGGTGGGCTCAGCTGAGTGCTGCTCAGCCTGCCCCGTGCAGCCAGTGCTGCTGCTCCAGCCCTGCCTGGTCAGCCCCTGCCCTTGCCCCGAACCCGGCAGGGGCAGCCGAGGGAGAGCCCGGGCTCTGGGGGTGCAGGGTCCCTGCCAGTGCCCAGAGCTGCCCTTCCCTGGGCTGCCAGCAGCCCAGTGCCCTGCCCCTTCTCTGGGCTAATGCCTCTCTCTCCTTCTCTGCTTTTTTTTCCAGAGATATCAAGCCAGACAACATTTTACTGGATGAGCATGGTGAGTGCCAGGTGGTCCTGCATGTGAATAAATCAGTGGGAGCAGGAGGCAGAGGCTGCAGCTGCTGCCATCCTTTGGGGTTGTGCTCTCTCCCTCAGCCTGACTGAGAGCAGGCTCATCCCGTTATCCCATCCCAAATCCCATCCCAAATCCCATCCCAAATCCCATCCCATCCCATCCCATCCCATTATCCTGTCCCACTGCTGGCCCTTGCCCTGTTCAGCCCTGCACCCTCAGGGCACGGGGCACCCTGTGGTGCTGTGGTGTTTATGGGGTTGTTGGTGCTTTAACCAGCACCTCCTTTGGCTGACTGACTTGGTGCTGTCCCTACAAGGCACTGGCAGGGACCATACCTTTGGTGTTGCTTGGGGTCAGGAGCCCAGCACACCTAAATTTAACATTTTCTTGGTTCTTTTTTAAAACTTACTCAAAATGCATCATTTGAAGGGCAGTGCTTGTGTCACTGCAGGGTTTGTGCAAAAACAGAATTAATTACGGTGCAATAGATAAGCATCATTCACATATTTTCTTTTTCCTTGAGCATTTGGCATGGGGAGGGAACTCTGATCAGGATTTGGGACTGGATGTGGTATAAATGTTGCTATCAGTTTTTCTATAGTCTTTCTTAGGCAAAACTCTTGACTATATTCTTCCATGGCTCTTTAGTCACATTTTTTTTCCTGGTGAAGACCTCACAGCGAAGAGTTGTCTGATATTTACTAGTTTGTAACTCATTATAGAGTACCATTTTGTTAGCTCGTATTTTGTTAAAAATCCAAGTAACTGGCTTGTTGTGAGCAATCTTGGTTGGCTGGAGCAGGGCGCTGGAGGGGAGGGTCAGCGCAGGAGAGGCCAGCTCCGGGGCTCGCCCCCAGCAGGGTGCTGCAGCTCCAGGGCGGCTCTGCTGCCCACAGCAGCTCTGTGTGACCAGGGCAGCCTGGCAGCCCCGAGCCCAGGCTCCCTCCTCTGCGTATGACCCCTCATTTCAGAGCACTGCTCCATGATTTATTTAGCAGCTGCAGCAGAGTGGCTTTGCCTGCAGCTGCTGGAGCCCTGCTCAGCCCTGCTCTGGCTCTGGCAGGAGGGGAGCCCTGTCCTCCCTGCCCTGCTGGGCTCGGCCCTGGGGGCTGCTTGTGGTCACTCCTGGCACCACTGTTCTCCCCAGAGCTCTATGCCTCTCAGACAGGGGTGACAGGCTTTTCCAGAGGAACTGGGATCCCCATGGCCATGGGAATGTTGGCCAGCACTCCCTGGAGAGGGAAAAAAGGAGGAAAAGGCTCTGATCATCTCTGCAGCTGCATTCAGCCCAGGAAGACAAAACCTATGAACTTCTATAATGACACTGCAATTCAGGATCTGTTTTGAGTCTATTCTCTGCTCACTGTGATTTCTAAACTCTCTCTTGCAGAGGTTTCAGAGTGTTTTTTCTGGGGACATTCACTTGACTCAGTGTTCTTTTGTCTGTGACTTGTAGTATTCCTTTTCTTCACCCATGGCAGCAAAGGTTTCTCTTCCAAGGCATATACAAAGCTTTGGACACACACAGAGTTCATTTTCTTTTCCAGACTGACCCTAAAATGTAGGAAGACTCAAAACAATCATCACTAAATTGCTTTTGGAGAACTCTTATATTTTCTGGTTCCCTAGAGGGAAAATGAGGGGATATTTGAAACAAGAGACAAACAGCCTGCAAGCTGAAGTATTTTCTACCAGTTCCCCCACCAGAGTACCTGGAAATTCCTTTCCATGGAGTATTTTACTTTGTGTTTCTGATTCAGAGCTGTTTCCCGTGTGAAATTAAGGCCAAGCCTGTTGCATGTTATCCTCTGTCTTCCAGGACACGTGCACATCACCGATTTCAATATTGCCACCACGCTGACGAGGGACAGCCCTGTCACCACCATTGCTGGCACCAAGCCCTACATGGGTGAGAAGCAATGGCTTTGCCTGCTCTGGACCACCATTCTGTGGGCTTGGGGGGACTGTGCTGGGACAGGTGAAGGCATTTTAATGAGAGCTGGGGCTCGTTTCTTCCTGATCCACATCAAAACATGCAGGGTTTGAAGTGGGGGGCGCCCTGGGGAGGGGATGCAGGGTGGGGACAGGAGTCCCTCCCCAGAAATGGCTCAGTGCAGCTGGGGAAGGTGCGTGTCACCTCACAGGCCACCTTGTGCCCACGCTGGGTGCATTCTGGAGCACACTCACTGTGAACGGTAGGCAGCTCCTGTGTCAGCAAAAGGAATTTGTTCTTTCTGGGCTTGGGGGGCAGAGGCACAGGGAGGGTTTCGTGTGGAGGGGCTGTGGGGCTGCTGGGGGGCAGCGCGGGGGGGCACGGCTCAGGCGTTCTGTGCTGCTCGTTTCCACTGCGGATTGCAGCAAGGCAATTGCTTTTCCCTCCTCTATTTCACAGCACCTGAAATGTTCAGCTCCACAAAACCCACGAGCTACTCCTTTGCTGTGGACTGGTGGTCACTGGGGGTCACAGCCTACGAGCTGCTCAGAGCTCGGGTACGTGTGTGCCAGGGGCTGGGCTTGGGCACGGCAGGGTTGGTGCTCAGGGCAGAGATGGCACAGCCAGGCTGAGCTCACGGCTTCAGGCTTTTTCCAGCACAGGAAGCACAGATCACATCCTCACCAGGCTTCTTCTGCTCGTGGCTAGGAGCTCAGAGAAGCTGCTGCAGCACAGAACAGCGTGTTGTGGCACTTCCCTGCTGTGGCTGAGGGCTCTGCCTTGTGAAAATGGGGCAAGGCAGATGAGCAACAGCCCCTGAGGTTTGGGCAGCAATATCCTTTATTTGGAGCTTCTATCCTGCAAGGAAAAAGAAAACTTGAAAAAAAACTTGTTGCTGTTGTAACAAGACTGAGCAGTTGGATCAAATGATGGGAGAAGCTCAATCCCTGCCTGTGCCATCACAGCTCTGCTGCTGACTTGGGCAAGGTTGGCAGCCTTGTAGATAGACAAATACATCAGTGTTTTGAGTGTTGTGTAAAAAAGTGGGACAAAACTTTAAAAATTACATTATTCTAAACAAAATAATGTAATATAAGGAGGAACACAAGACCTCGTGAGGCTCAGAAGCTTCTTTCAGAATGAGTATACAACACAAGGTTTTTAAAACCTCTATCATCAGTCTTTGTAGAAGATGTTTTGAAGAACATATTTTTCATTTGAATTTGTGTGTCTGTTGTGAGGGATCAGTTTAGCAGACACTGAAGAGATGTGACTCTCTGACCTGTTGGGTACCTGGAGCAATGCACCCTCTGTAAACATCTTAATGTAATATTTGAGTTTTCCACCATAACGCAAAATTAATGCCAGGATGGTGCATAATGTTGGTTTTTGACTCAGCAGAGCAGAAGTTTCTAAAGGCAGGAGCAGAAATGCTGGTTTGTGCTCACACTTGATGGCACAGCCCTGGTGACATGGTGGCAGGTCAAGCTGCCCCTGATCTCTCATTCTGATGCCCACCCGAGGCTGGTGACCCTCCTTGGGACACCCTTTTCTGAGCTGATTTCATTGTTGGGACACATCTGTCTCCTTTTCACTGGCATTGTCCCCAGTGTGAGGGAAGAACATTTTACAGGGAGTATCAAGAGTACTCTAACCACAGTACTGTGTCATAGCCTTGTAAGATAAAAACACTGAAAAAAGCAAGCAAATTCCCACTGGCTAATAACTTTGATTCCTGGGGTTTGCTCCTGCTGTTCAATGCCCCGTTCTTAGCCCAGTTCTTGCTGACATTTTGTCTTTTCACCCGAGCCGTGGCGACGCAGGGACAGGTGTCCCACAGGAGGCTGGGACTGCGTGAGGCTTCTGTGCTCTAAGCAGGTTTCCCAAGGGGTTTGGAAAGCAGATAAATCCAGTGCTTGTCTCGTGGTGCTCCCGCAGAGGCCGTTCCACATCGGGGCCCAGAGCCGCGCCGAGGACATCGCGCGCGAGCTGCGCACGGCCGCCGTCCCCTACCCGGCAGCCTGGTCCCCGGGGCTGGTGGCACTGCTCAGCAAGGTGAGGCCAGCCTGCCGGCAAAAGGTTTCCAAAACATGGGAATTGGCTACGATAGATTCGGGGGGTGGAAAGGAAGCTTGGGTGTGGTAGGGCTGGGAAAGGGAACCGGGCCTGGGGAATGAACGTTGAGCTTTGTCTCTATTAGATCATGTGAAACTGCACCCGAGCAATCATCATATGATAAATAATACGACTGTTAAATATAATGATTGTTTAGTAATTGAATATAATTATTGTTTAATCCTAATAAGAATCATGAGAAATGACGTAATTGTTACAAGAATCGTGAGAAAGAACTTTGGGGGGTCCTGATGAAAATCGTAAGAATCCATGCTTGGTTAAGATCAATGTATACAGTAGAACCATATGGGTTTAATAATTAATATACAGTTATATAATGAGAAGGGTATAAAACATGTCCATCTGGAATCCGTGTGGGAGTCAGATTTGGGGTTGTACCCCTGATTCCCAGAGCTCTTCAGTAAAAGCACCTGCAGACAATCATCCTGTGAGGATGTGTTTCCACGCCAGCGAGGGCTCCTGCTCTCAGTCTCTGCTCAGTCCCTGCTGCTCCTGCTCTCAGTTTCTGCTCAGTGCCCACTGCTCCTGCTCTCAGTCCCTGCTGCTCCTGCTCTCAGTCCCTGCTCAGTCCCTGCTGCTCCTGCTCTCAGCCTCTGCTCAGTGGGAATGAACAGAGGCAGAGCTTGTGAGCCTGGAGAAGGGATTCTGAGCCAGAGCAGGAGAGGCACTGGTGCAAATGCCAGCATTGATGAGGTGTCTCTGGCACCATGTCTCCTCACCATGCTCCACAGAATGTGTGCCCTGTGGGGCTGTCTCATCTCTTCCCTTTCATTCTCGCTGCAGTTGCTTGAGCTGAACCCCGAGAAACGTTTTTCTCAGCTGAAGGACATTCAGTCCTTCCCATATCTGTCTGATGTCAACTGGGATGCTGTTCTCCAGAAAAGAATAATGCCAGAGTTCATTCCCATGGTAAGGCCAGTGGAGTGTAAAGGTTATGGAGAATAATCCAACTATTCTAACTGGTTTTCCACAGAAGTTGGGCTAAACTATGAATATTTGTTAATTGTATATCCACCCTTGTTGCTGGGTTTCTCTGTGGTGGGTACGATTCTGTATTGCTTGAAGACCAGTTCTGCTGGGCTGTTGTGCTCCTCTCAGAAAGGTGCAGCCCAGGCAGGACACTGTCCTCCTCCTCATTGCCACCCCAAAGCAGCCAAAGGGCAGAGCAGCAGCAGGGGCACCAAAGGAGCCACTGTCACACCAGGAGTGTGGCCCCTAGCTGAAGGGACTGATAGGAGTATACCAGGAGCATAGCCATGCTCCTGGCTGCATGTGCAATTATAATTAGTGCGGTTTTTTTACAAAATTCAGCTCCCAGTTGCAGTGCAGGTTATAAGAGACTCCTTAAGACAGGCTCTGATCACTTAAGGCCATCTGTCTCTCCCCTCCAGAAAGGCAGACTGAACTGTGACCCAGCCTTTGAACTGGAAGAAATGATCCTGGAATCCAAACCTCTTCACAAAAAAAAAAAGCGCTTGGCTAAGAAGGAGAAAGATACAAGCAAAAGCAATTCATCCCAGGTAAGAGCAAGCAGGTACAAGCACATGGTCTTTCATTTTTCAAAGATTGCCATCTAGCAAGACCACAGCAAACTGAACAGAATATTTTTTTCCCTTGTGACTAACTTTGTTCCTAAAACTCTCCCCCCTCCTTTCTGTGGTGAAAGGCAGAATGTGTGTGCACTGGTTTACTGCAACAGAGAGCCTTAATGCTTCCTCCACTGCAGGGCTAAAGATGCTCTGTGCCTAAACATATTGCCATGTCTCATTGAAGCTGTCCTTGCAATGGTTTTCTGTGTCAAGTGTGAATTTATTCCCTCTAATTTTTCCATTCCAATGTGAAAGGCCAGCCACCTCCAGAAGCACCTGGAAATGCTCCAGAGGGACTTCATTGTTTTCAACAGAGAAAAGTAAGTTTTGATCCAGAGGCAGCAGAAGAGGCACTGGCCCTTGCCAAAGCCTTTGACAGGTTTTGGGGACCCAGGGCAGGGGGGCTGGGTGGGGGGTGTGTTGGGGCCCTGTGTTGGAGGAGTTTGGGGCACTCAGGGCTGGGGGAGCTGTGGAGTGAGTGGCAGCTCATGCCAGGCAGTGGGGAGCTACGAGGCAGCTGTGCCTCTGTGGGGTTCTGGGCACTGCCTGGGCTTCCCATCACAGCTCAATCATCCTTCTCTATCCCCAAGGGTAAGACCCCACCATGACAGCATCCAAGAGACCACGGCAGACAGTGGAGGCCCTCACAGGGAGGACAATCAGAACCACAAGCTCTGAGAACAGCTCAGCCCCTGCAGGGACCTCAGCCACCCATCACCTTCACAGTGTCGGGCCATGGATTGTCCTGTGCTGCTGGGACCCTGCCAGTGGCCCAGGGCACAGAGGAGAGTGGGGCACCCACCCCTCAGCTTCCCCCCACAGCCAGAGGGGAAGAGGCTCTGGGGGCTGCCTTGCAATTGGCCATGGTTGGTGAGATTCAGATCGTGTTCTGTTGCCTTCCCTGGGGGCAGGAATGGGACCAGGAGACAATGGAGAAGAGTGGCTGGCAGGTGCCCCAGCCCTTGGTGCCACCACGCAGGCAATGCTGCAGTGCGCTGGGAGCTGCCCACCGTGTCACCAGCGCCGTGCCTCGGGGGAAGATGTGGCTCCCACAAGCAGGGTCTTCACCAATGCACTGTGACAAAATCAGCCTTTGCTGACAGACAGCTCCTGCAAACACCCTGCAAGGGTGGGCACAGCAGGCTGGAAATGAGCTCCTGCCTCAGCTGGGAAGAGGCAGCCAAGGCTTCCTGCCCCTTTCACACTCTCTCCGTGCAGGGCTGGCAGGGTGGGTGGTCAGTGTGCAGACAGGCGTGGACACCAAGCAGTAACAACCAGGTGCAGGTGAATCCAGATGCTTTACCAGTCTAGCCTGAAAAATACATTCACCATCATGTTAAAATGCTGCAGCCCACTGAATCTGATGGGGTTTGGCTTCCAAAATCAGAGGGGAATTTGAATGTGTGTTTGAATCTCTCTACCACTGAAATCACACTTGATTTAGGCAGGGACTGTCCTCAGGAACAACCGCACTGCTAGCGTGGTCTTGCCAAGACTGAGATTGGCCAAAGCATTGCTACTGCAGATTCCTGCTGCTGCCAGGAATGATGCTATTGTTTAAATGCTTTGACAGGCCTGAGGTTTCACCTCCTGATTTGACATTTTCCCCACTCCTAGCAATGTAAAAAGCTCCACCAACACCCTGGCACCCATAGCAGTGTGTGCACTGCTTGGTGTTGCCCTGACAGTCTGTTGCTGCAGCCCCCTCCAGCCCCAAGAGCACCCAAGCCCCTCTGCCACACCAGCCCAGCTCCCTGCAGGTGCAGCTGGGCACTGCCCCTGCCAAGCAGCAGCAGCCTGAGGAAGAAAAGAGACAGCTGACAACAGGAGTTGTTTGAAGGAACAACTTTTTTTTTTAATAAAGTATACAAAGTAGTAAAACTCCTTACACAAGGTGCTGTGACAGCTGTTACAGAGATGATTCGAGCTCCCCCACAGGCCTCGTGATGAAACGCCAGAGCACTGGGCGGAGATGAAGGAGATGAATGTGACAGACCCACCTTTCCCCTACGAGCTCAGTGCACCTGCCCTCCCATCTGACATCCTGCCCCTGGCCAGACCCTGCCCCTCACCTGCCTGGCCGGGCTGCCCTGTGGGCCACTGCCACTGTCCCACACCACGGCATCCCACACACGTTCAACACCAACAACACCGAACCGAGCAACCTGTCCGAGCAGCATGCATACAGAGAGGAAGAGCAAAACACAACCCAACCAAACCCACAACAGTAACAACAGAACTTTAAGGCTATGCAAAAACAAAATGAAGCAACATCTTTAAAGCTAGGTAGCAAGTAGCATTTGTGAAACATAAGGCTTGAGGCTTATTGATTCTTCAGAACAGGTTTATTTCTTTTCATTCTTCAACACCAATGTACCACTTTTCTTCCTTTGCTTGAACAGGGATTTTGTTTCCTCCTCAGCCGGGACATTTAGCTCAGGGAGGTGATGTTGGAGCGGCCTCCCGGGGGTGCCACAATGCGCTTGCTGGCTGAGCGCATGCCTTCATCAACCTGGGTACCTGGGACATGAAGGAAGGAGGAAGGGAATGGGGAAAGCAAAGTTCAGAGTGTCTTCTTCACAGGACTGAGCAGTCAGGCAGCTGGAGTCTTGCCAAGGCTCTCCAGAGGCTATCTACTCCAACCTGCTCCCTCTCCAACTCGCAGCAGCCCCGAGAGCTGCAGTGGCTTGGAAGTCTCTGCAGATGCTTTGTGAACAGACCCATGCAGCAAGAACAGCATGGGATGCTGTGCTGGCCTCCACAGTCTGCCTGGCTTTTACTGCAAGGAGCAGCTCCAGCCACGTCCTTTAATGGACACACAGGATCTTGCCCTGCCATGATCCACTCTTGTGCTTACCCTACCCTGCCACCTCTAACTGCCCCCTGCCCCAGGCCAGGACAGGGACACATGGCCAGGGGCTCTGCCCCCTCCCAGCCCAGCCAACACATGCTCACCTGACAGGCTGAATCCAGACTGATGGAGATTCCTGATGGGCGGTGTCTGACGTGTGGGGGACTCCCTGGTTGACCCCGCAGGGGTGCCCCCCTTGGGGGTGGTGGTCAGGTCAAACACAGGTCCGTCATACAAGCCCCGGGGCACAGCATGCATCTCTGCCATCTGTCACCAAAGAGAAAGGACAGCGACACTTCTCTGAGCCCAGGGAACATCAGCTCCTCAGTCCCCCTGCAGAGGGATCTCACACTGCCATGCACCCCAAGTCCTGCAGCACTGAGGCTTGGCACAGCCCCTCTGCTCTGTAAGGTATGCAGAGCCAGTGCAACAGGCTGTCACCCAGATGGGGTTTATGCTGCACAAGTGGGGGAGGAGAAGGCGATTTTGGCCAAGCTCTTCATTTTAAACAGCATTTCCCTCCAGACTCCTGCTGCAGCAGGACAGGATGAGGACTGCTAGCCCTGAGGAGCATCTGCCTCCACCATGGCACACCACTAACACAAAGGGCTCCCCATCCAAGCCTCAGCTATTCTGTACATTCAAAATACCCCAGCAGTTTGCAGCACCGCTTACAGGGTCCACCAAGAACAGCAAAGGAAAACCAACCAGTTACTAAGGGCAATTTGGGCTAACAGTATCCCAGCTCTGTCTCCTGGCATCCCCATCTCCTCACCTTCCTCCTGGCTCTGATGCGCTTGTAGACGTAGTCAGGGAAAGGGCTGCAGGGCAGGAAGCGTCCAGCCCCCGGGGTCACATGCAGGTTGCCATCCTCCAGCATGATCTTCCCCTGGCATATGACAACCACCGGGGCCCCACGGAGCTCCATCCCCTCAAAGATGTTGTATTCAGCCACCTGCAGCAAGCCCAGGATGATGGTTAGCAGGGACAAGAGCACTGCCTGCCCACTCAGGGTGGAGCAGGCCCATACCTCACTGTGGAGTCACCAGTGCAGGCAGAGGACACCTTTAACAGCCCTGCCTGCTCAGAGGCCTCCTGAAGATCACCAGCCCATCACAATAAAAGCCCACCAGGGCTCCCAGCATGAACCAGGACCTGCTGGTTTGAAGCTCAGTGTGAGGAAGAACTCCAAGAGCAATGGCATGATGTAGGCTTGAGGTAAGGCATTAATAAAACACTGTGGCAAAACCAAGAAAAATATTTGTGCCTGGAAGAGGAACCAAGGTAAGCAGAAATGTGTCTGCTTTACACCTGCATAGGCCAGGGTCAGGAAACTACCCAAGCAGGGTGAAAAAAGCCCCAAGAGCCCTAGGGCTCCTGGACATTCAACCCACAGTCACAACAGGCACTGCCCAGAGCCTGGGCTCACAGCCTCTCCTCCTCAGAGCCAAGCAGGACAGTACCAAGCTCCCAGCAGCCAGGCAACCTTTCTACAAAACAACTCACACACCCCCCTCCAGTGTTCACACAGATGAGCAAAGCACTTACAGACTGATGGGTTTTTGCTGTGATGATCTTCACTGCATCAGGGTCCCATATAACCAGATCACTGTCTGAGCCCACTGCTATTCTCCCTTTTCGTGGATACAGGTTGAAGATTTTGGCAGCATTAGTGCTCGTCACAGCCACAAACTGGTTTTCATCCATCTTTCCAGTGGCCTGCTCACACACAAGGAGAACTAAGTCCTTCTATGGGGAAAGGGTAAGAGCCCTGAGAAGTACCATCCTCACTCCCACAAAAAGGTGCCGGCTGGCTGGGCCCAAGCTTCTGAAATTGATCTTACCAACTAGTGCCAGACAGACCAAGAACTGGGGGACACAGGTACAGCTTCTGGATGTTCACCCCAAGCCTGTGACAGCCACCTCTCCTGCTCCAGCTTGATTTGACTCTCAAAGCCAGAGAGGGAACACGCTGGGTGCCCAGCCCTGTGGGGCAGCAGCAACCACCTCTGCCACTCTGCCCCTTCCCTGGTGGGACTCACCACTGCCTTGTCCCAGATGACAGACATTCGTTCCTCTATGCCATTGGTTCCCTCTGGGATCGCTGTGAAGTTGTCTTTTCCAATGGCTTTCTGCGCAGTGCTGAAGGTGCAGTGAGCACTCCCCGAGACCTGCAGATCACCACTGAGGGGTGGAACAAACCCACTGTCAGACATTTTGCAGTCAGACAGCAACAGACACGAGGGATATGCATTTCCTCTGGCCACAGGCAGCCTCCGGCCCAGTTTTTTTGACTCTGCACCTGCATTTCCACAGTCCCTCAGCTGAAGACTTCACTTGACCGAGCCCCTGGGGGCAAGAGACCTCTGCCATGCTGTGCTATCCACCTGGGCATGGACAGCACCCTGTACAAAGGGAAAGTCAACAGCTCAGCTCCTAGGGAACAGGGTGCTCTTTGTGTCTGGCCAGAAGATGTCCTTTCGTACCAGATTCCATTTCTGGCAGTTTGTCAGGTCTGCTTCAGAGAGCTCTTCTGCCACACAGGGAGAAGCAGGCCTCCCTGCTCCAGGACTGTCCCCCGGTCCCACAAGCCAGCCCAGCACGGTGTGCTGCCAGCTCCTGCATGACGAGGGCTGGCACAGTCCTCCCCCACCCCCCAAAAGCCTGCTGCAGTGAGATGGGGAGCTGGGACTGCCTAGAAGCAGCTCTCTGCAGGAAGCCCAGAAATGCTTCACTGAGGCCTCTTCACCCTCTGCCCAAAGGGGCACCTGGGCAGCTGAGATGCCCTGACCCCTCCCCTTGCCTAGGGGTTCCTAGCAAGAGGAAGAGCCAGCGAGCTGCCCACAGACAAGGCAGGGCTCAGGAGGAGGCAGGACTGAGGAGTTGCACATGGCTCCCTGGAAGTCACCCAACTGCTGCTCAGGTAACTCTGGACAGGCAGCTTTTGCTGCCAGGCAAAAGGAAGCAGACCAAGGCAGGCCAGCTCCCAGAACTGCCTGCATGAGGCAAGGGGCGTCAAGCATCTGGACAGTGCAGACACAGTGATTCTCCTCGAGGCTGCAAATCTGCCCTAATCCACTGGTAATCTCCACCTTCCTCTGATAATTTCTGCCATATGTCTGCATAGACAGAGGCCCAGAATGACCACACAACATGCTTCCTGCTGGAGACAAACAAGCCATCCAACCCAGCTACTGCTCACCTGTACAGGTGTGTGAATACATCTGCTTTGTATTTGACTGGGGTCCCCACCAGCCTGTGAAACCTGCAATGATCTCCATGTTGGTGCAGCATCCTGCATCATCTTGCAGCATCCCAATCCAGGCAGCCATTCCCCACTTCTCCAGATTGGAAAATCGTTCCACTGACAAGTCTGTTTTAGCTTGTCCTCATTTCTTTGTCTTCCTCAGGGCATTTTAAATGGTTCATGACTACTGGTATTCTTCTCACTCGTGTTGCTAAGCTTATGGCGTCTCCCCTCCACTCTCGAGGATAAACCAACATGGCTTGGAGTCAGATCCCTTTCCCTGCTCAGTTCATTACATGCCTACAGTGAAGTGGTTCAGGCTGGACTAACCTCTTTCTTCCCTATCCAGGGTCCACGTTCCCCTAGCAGTACCCCCAGCAGAGCTGTGACTCACCTGGCCAGGAGGGAGTTAATGTAGTCAGGAGTGGTTGGGTCTGGGCTCAGTGGTGGAGAGACCACAAATGCCGCAGCTTTTGCCCAGTTCTTGCTCCAGTAGTGTGTTCCATCAGTCCCCAGACTGGCCGTGATGGGCTCACCAAACACCACAATGCCTGCAGAAGGGCACAGAAAGAACAGTGTTTCAGTGGAGCCTGGTGGCACTCTCTGCTCCACAGTGCCACCAGCAGCCTGCCACGTCCTGAGAACACCCAGACCCAGACATCACCACAGGCTCCTCCTGCTCAAGGGCACAAATCCTTGTGCACCAGAATCCTCCTTCACAGCTCCTGGGGCAGGGGCACAGAGTCTACTGAACAGAGCTGTGTACATGCCCACACTTGTGGGGCATCCCTGCTCTACCACCACTGACAAATGAGCCCCCAGCCACCTGAAAAGGTACCCAAGCACCTCCAAGGGGCCAGCACTTCAAAGGAGGCCAGAGCTATACGCAGCAGCTCAAGCCACGTGCATTGAACACGTATGCACACTGAGCCCTTCACAGCTGCAGACAAACTGTGGTGTTTAAAGCACTGCTCCTACCTGTGCCCCACTTATTGATGTTACCTGACTGACAACCGGAGGTGGCTCCCTGTGGCCTACTGCAGTATCACCCTGCCCTTCATAAGTCAGGCAAACTCCTAAGCTAACTGTTCCCTGGCAGAAGAGGAAGCAGTGGACAGCACTTAAAGCACAGTGCTGATCTTGGCAAAACCACCAAAGGACACAGGGGCCACGTAATCCAGCATCCTGGTGGCAGTGGCAGGGCTGAGTGCAGCACCAGATGCCACTCACCTTTTTTTCGGGCTTGTGAGATGAGGTCAGCAGCACTTTTGCTCATCACTTTAGTCACGTAGAGAGGACAGTTGGTCTGGCTGGCAATAGTGATGGCCCGGAAGACAGCTTCTGCTTCCAGCTGCAAGAGAGGATGGCACACAGCTGCAGAGGAGCCCTGGGCAGGGAGGAGCCCCTGTGCACACCACTGATTGCTGTGGACGCCCTGTGCCCTCACTTTTACCCCTGACTCCCCCAGGGCAGTTTAACCACGGATACCTGAGGGGGAAGCTTCTGTGTCCACAGGGCCTGGCCCAGAGGCAGGTGACAGTAACAACGCCTGGTACAGCAGCACTGCCTGAACCCTGCCTGGGGGCAGCAGAGCTGCATCTGCTGTTCTCTCCACTGCCTTCTTCCAGCTCTCCCGACAGCGCAAGGAGCCCAGGGACTGCTGCCCAGCCTGCCAGCACAGCCTGCAGGCTGATGCCAGGCAGGAGGAAGGCCCACCCTTCCACAGCACTGCCCTGCTCCAGGCTGTCCCAGGCTGCAGCAGGTTTAACCAGATGTGCCCTGGCAGCCCCGGGGCAGGCTGCAGAGGGCTGCATGCTGGCAGGCACCGGGGCCATCCTGCAGTGCAGCTGCTGCTTGCCCCAGCCTGCTGCTGTCAGTGCAGGGACACTTCCAGGAGGGATATCTTTGGACTATTACATCAGCCTGCGCTCAGCCTGAGCTCAACCCCAGAGTTCTCCAAGTGTTTGCTCTACAATTTGGCTTCAAGTGTTCGCTGAGAAAGTTCAAAACAGAAGCCTTAAAAAGACACAATGATCCAGCCCTCAGGGCAATGCCTGGGACCATGCCAGCCAAAATGTCCCAGGGCAAAGAAGCAGAGCACTGCATCCAGACACACATGCACTCCTACATCTCTCAGACTTCTGCAGATCTATTTGCTGTACAGTGAAAAGAGGTTTTCCTCTTCTTAAAGACTCTTTAAATAGAAACTTAAGCAAGAAACTGTTTTTTATCACCATACTTATGTGCTGTAGTAGTTGATGGGGTTTAACACGTGGACAAGAGCAAACAGCCATCACTGAACACCCCTCACAGGTTACAATCTGGAGCAGCATCATCCTGCCCTACCAAGTCACACCGTCACCTGATAAAAGAACAAGTCTTTAACCCCCACTGAGGTCCCTCCAGGACAGAGAAGACCCATGGAGCCACAGACCACTCTCCTAATGCTTTACCATCTGCCTGCAGGCTTTGTGGGGTCATTTGTGCTCCACATAGAATTTTCCCAGGTAGAGTATGTTCTGGAAGAAGGACACTACTTATTTTCAAAGGCAATGAGATCTGAATTTGGCTGAACAGATAATGTCTACAACCTTGCATGTTCTCAGTTGCTTTATACTTTAATGGCATTTCAAGATCAAACACTTAATGTTTTATAGGCTTTGGATGAGATCTGCACTGCTTACGGTAACAGGACAGTTCTCAAATCTGGGCACAACCACAGCATCCCATAATTGCACCTTAGCTTTGCCAACTAGTGGCAAAAGGTTAGAGTCATAAAAATAAGAGGAACTCTGAGCCACTGTGTTTGACACTGAGACTCTTCCCCGTACAGTAAAATTGTATTGTAAAAAATGTATTGTAAAAAATGTAAAATTGTATTTCCAAGAGAGTAAGTACTGTTATTACACTAGGCCATTTATGTTGTTATTAGCCCAAATACACTCAACTTCCTACACTTTTAATTTAGGCCAACTGATTTTATTTCACCAGGCCCTGAAGTACAAATCCGTCCCTGTGCTTCCCTGCTCAACTTTGCTATTGTACCAAATTCCAATTGTTTTCTTCTTTTGCATGCTATGGGAAGTCAAAACACCTCTCAGCAGGGAGATACGCGAAATATCTATCTAAAATTAGAGTCAACTCATATTAATGGACCAAACAAAAAAATCTCTGCAAGCTAAAATTAGAAGTAATCTCGTTAGTGTTCTGACAATGATTTGTAACCAGGGAATTCCCCTTCTCTTCCCCTCCCACTCCTTCTACCAAACACTTCATCCATCTGACAATGAAACACAATTTAGAGACTAAGCAGACACAAAGCAGGAAGAAGCTGGAATCTGTCTGCACTTAGATGGAAACAGTGAATTCTCAGAGAAACTAAAACTAATCATTAGATTCTTCTTAGGCTTCTCAGACCTGTGGAGTCACCTATGTAAGACAAATGCCCCCAGTGCAGCCTCAAAGGCTGCTACAGCAATACAGACACTTTGGTTGATAGATTCCTCTCTGTGAGACCCAGAGCAAGGGGTTCTGTCTCTGCTGGGCAACTCAAGCAAGACTGAGAAATGTCTGTCACAAACATGCATGCACCTTGCTCTTTCCTGGGCTGATGATGAAAAAGCCAGCAGTGCTGTATAAACAGATACCCCTGGACATACACACACCCTCCCCTGCCCCAATGCTTGCCTGGCCACACTAAGTGCACTGAGCCCTACTGTGCCTGGGAAAACTCTTCAGTGAAGCAAGGCTGGACTGTCCTCTGCACCTTACCTCCTCAGGTCTGCTCAGCACATGGCCTTCAGGGCCTGTTATTCCCATCTCCAACATCCTGGCTTGTTCCTAGGACATCAAAAGAACAGAGGGATATTACAGGACTGAAACTATCAACCAAAAAAGCAGATCCCTTCTGTGTCAAGTCCTTCCCTCAGGACCATCAACATCCTATGTCCTGTGGGACCTCCAGGCATGGTGAGAGGCTGATGTTCTCTCAAGGGATTTGAAAGAGAAATGGGCAAATGGGAGGCAAGTACTGACTTAAACCTCTTCAATGAAACAAGCACAATGTGGAGACAAAAATGGGCTACAAAATTCCCCTCCTCTCCAATTCCCAGGTCTGTGAAATGCTACAAATTAGTAATTTTGGGGCATTTTAGGATTAGGCAGGTGCTAAAATAGAAATAAGCTCTGCCTAATACAATTCCTCTGACCACTCAGTTTTCATGTGAAGGAGCCATCCAACTGTGCACTGTGGCTCTAAAAGTCCAAACAAAAACTGATTCTTGTAGCCTGAAAAGATGCTCCAAGAATGATCTCTTGGTTCATGCTTTTTCAACTCCCAAGAACAAAAGAGAGAAAAAAACCAAATAGCTGCAGAATTTAACTGAGCAATGTCTTCCGTGTCTTAATGAGAATCAAAACATTTGGACCTTCTGCCACTCAGCATCAATTACAACACAGAGGCCAATACACACTACCCACTTGATCACTAAACCACATCCCTCAGAACACCTGCCTTGCCAATCCAGCTTCATCAGCGTCCTGTTTGCTTACAGGGAGAAAACCACTCTTGCCAAGGCAGTCCTCAATGGACTTTACCTCTCCTGGCTTGTTATGTGCAAGGCAAAAGTCTCTGCCTCTCCACAATGAAGAAAGCTTCAGCGAAAATATCATACTTGATGGACACTCAATTCCATTTAGGTAATGGCTAATGCATTATATCAGATTCACTTATGCACAATGTAATCACAACAATAATCTTGCTAACTTTGCTGCTGTACAGCAAGGATATCACCTTGCACAAGATGCCTGGCTTCAGAGCCATTTTGCTAATGTCCCACACCACATCAGCCTGATTGGGATTTTTCAGTTCTTGCATGCTGGAAGTACTTAGTTACCTGTGCAATTATATCCCCATTTTCTGCATGAACTTGAGCTATGGCACCCAGCTCTGCCAGGCAGGTGAATATCTCATAAAGCTAGAAGAGAGACAAGAAGAAATGATTACTGAGCAGGCTGCCCTTGGCCCTGGCACCCCTCATGGCCCTTCCACCTGGCAGCAGCAGGACCCAGGGCAGCCACGCCAGGCAGCACTCTGGCCGTGCAGGGACCAGCTCCCTGAAGGATGCTGTCAGCAGCAGACGCTCTTGGTGGCCTCCATACCAGACCTGTGCTTCTGCCTGCAGCCCAGGGCCCAGCCAGCGCAGAGCACAGCCTGAGGCAGCCCTGCACAGGCAGCCAGGGCACAGGAGAGGGGCAGCAAGGCCAGGCCAAGGGCAGCAGCCACCAGCCTCATGAGCTGCCCCACGCCCACCACGGCTGTCGCCCCCCGCTGCTCCCTGAACCAGCACAACCATGGCCATGCAGGGGGTCTCACCTCAGTGTTGGACATCTGGTACAGATCCTTGTAGGCCATGTACACCATGAAGGAGTTCACACCTGGGGCAGGGCAGAGAGGACAGAGAGATGAGCTGGGTCAGTTACCTGCCTGCTCTGCGCCCTCCCCACCAGCTGCCCCGTGGGGCACGGCCGGCAGCTGAGCACCCCACAGGACCCAAGACAGCTGGCCGGGGCCAGGCCGGGAGCGCAGGCGACCAACCTTTGTCCTGGAGCAGGGTGTGCAGCTCCTGCCGCACGCGGGGGCTCCAGCGCGGGATGTCCACGTGCAGGCCGTAGTCGCAGCAGGCCTTGCCATCCGCCCACTCCCGCCAGCGCTCCAGCGCCTCGGCCAGGCTGCCCTCGGGCTCGGGCACCACATGATCCACTGCAGGGGCGGCACGGCACGGCCTGGGTGAGGGCTCCCAGCATGGCCTGCCACCCCGGGCCACCAGCCCCACCGCCCCGGGCTGCTCTCCTCAGCCACCCCACAGCCCCGGGCTGCTCCCTTCAACCGCCCCAGGCTGCACCTTCAACTGCCCCACAGCCCCGGGCTGCTCCCTTCAACTGCCCCACAGCCCCGGGCTGCTCCCTTCAACCGCCCCAGGCTGCACCTTCAACTGCCCCACAGCCCCGGGCTGCTCCCTTCAACTGCCCCACAGCCCCGGGCTGCTCCCTTCAACCGCCCCAGGCTGCACCTTCAACTGCCCCACAGCCCCGGGCTGCTCCCCTCAGCTGCCCCACAGCCCCGGGCTGCTCCCCTCAGCCGCCCCAGGCAGCTCCTGAGAGGATCCTGTCACCTTCACAACATGCCCTGGCCCCTCAAGTGCATTTATTGCCAGGGAAGTGCACAGAGCCTTTGCTTAATGGCCTCTGGCACAGGACCAGGGTTTTTACATGCTTCTGCTAAGAAACTGGGCAGAAGCTGAAGAGCCTTGTCTTTCCCCATCTCCACTCCCACCCCATTAGCACACAACCTCCTCCTACACTGCAACATTAACGTACCTTTTATTGCTCTGAATGGAATCTCCACGCCTTGCCACAGACCATTTCACAAAACATATTTTTTTGGCACAGAGGAAGGAAAAACAGTGGGGGGAGGACAAGGAACCCAGCCCTTTATTGAAAGGATCAACACTTGCTCCTGCATCCCAAGAAACCCTGCAGTGCACACAGCTATAACCACTGCACAGAACAACACCTGGACCTCAAACCAGTGCACAGCCATAGCATCCTCCAGGGAAGGACCTCAGAATTCCCTTTCCTTTTTCGTTAGCACTGTTTGTTTTCAAGCAGTGTGGGATGCCAACACACTGCTCTGTTCCTCTGCTCAGAGCCATCTGAGCACCATGCTGCCCAACTGTTATTTAACAGAGAAGTTATGCCATTGTTCCTTTCTGAGGGTCCCAGGGGCAATAGTGGCTGCAGACAAGCACTGCAAAACACAGGCTCTCCAAGGGCAAGGGGACCTATGCACACCTCCTGTCCTATCACTTCATCATTACTAAGGATCCAAAGATTCATCCCTGGACTGCACTGACAGAGATCACAGAAAATATGAACGCAGTGTCATGGACTTTGAAAACACAGAAGACTGAGAAAAGCACAGAAAAAAGAAAGAACCGGATGATCTTGCAGGAGTGCTGGATGGTGTCATGCACAGGCCGCGCCTGCTGCACTTACTAATCATGGTGGTTCCACCAGCCAGAGCTGCTTTTGTTCCTTGGAAGAAATCATCCACAGCAGTCATTCCCTTGTACGGCATCTGCAGGCGAGTGTGGACATCAATTCCTCCAGGGATCACCATCTTCCCATTGGCTTCTATGGTTTTGACCCCTCCAGGAACAATCAGGTTGTCTCCGATCTGCCTGATGGGATCACACCAAGATACTCACACAAAGGAAAACCAGCCACAACAAAACCTGTGAACAGCTCAGCCAGGGACTGCCAGGGCAGCTCCCTGCCAGCAGGAACACCCCACTCTGTCCTGCTCCCAGACCTGCTCTTGCTGGAGCAGAATCGCTCCACTCTGCAGCGCTGTGCAGGATTGTCTGCCTTGCTACAGCCACGCTGTGCTTAGGGCAGGGGTGGCTGCCATCTGTCCAGCTCCTCTGGGCGTGACTTGGACGGCACTGCTGCCAGGGGCAGGCACTGGGGTGGTAGCTGGGGACTGTGGTCTGATGGTGATCTCTGCAGTGTGGGCTGACAACCTGCCTGGGACATCTCACACCACACAGGCTCCGGCATGCATTTCCTGACTGCTCACCCAGGGTGCATGCTCTCAAAACCCAGCACCAGCCCTGCTTCCAAGTGAGCTACACCCCTAATCTCTCCTGTCTCCCGTCCTTCTGCCCACCCTAAGTAAGGCTCAAGTCGGAGCTTATTTACAGAGAAAGATGATTTCCACCGTAATGCCACAGCTGCTAGGCCAGCTCAGGGCTTATCAGCGACTTGCAATGCTGCTCACAGCACAAAGTCCCAAGAGTGAAGGGACTCCCGGGAGTGGGAAATTGCTCAGCAAGTGCCCAGCCTGACTGGCTGCAGCCTGCGGGGCTCATGGCACAACCTGCAAGCTCTGGGCTCACTGTATTCCCAAGAAATGCACAGGTCCCCCTTCTCACCTTGTCTCTTCTGTGACCCCGAAGGAAGCTTTGCTATCAGCAGGGTGACACTGTATTGAAGGCAGTTAAAATCACAAGTACCTAGAAATGTCTTCTGAAGACAGGAAATCTAGAGAATTCCAGCATAAATCCACTAGTAATCTAATACACAACTACAGTACTCTGGAGCCTGTCCTGTCCAAGCACAACTCGACGTATCCAGCCCTCCTGCAGGCCACGTCACCTGAACCTCAACATTCCCTTGCTCAGCCCCTGTCCCCTCAACCCTTTTATGAGTCCATATGTTCAACTCAGCCTTCAAATCTCTTCCTTCAGAAATCCTCCTTTCATCAAGCCTTTTTCAGTGTTCCTTGATAAATCAAGATTAAAGATAAATTTGTTTTAGTGGAAAACTTCTGATCTCCTCGGCACAGGAGAGGTAAAAATGAGAAACAAATTCCATTTTTGCATTTCCTTCAAGCTGAGTCACTTTGCAGTTTTTTCCCTAGTGTAACAAAAATTCTGTAGACAGAACTGCTCACTTTACTGTCCTCACAGCAATAAGCCAGCAGCTCTTCCCACTGCTTTGACAGAGATGAATCCATTACTAAATGTTTTTAATTGCTCACTGTATTCTTCGCAGAATTCACTTTTAAGAAGTGAAATTCTGTGGCCTCCAGGGTGTAGCTGAGGCTCAGTGACTTGCCCAAGGATACTCAGGAAGCGTGTACAACAGCAACACTTGAAGCTGGCTCTGATCCTTGCCTGTGTACAAGCAGCTGTCAATCACAAATGGTCTTGTCCACCAGATAAAAATACAATCACATGTCTTGAAGTATTTATCTGCTGCTAGATTTTTAATATATACCACCCTAGGAAGGCTGGATATTTAACTCCTACCACAGAGCAAGCAATGCCCTTCCAAGTCTCAGGGCTATGAACTATCATGGTTCTTTCACTTCACCCAGTGTGGAGCTGGCCCCAGGACAATACCTTTGGCCAAGTTTGAATGCCTTTACACAATGGAGCTATTCCTGCAGCTCTGAGACATACACGGAGAAGCTGGGGGAACTCAGAGGTTTCCCTGCAATTCCTGGAAATCTCAAGGATGCAGATGACTTGCAGCACAGCACTGTCCTTGTTAGTGCTAACAAACAGGATCCTGTGTGGGGTCATTCATGCTAATAAGGTTAACAGAAAAACAGAAAGCCAAAGATAAACCTTGTTCCTGGTGCAATTAGTCACAACTTTGCTGTAAAATGGACAGTATCACAATCCCACAAGCCTGACTGCAGTTCAGCCACTGGAGTTCCTCTGAAAACACATCAGACAATCACATCTGTGCTTACACACACTGCAGAGAGTTGAGCCTCTGAATAGAGAGGGTTATCCATTTTTCCTGCCTGGCAAGTTGGACACAGACCATAGCCCCAAAACACCAATAACCACCCAACCTGAAGCTGGTTTAAGGGGAGATGGAGATAATAGAAATCCTATACTTACTTTATGAGGCCATCCTCCATGTAAATGTCAGCATAGAATGACTGGTCATCATTGACTATTCGCCCTCCTTTAATAAGGAGACGATCACTCTGAAAAGGGAAGAGCACAGCAGCTGTCAGTAGCACGTAACACACATGCTTCATTCACTTTTGACTGGGAGGATGGTTAGACACTGGAACAGGCTGCCCAGGGAGGTTATGGATGCCCCAACCCTGATGGTATTCAAAGCCAGGTTGATTAAGTCCTTGAGCTACCTGGTCTAGTGGGAGGTGTCCCATTAGAGGTGGTTTAAGGTCCATCCAACCCCTCAATATATTATGATTTTATGATTCTCAGCACTCTCTTACTCTCTCACTGCTCAACCACCAATGCTGCAGAAAGGTGATTGGACCTGCACTAACACTCCAAACAACAGCACAAGAGCAAAGATTGAAAATGTCACACTCCTAAAGCTGTTCCTAAGTGGGAGAGGGGACTGCCAGAAACACCATTGAGGCAGACTGAGCACAAGAGAGAGTCACTGGGGACACAGCAAATATGCTTCCATAAAATATAGAGAGAAGTCAAAAGCTTTCTGTGCCAGGACATTACACACATAACTCTGCAGGCAGCATAAGCCACACACCAGCACTCAGAGCAAGTTTGTACTAAGGGCAGGTCTTTACATCTTATCCCGAAATATAAAGTAAGTTGCATTAAAGAAAATAAGTCTCCTCTGTTACCACCTTGCAAAGATCACCAATAGGACAGGCACCCGGCTGGCAATCTGTCACTCTCCTGCTGTGCTTGGGGTAACGCATCTGAGGCATTTCACAGGTCCATACAAAAAGCAGGAGGCATTGGACTGCACTCCAGTCTCATGACTTGCCATCTCCTTTGTTCTCCTTTCTATTGACCCAAGAGGCCAGCAGCCTTCTCTGAAGGAGCACAGCCAGACAACAGAGAACACCCCAACCAGAACTGTGCTTACGCTCTTCCTGCATTGCCACTTTTGGAGCAGACAGCTCGGCATACACTGATGGGACAGGATGGGCACTGGCCTGTGGGGAACAGACCCTGTCCAGAGGAACTGGGATGGCTGAGGTCCTGCTCTTTGCCCGACCTCCACCTGCACAAGTCCCCATGAGCAGCAGCAGGCACCTGGGGGGCAAACCACTAATCTCATATATGCCTGCCATGGATTCAGGTGACACAGGCTGACTGCTGTGCCAGACAACATCTTGTCTACCTGACTGCTTAAAACACCTCCAGCAACTGCTTAGCTCTTGATCACACCTTACATTCCTCTCTGTTACCCCTGCTGCCCACAGCCCAGGTTTTGGCACATAAGTACACTCGCCTGCCACAGTCTGAGCCTGGACAAGGGCCGAGCAGAGCCATCGGCAGGGCTCTCATGCCAGCCTCGCCCTGCGACGCTCGCGTGGCGAATTGCTCTGCAGGGAAATGGGTTTGCTCTCCACCCGCCACCCTTGGGGCAATTTCTGAAGCATCGCCACCCTGGTGGGAATTTGCAGCTTCCTTTCTGCCAACAGAAGGATGCAAAGAGTACTCCTGCATCCCGGCAGCAGCCAAAGCCCAGAGCCCCGCGTGCGTTTTTACAGCAATCTCATCCACATGCAGCCGAGACAAAGGAACTGGGTGGGGAAAGGAGGGGAACGGCGGCGCGCTCAGCGCTGCTGCAGCTCGGCTGGGAACAGCCGCGGGCTCCCGCACGGCCCCGGCACCGCGGTACCGGCACCGAGCCCCATACCGGCACCGCGGTACCGGCACCGAGCCCCATACCGGCACCCCGGTACCGGCACCGAGCCCCATACCGGCACCCCGGTACCGGCACCGAGCCCCATACCGGCACCGCGGTACCGGCACCGAGCCCCATACCGGCACCCCGGTACCGGCACCGAGCCCCATACCGGCACCGAGCCCCATACCGGCACCTCGGTACCGGCACCGAGCCCCATACCGGCACCCCGGTACCGGCACCGAGCCCCATACCGGCACCGCGGTACCGGCACCGAGCCCCATACCGGCACCCCGGTACCGGCACCGAGCCCCATACCGGCACCCCGGTACCGGCACCGAGCCCCATACTGGCACCCCGGTACCGGCACCGAGCCCCATACCGGCACCGAGCCCCATACCGGCACCTCGGTACCGGCACCGAGCCCCATACTGGCACCCCGGTACCGGCACCGAGCCCCATACCGGCACCCCGGTACCGGCACCGAGCCCCATACCGGCACCCCAACCCCGGCACCCCGAGATGCTGCCCTTGCCAGCGCCCTGGGGGCAGGCGGCTCTCGGGAGCAGCCCAGGCACAGGGAGAGCTGGTGAGCGCTAGCCCGGCAGCGCCAGGCCCGGCACAGAGCACAGCCGCGCTCACCTCTCCCCATGGGGCACATGCTGGGCGATGCTCAGCTCTGGGGCTGAGCACCTTGAGCACAGATACGATAGCAAAAAAAGTCTCCCTGCCCAGACCCACAAACAGCCCTCCATTTTTTTTTGTCTTTCGCTCTCCAACTTGCTTTCTCGAACTCCGGGACCAGATTCTCACCGGAGCGTGGAGCATCAGCAAATACGGGTGCTGGCCTGCCCCTCCCTGTGCATCAGGCAAGAAGAAGCCAAGGGAGTCAGGCACAGGCGGCACAGGGGCAGGAGACTGTTGCACTGACAATTACTGAATAAATTGTTAATATGAGCTCAAGAAATATGCCTGCTCCACATCCACAAGAGGTTCTTCTGTGGCAGATGAGCAGGGCTGCTCAGTGCTAACTCTGTCAGCACACAAAATTGAGAGACCCACAGTGGCTGAAGCACAAACAAGGCATCCATTCAGGAGATCACACACTGCTAGAACCATGCCCACCCGACAGCGCAGGGACTGCACCGGCACACACCCACCGACTGCAAGGAAAAAATGCAACTAAGTTGAATAACGAAAATCCAAAGGACACGCCTACAGGCTCTGGCATGATTCAGGAGTGTGCCCAGGCGTCAAGAAGCAGAGGAAGAAGGAAGGAAGAGAATTAAGCAGTTATGAGGAAATGAGTCTGATTTAATAGCTAGGCTTCTGCAATGCATGCTACCAGAGCGGCTCCAGACCACAATAACTGCACTGTTCCCGTATCAGGGCTCACTGTGCCTCTGTACACCCAGCACAGCCCTTGCAGCCAGCGCCAGGCTGTGTCATCAGCCACTGAGCAGAAGGAAAAGCCCCCTGCAGCCCGAGCTCCGGACACGGCCCAGCACAGCCTCTGGGCGAGGGCGTGAGAGGTCAGGCTCTGCCTGCCTCCACTGCTGTGCCTGCCCCGGGCAGCCAGGGACAGCTCATCTGCCCCTGCTGTGGTGCTTTCTGCGAGGATCCATTTCTGCAGGCACAACGATTCCCATGACACCAAGCCTGGAGCTTTCCCTCCAGCACAGATCTGCCAACACCTGCTGGATTCACCACCAGCCCTCAACACCTCTCCGTGCTGGTAAGCCTTTATGCAGAACTCTCCCTGCTTCTCTGCCTGTTTGCATTTGGTATCAAGCTTTCAAAGCCATTACCTATTCCCTCATACCCACACTCTGCTCCTGATGCCCTTAAGCATCACCTGATAATTCTGACATCCCAAAGTATCAGTATGTCTGAACATTTTTCACAGTGATGCTTCAGAAAGAAAGGCAGGAAGCACTTCCAGAAGACTACTGAACCCAGCCAAGAACAGTGCTCACCTGGTTTACAAAGCACTAGGGCATAATTAGGGCATAATTGGAAGCAGGTGTATGGTTTTACTGCCTTTTCCCTTGTAAAAACAGAGACACTAATTGCAGTGGTGTTTCATCAGAAGCTCATGTTTTCTCCTTACTAGTGTACCACACAGCAGCATGGAAGAATCCCTGGCTAGTGTCACAGGGAGAGATAGTTAGCTGCCAGCTACACCGTGATTCCCTACAGTCTGTGGCTTAGAAATGACATACTGATAGCTACCAGTGTACCAAAATCTGTCTAGTCAGTAACTGAGATTTTCCTCCCCACGTGTACCTGATATAAGATACAGGCCAAAACCATCCAGACCTCCTTATTTTTAGAGGTGGCAGAGACATCACAGAGATGGTGTTTGTGGGGAAGTTCCAGCAGGGGGATTGGCGTGACCATGGCTCACACCAAGAAAAAATCCAGTCTACCAGGCCTAGGGAAGGATTTTATGACAAAAGCATAAAAACTGAGTAATTTTGATTTAGCCAACAGTTCCGTTAACAGGTATTTTGTAAAATCAGGACAAGATATTTTAGTCTTACACCTCTCTTTCTGCAGAAAAACATACTGTGGGCAGCAAGAGGGGAAACACTGATTATCTTTCCAAACAGCCAGAGGAACCAATGAGTCTCTCAACAGACACACAAGATCTGAAATTACTATTGTCCTGAGCTGGGCACCCTAGCATCAGCACACATGTCAGAAGTAATACCCTGATTAGTGGTCTCTGATGCATGGTGCACAACACGGGACAGTGAAGAGCACACATCCACAGCAAGCTGATGGAGCCATCAGTGAGAAAGCC
Organism: Luscinia megarhynchos; assembly: GCA_034336665.1. Classification (NCBI taxonomy): domain Eukaryota; kingdom Metazoa; phylum Chordata; class Aves; order Passeriformes; family Muscicapidae; genus Luscinia; species Luscinia megarhynchos. Next base: position 201,842 of record CM067576.1, on the reverse strand, counting down.
AAAGCCTTGGCTAAGCTCCCCTCCCCTGCGAGGCTGGCAGACACGCCTGCACCTCCCAGCCTTCCATCAGGGACTACAGCCTCGCTGCCACACACAGCTTTGGACCAGGCTTGTGCAGCTCATGTGGGGAATAATTTGTACAGAAATTTATCTCACGCTAACACATGGACCACTCCCTCATGCTTCTGGCCTCTCCACTAAAATGGCTGTCCTAAAAAAGATGATAAAATGCTGCAAACAGATACAATAGGTAAACTGTGGTTTTTCAGATGTTACTGGCAAAAATCAATTACAAATACTGACTGCAGCACTACTGAGTACAAGAGGAACGAGGAGGGAGTGTTTCTGCATCTCCAGAAACACAGTAGGCAGTTGAAACAATAGCTGTTGGGAAGTACAATTATCCAGTTTTCCAGTACATCCTTCATGCAAGCCCAATCTGCCCATTGCTTGGGTGACAGAGGTGCAGCATTTTCAGCTTCAGGGAAAAAAGGAAAGGATTTAATAGGGATGGATCAAGCAGCTTGGATGATTTTGTTAGCACTGAGGGGAGAGAGGTGCCAGAGATCCCACAGGAACAGGTACAAGCCCTGCATATTGATAAAGCGTATCATAAAGAAAAAGCCCCGGAGAATGGGAGAAATTCCACCTGCACCGGCAATTGGGGTGTCTCCATGGCGGTCTAAGGACACAGAAAAAACAATATGTGTAAAGCCATAATATTGCTTGTGAAAGCATCTGAATCTAGGCTGACAAAGGAATTTCACTTTTCAGTGGTAAAGATCTCAGTGCTTCTTTGAGAGCATTTTGTTCACATTTGTACATGCAAAGGAATAATGGAAGTCAAGTGCTTTGCCTTTCCTTTATCTTCAGAGGGCCAGAGCTGTCCTCGGCAGAAAAATCAGGAGCTACAGTGAAGCCAGCGAAAAGCCGACAAGATGAAAGCCCGGACCGCCTTCCCAGGAGCAGAGCTGCCACGGCAGCGATCAGGGCAGGAAAGCCCCCGAGGGGAGCGGCACCGCCGGGACCGCGGCTCCGCGGCCAAGCCAGCGGCCGCCGCCTCTCCGGGCCGGCGGGTCCCCGAGCGCTGCGGCGGCAGCGCCGCACCTGCCACGGCGACACCGAGGAGCGGCTCGGGCGGACAGCGAGCGGGGGAGCGCCCTGCGGGAGCAGCCGCCCGGCCCCTCGGGGAACCCCGCCGGCGGCACCGGGCACCGCCGGGCACCCCCGGGCACCGGCTCTTTGTCTGCGCGCCGCCGCCGCCCCGCTCCGACCCGCGACGCCGGCACCGAGCTCTCCCCCCGCCCCGCGGGGCGCCCCGCCCGCCCGCCGCACCCACCGTGATGCGCGGGATGTTTTTCTTGCCCTGGTACGACATGGCTCCGCGCGGTCCGGTCCGGCCCGGCCCGACCCGCCGTCCCTTCTGCCTCCGCGCCGCTGCTCACAAAGGCGACACCGAGCCCGAGCCCGCGCCCGCCGCACCGGGACGGCACCGGCCCCGCCCCGCCCGCCGCGCCGCCCGCCAGCGCCAGGGGGCGCCCGCGCCCGCGCCAGGCCGCGCCCAACCGCCCCGCCCGGCAGGTGCGGGCACCGGGAACGGGCACGGACACGGGCACCGGGAACGGGAACAGACACCGGCACCGGGAACGGGCACGGACACGGGCACCGGGAACGGGCACGGACACCGGCACCGGGAACGGGCACGGACACGGGCACCGGGAACGGGAACAGACACCGGCACCGGGAACGGGAACAGACACCGGCACCGGGAACGGGCACGGACACGGACACCGGGAACGGGCACGGACACGGACACCGGGAACGGGCACGGACACGGGCACCGGGAACGGGAACAGACACCGGCACCGGGAACGGGAACAGACACCGGCACCGGGAACGGGAACAGACACCGGCACCGGGAACGGGCACGGACACGGGCACCGGGAACGGGAACAGACACCGGCACCGGGAACGGGCACGGACACCGGCACCGGGAACGGGCACGGACACGGGCACGGGCACCGGGAACGGGAACAGACACCGGCACCGGGAACGGGAACAGACACCGGCACCGGGAACGGGCACGGACACGGGCACGGGCACCGGGAACGGAACGGGACACCGGGCACCGAACGCAGACACGCACCGACGGGGACACCGCGGGGAACGGACACCGGCACCGGGAACGGGCACCAGGAACGGGCACTGGGAACGGACAGGGACACCGGGAACGGGCACGGACACGGGCACCGGGCACGGGCACTGGGAACGGGCGCTGGAACAAGCACCGACACCGGCGCCGGGCACCAAGGCTGTCCAGTCCGTGTCACCGTCCAGCCCGCAGGCACAGCCCACGGGAGCGGCCACAATCGGGGCTCTGCGCTGGCCAAGACTCTCCGTGTAACACTGGCGAGCACGATGAACGAGCTCCATAACAGAACAGGCTGTCTCGGGCTGCTGGCGTGTACCTGCATCACCTCAGCTTTCTTTCACACGCACAAGAATTGGAAAGGTTAAAAAATAATAAGATACACCACACATATAGCTCCAGGAATCCTACATGCCATACAAACAGTACAAGTGCTGGCAACGACTCTTCTAAGGACTTTTTCCCTTTTCTCTGCTGTGACTTTGGTAGGAAAGTTTTAAACGATGGAATTCATCACAAGTACTCAGTGTGTGCTGAAACAGACAATGCCCAGGCTGGCCCACAGCTGGCCACGACCATGCAGCAAAAGCTGTACCACAGTGGGACAAACTCATTTACCCTTTCCTGTTTGCCACAATCTACTGTGCTGCCAGCAGGTCCTAAGAACCACGACGACCCTGAACCTTTTTGTCTCTTCCAAGCCAGCTGCGACTCCACCCTCGTGCAGAGCTCTGAATACCATCAGCAAGAAGCTCCCACACACCCTGTTCCCAGCTCCACTAGGAAAATCTTACAGCCGCACCTGGCAAGGACGTTGTTGTAAATCCAATTCTGCTGCACCCCAGTCAGCATCTCCTGCAGTCAGCAAGAGATGGCTGGGAACTTTCCCCTCCACGGCAGATCCATGGGCAGGGGATGTCTGCAAGCACCAAGCAGGAGATGGGGGAGCAGTGCTGTGCCAGAGCCTCTGCAAATAAAAGTCTGTGGGAAGAAGATCAGGTACCAGACCACGCTGGTCTTGTCACAGGACTGCAATGAGCCAAGAGCAGATACTGGTCTCTACTGAAATTAGACTGGCTGGAGCCTCAACTGCTATCACCAAACCTCTCAAAACTTTACTCACACATTTTCTGGAAAGTTTAAGAGTATCGCCATGCCTGGTGGTGCCATATTAACTTTGTCTAGACTCAGTAACGGAAAGAGCAGCAGTTAATTAGTTAATAATAGATAAATGACTGTGCAGATGCTGCTGACTTCAACACTTGGACAGTTTCAAGAGCCGAGCTTGCATCAGCCCCCTGGATGCTGGCCAGCCACAGTGACTTCAGACCCCTGGTTTGAAGAGATGTGCTTCCTGGTTGCTATGTGACACTCACACAAATACAATCAAACACCCTGCCCTGGGCCTAAAACATTCAAAACGGAAAAAAACTTTTTCCATAGGATCTCTTCCAGGTGCAATGTGTGAGGCGCTACTCACATGCTTCAAAATATCCTCTATGAGAAGCATGGTCAATCTGAAAGTTACTTAAAATGGCAATCTTCAGAGCTCAAAAGTTCCTCATGCTCCAGGTGTTTGTGGACAGCCACAAGTGAGAGGAGCAGGCTGAGGAGCACCAGTGGTGTGAAGACAGAATAGAAGGCCCATACTACTGCAAGGACTTTGGCACCAAAATAAACACAGCTCTGACTGTGGCCCACCTGTGCTCAGCAGCCTGGCTCAACCCTCCTCTGGGGACCAGGAGGCTCCTGACCTGGCTCTAGTGCAAAGGAAAAAAGTAAACCCCACCAGCTCTGTGTGTCTGTGACCAGTGACTCTTATAGAGGCACAACCAGCATTCAGTGAATATCACCAGTCATGGAACTATCTACTCAAATCATAATATTCAGCAGACTTGCCAGACCACCCTGTCCCCATGCATACAATCTCCTCCTCCCATATATATTCTTTGCATGAAACCACCCCCTCTGCCCCCCCAGCAGATGAATTTTCAGGGTTAAGTTACCTCAGAGACACCATCCCTGCACCAAAGTGGGGAGTCCTGTGCCCCCAGAACAGTTCCTGCATACCCAGAGCCCCTGCCATGTTCCTGGAAATATCTGCTTCAAGCAGGCTGAAAACAGGCTGTGTCAGTGTGGGGCTGGCTTTCTGCTTTATACCTGGCTGCAAAACCCAGTGTCTTTTCTACTTAAAAATTCCATAAAGACCAACATGTCCTGAGAAGAGCATGATGTTTTCAAGACCGTATCAGCCCAAATAACACTCACAGCATCATATCAAAGCCCTGGCAGTTGAAGACTGGCCTGCTGCCTCAGTGCCCAGTGCAGTGGCCAGGTACCCAGAGGCCACTCCTGCCAGGCAGCTCCCTGCTGCCTTGCACTGCCCACACCCCAGGGCCAGCCACTTCCAAAGCCTTGACCACCCAGAGCTGAGAACGAGGGCAGCAGGAAACCAGGGACTACTGCCACTACTGAAAAATCAAACTACTTCCATGCTAGGACAAGTTCTGTGGTAAAACACAAGCTCTTTGCAGCAAGCAGGAACTCTTCAACTGAATCCCTCATTTCTCTGGAAATCTAGCCCTGCTGCATAATTCCCCATGGAATCCAGCATCTGTCTTCTTAAACAGGGAGTGGGATAACAAACTCAGCAGTTTTGCTTAAGTGCTGGCAATAACCTCTGTCCTAGCATGAGCAGCCAAAGAACTGACTCTTATTACTGTGCTTCAGGCATCAAATTTCTTAAAAAACATAAACACGTACATGTGGGATTTTTTTCCATAAAGACCTGAACATTTAGCATTCAACTCCATGAACTGTAATGCAAGTTTAGCTGTTGCATTTGATATGTAGGAACTAGTTCAGTGGGTTAGATTTATTCCTATTGTTTGTAAAAGTAACAAAGATAATGTAACTCCAAATTATTCTCTTATAAAAAGAATGAGTAAAACCAAAACACAGTTGCTGAATGGGGTGATATTGAGGCGATGAATTAACACTATCAAAGTGCTTTAGGATCCCTTCCACAAATTCAGGACTTTAAACTGCTAAAGGCAGCGCACAACTGCAACTTCAGGTTGTGCCAAGCTGCCTCATGAGGCACAGACTGCCACTGGGTTGGTTTTCCTGCTATAAAATACTGGCATTGGAAACTAAAAAACTGAATCCTGAAGTCAGAGCACGCTTTTCAAGTGTCAGAAAAATGAAGAGAGAATCAAGTTAGTCCAAGCTTCATCCTCCATTTGAGACAGCCCTGCCTGTGTTTCCAGGGTGTGATATCTAAGTGGTATCACACCATCAGATGTGTGTGATGCTGCCAGGAAAAAGCAGGCCTGGCTCCTGCCAGTCTTGTGCAGGGGATGAACTCCCAGCCTGCCTTCACTGCCCGCTGGTTTCCCTTGTGCTCCCTTTCCCCTTCCTCCCCAGCCAGTGGAGCTGCCCTGAGGTGAAGCCACAATCCCATGTTTGTGGGACCACAGCCAGTGACATTGGAAATGACAACTCAGCTGCAGAACCATGCAGCAGGAAGGACCAAGTGTCTGGGGGATAGCAGCACGTGCTCCTGCCTGTGCGACTGTACAGGAGGGTGAAAATGCAGGGTCTCTGCATGGCTGAGCAGTGAGGAGGAACATGGGGGAGGCTTTCACAGGCTTCTGGTTGACCTTCCCAGGCACCAGGCACAAAGTGTGAGGCTCCTTCCCTGCTCCTCAAAGCCCTGCTGCCTCTGCAGATGCCCAGTACTGTGGCTCTCCAGCACCTGCTCACACATCATCAGCCTTCCATGAACATCCTGGCCACAGGAACTCAGAGGGTGCTGTCTGTGCCCTACAGAGAAACTCTCTTTTTACTTCATGATAGTAAAGTGAACATCTGCTCTGGCTAAACAAAGGGCATGACAGCTCTCAAAGAAAACTACAGGACACTTCAGAAGAGCAGAGTCCACACTGGCTATTCCTGATGAAAACCTGCACTGAGTTAAATCAGTCTTGTTAAAAATGGTCTCTGTGAATAGCCCAGATCAGCACTGAATCTGGCCCCCCAGTGCTGTTCCTCCAATTCTTAAGTGTTGTGCAACAACAGCTCTTGCTGCAGCAGAACTCAGTAGCAGGGAAACAGACCTCCTGCTTTGAGCAAAGAGCACCTGAAGGGCACATCTCTTGCTCCCCTGGAAGCCCAGCAGCCCACAGAGGCAGCTCCCCATAGCCACAGCCTCCACAGCAGTCCCCCCAGCCCCTACCCTAATGACTGTCACTTTGCCTAAATCCACTGGCAAAGCTCAAACTCCCACTGACACAGCAAAGGCACAGCTCCCACTTGCTCTGAGCTACATCCTCACCATGACTTCAATGCGCCCCAATGTACAGCCCAGGTTTTGTCCCTCCAATAGACTTTGTAACAAAACAAAGCAAGGTTGGATCATGTGCCTGGGTATGTATTATGCTGACCAGTTGCATGACATGACATCTTATCACCAGGCATTTATTCACTGCAGTTGTTTCCCTGCAGAAACGTTGGTGCTTTGATTGTAATTAATGTCATTATAGGAAAAAATAACAAAAAAAAAGGAAAAAGGTGTGTTGGTCTGTTGTACTTCCAATAAACTGTTCACTGCAAAAATCAGAAGACAGATCTCTGTTGCCCTCGGTGCAGGCAAGTCTCTTACTTTCAGCTTCTCTAATAAACAAGTTACCTGGGCAAGAGTAGATGACTTGAGCCTTCTCACTGTTTCTTAATCTGTGAAATTATTCAAAGTTCGACTTGCCTTGACAAAAGTGTCTTTGTGTGCCCTGAGTCTGCAGAGTCCAACACAGGCGACACTGCCCATGGCTTTGCAGGCAATCGGGCTCAGTGCTCACAGTTCATTTCCCATTGCACTGTCCTATTCTAGGTCACCCCAAAGCTTGAAAGCCACAGTACCAAGTCATACAATTCCTTCTAGCCATGCACACACAAAAATACATGTATGAAGTCGCCCACCCTCTAATGCAATATGTGCAGATAAAAGGGGTTTGGTTCCTGATGCTGAAGGCCTCAGAGGAAGAAATCCAGTGGCAGAAATCATCAGGAAGAGAAGAACTGCTGAAGGAAATCCTCAGCAACAAAACACCGGAGATAAGGGTCTACATAAGACCTTAAAAGGGAACAAGGCTCTTTTTGAATTTTTGGCACAGCTAATAAAGAAAAGCTCACAGCAAAGCATGCAGACAGGCTGTCGGGAGCTTCAGCTCCTTTTCCAACAAGCAGCAGCATAAAATTGTTGATGCAGTGGTCAGCTCTGCAGCCGCTACTTAAACCATGTGGACAAGGCTGGTACTGACAGGAATAATGTTAATTTTGTTCCTGACTCTGTAAACCAGCTGTAACAGAGCAAAGCTCAAGAACATGAACTGAGAAGCATGCCAGTAAGAAACCAAAAAGCAGAGGCTGAAGAAATTAAAGTGCAATGAAGAAAGCTCAAATTAAGCATTGTCTAGCTAGATATTCCTACACAAGACACTGGACAATTAGGAAAGCCTGATTCTTTTCCCCAAAACTGAGACAGCTCAAGTTACCACAGCTCATGCCATGCTTCCACTAGGCTCAAGCTGGTGAGGTTAGGCCAGATCACAAATGTCTGCTGTTTATGAGTTTGCACTCCAGACCCAAGTGGATGTTTCTGCAGAGCCCCAGGACAACCACTCCACCTCTCTGCAGTAATATGCAGGTGACTTTTTATTCTGTGTCCAAAAAGGGAGGGGGGATAGGGGTTTGCCTCTGTTCACGGTTGAAAAAAAGTGACCTTAAGACGGCTATTAAAAAGTTCAGCCCCTGACAAACTTATTGACCAACAGCAGCAAATAGCCTTACCTGCCTGATGCAGGAAAGAGCCACAGGACCACTAAAATCCTAACCAAGATATTCACTCAACACTATTAAGCTAACCATCTTCTTGCCCAACTGCTAGTGCAAACAGGACCAGAACCAGCACATCAAGCCATCTCACCCTCCAGCAGAAGGACTACGCTATGGAGCTTCGGTGTAAGTTGAGAAACTTTGTGCCTAGTGATACTTTCACCACTGCCACTTCCAGATCAATGCGCCGCCCCCGTGCTGGTGTGGTACTTCTAGTTTGTGCCCATGACAAATAAGGATCTGCTTGGTTTGGAGCAACAGCTCCAAAATCCCCGCTGTTTTTGGGGTTTTTTCCACGTTCGGTGGCGCGGTACAAGTACAAGAGAGCTCCGGCAGCAAAGCGGGTCAGCGGTTCTGGCTCTGCCGGTGCCGCGGGGACACCGCTCGCGCTCCGGGCACGGCCGGGGCGGAGGAGTCACGGCAGCAGCTCCAGCGGCTCCCGCAGGGACCCACCCGCGGCCCCGATCTCCGAGCCCCGAGCCCCGATCTCCGAGCCCCCGCCCCGAGCTCCGAGCTCCGAGCCCCCGAGCCCCCGCCCGCTCCCGGCCCCGGCCCAGCCCCGCCGCGCCGCCCACTCCCACCCTGCCGTCCGCGGGGACCGGGTCCTGGAGCCGCTCTTCGCCGGAGGCGGCCCGCAGGCCGTCGGTGGTCGGGCCGGGGCCAGGGACGGCGGCGGGCGGAGGGTCGGGGTCGGGGCCGGGGCGGGCGGGCGTTGGGGCGCGGCGCTGCCCAACGCGCAGTGCCCCAAAGTCGAGGGTCTTGCTCTCGAAGGCGCCCTCGACGCTGCAGAAGAGCCCTCCGCGCTTCTGACGGGGCACCGCCGCCGAGCCGGGCCGCGCCAGGTACACCGGCAGCTCCTCGTCGTCCCGCCGCCCGTCCGCCGCCATCCCCGCTGCGCCGGCAGGACGGCGCGGCCGGGGCGGGCCGGGGCGGGCCGGGCCGCGGGGCGGGGCGGGCGCGGGGCTGAGCGGCGGCGGAGCCGGGCGGGCGGCGCTGGCCGGGGCGGGGGGCGGCTGCTGTCGTGTCCTCCGGGCTGGGCGCTGCTGTCCGCGGAGCTGCCAGCGGCTTTCCGGGACACGCCAGCCGTGAGGACGGAGCGGACACACGGGAGCGCCTCGCTGCTCGCCATGCACCGGCAACAGCCCCGACAGCCGCGTGTCCCTTCTGCCCCACCGGTACAGCGGTGCAGCCCACAAACCAGCGCTTGCTCACGAGCTCGGCCGTGCCCCGTTCTGTCGGGCATGGTACCTGTCGGTACATGGTACCTGTCGGTATATGGTACCTGGCTCTAAATCCTGTCAAGTGATTTCTCACACCACATTTTTGTGTTATGAGATGTTGTCAGTCATGCTTTTTTCAACCTTTTCTGCGAAACAAAACAGTGCCACTGTCTCTGCCAGTCCTCCGAGGACTGGTGGTTTTTAAAGAAAATCCACATGGAGCCTGACCATCATGGAGAAAAATGACCCTGTGATTAAGCTTGAAGAGGCAGTCTGGGGGCACTGGTTAACTGAGGCTTGAGGCTGGGTGGGAGGAAGTGGTTTGGGATCATTTCCCTCCTTTTGCACGGTGAGAAGCAGTCTGCTTTTCTAACTGGACTTGCACCAGTGTCATTAACTGAGTATTTTTTCTCCATCTAGGTGGAATAATCTACAGTAACTTGAATTTTTGACTAATTATTCAGGTCTAAAGGGTTAGGAGAAGAGAGGATGCACTAAATATAAACCGACTATGTCTACAAACTTGGAAGAGTTACTTTAAAAGCCTTGTGTTTCACGGCACAGTAATACAGTGGTCAGTGTCTGCCTTACTTTGTCTAAAGCAGCACCAGAGAGAGTTGCATTTCGTTGTTCTTGGGCTCTTATGTGAATTTTAACACGCAGCTGCCCCAGCATTGTGGCTTCATGATGCTCAGCACCATGAGTGTCTTGCCTGCCCCAGAGCCCTCTTGCCAGCTGACCAGGATGTGCCAGGAGAAGAGCTCAGTGCTATCACGTTTCAGGTGCAGGGGCAGCAGCAGCAGTGACTGGCAGCTAGGGAAGGAAGTGTTCTTTCAAAGAGCCAGAACACGTTTGTTCTGGAGTTTTTTTCTACTCCTGTTCTCCCGGCAAATGCTCTTCCTCTGCAACCGGATGCTTAGCAGCAAGACCACCAGCACTGGCCAAGCAAATGCACGTGATGTGCCTGCCCACCAGGTCTCTACCTTCCTAAGGCACTGCCTTAGCATAAAGGAATTTATGCTCCTCCTGCTGCAAGTGGGATCCGCTGAGTAGAAGATGAAACCCCCTCTCAGACAGCTTCTGCCCCCAGTGAGGGGGATGTGCTGATCTCAGGGCTGGTGGCTGGCATGCTTCACTCAGCGAGCTGAGCCCCTGCCTCCTCGGGGCCCAGCAACAGCACGAGAGGAGTGAGCCTCTCCTGGAGGAACAGCGTGCCCCTGCCCTGGGCCAGTGTGCACCGACCACAGTGGAGTTAGAGTAAACCCCTTGTTTTGGCTGGGACATCTCCATATGCAACTTTATGGGGAATTAAAATTCCCTGGAACAGGGCCTGGCCTTTGTCTGATTCTGCAAACATGCAAAAGTTTCAGCATTGTACTTTAATAGCAATATTTATTTAAATCCTGATTCCAATGTTTATCTTTCCTAGTGTCTTGCTGCATAGAGGGTTGCACTGAAATTATCTGCACCAGTAAAGGAGTACAGGGCTCTTCTGGGAAGTGAAAGCTTTAAAATCTGACTTTTAATGAAAATCATTCACTGTATAAAAAACAGTTATTGATTTTTACTTTTCAAGTTGCTATTCACTTTTAAGATCTTTTTTGTTAGGTGTTGGAAGGCTACTAGTTCAAGAATACCATGAAAATTGAAGTTTGCATTCAGTGTGTGTACACTGCACGGCTGCTCTTGAGCCCAGCAGAAGGCATTATTTATATTTCTGTATATGTACATCTTGGATCAGATGTGAAGCTTTTAATTATACAATGACAAAATGTCTGCCCCCTGTAGTTAAGTAAATTTTCTTTTATTTAAATCACATGTTTATATGCTCATGGACAAAAATGTTTGTCAGGCAGACAGTCATGAGAGGTGCAAACCCTGCTAGCAAACCAGCTCTCCTCTCACTTCTCTGTACAAAGTAGATTGAAGATAGAGATCAGGGAGGGAATCCAGTGGGAAGGCTGTTTCCCCTGCCTGAGCCCAGGGTGAATAGAGATCACAGGCATGTGCTTTGTGCTGCCACAGGACCTACCAGAGCCAACTGTCAGTCCTGCAAGGGTTTCCTTGGCTTGAGGCTGGTTCACATCCTGGCCCCAGAACAGAAGTGCTAGTCCTCTTGGGTCAGGAATCTGAGCTGAGCCCAGCAGATGGGCACCGCTGGTTGTATCGTGAAGGAATAGAAATATGCTGCTCTTCTGATCCAGGGAACAGCATTTATTTTATGGGAAGTTCTGTAGTGGCAAGCTTCTAATTCATGTCTTTCTAGCTCTAGAGTAAGAACTGTTTAAGGTGCACAGAGAAATGGAAATCAGTCATGTTACAAGGTGGGCCACACTGGTTATGAATGGGGGAATGGTGGAGCCTTCTGGGAAGTGGTCTTTAAGCAAATCCCTTTCTGCAAAAGGATTAGTTAATAAGATGGGACATGGTCGCCCTGTCTGGTGTATGCATGCTCTTGTTCTGTGCTCTCAGAACCCCAGTGCTGGTTTTATTTGTCCTCATTGGCTGCTTCCAGAGCACTGGCTGTGTTCCCGGCAGAGCCTGTGCTGGGAATTGCAGGCTCTAAACAGTGACAGCCCAAGCCTCAGAGTATCCACTGAGAGGCACAACGTGTTGTGTAACTTTCTCAAGCATTTTCTTCATGAGGCTGTCAAACTTCTTGTTATCTTTTAAATGTCTGAAGAGGAATTTAAATTGCCAAATGAATCATTCAAATAGCAAAGCTATTGACAGAGAAGTCAAATTAGGTCATCTTGCCTGCCACCGCCAAGGCACTGTTGCCCTCTGAGGGGTATTTTCTGATGACTTTGCTAATTTATTTTCCATTTGTCAGGGCAGTGGGCAGATTCTTAATTCGAAAAACTCTACATCTTTTGCTGGCAAACTTCTGTGCTGGTTCCCAGCTCTCAGATGCTTTGTGCAACATCATTCTATCTGTAATAAAAATAGAAAATGGTTTAAAAGAGTGAAGCATGTCCCGGATTGTGACATAATGCTGCCTGTGTCACTGGAAGTTGCTCATTACACCAGGAAGCATCTCAGGCTCTATAGCTGTGATATACATAGCTCCATACAATGCTTATTAGACTCAGAGAATATTGTGTTACTTGAAGGAAATAGACTGTTGACATTAGGTGGGATTTGACCCCTTCCTTCACCAATGCTGACAAGCCTGAGCCATGTCCTGAGTGAGGACATTTCCTTCCTTGATGTCAGATCCATACAGAATGGTTTCACACTGATTTTCCTGTGGGTCTGGAGGCAGCAGATCCTTGATTGCATGTGAAAATGATGTGATGTAACGACTGCATAACATTGTGAGCAGGATAAATGCACATCAGCTTTCGTAGCGTGTTTTCTTCGAAGGTCTGTGAGTTCAGTTGGAGAAGCAGTAGGACAGTGGTAGTAGCAGGTTAACACTGATTTCTTCTGATTCCTACAGGACTTGATAAAACTGCATCCCTTTCTTACATTCATGATAAGTTGCAATGGAGAAGTAAGTCCTAGTTGTCTCGTTTCATGCAAATTTAGAGCTGCCTTCTCATAATCTGCAGTCATAATTTGCAAGTGTGTCCTGTTTTTGGAGGCTGCCAGATAAACAAGGTTGTTCTACTGTCATTCTTGCAGCAATGTCAGGACAGCCCCCAGCACCACCTTTCATGTGCCTCAGGGAAAGTCAGGCTAAGTATAAATGCAGAAGAAACTATGAAAGAGCCAAGAAAATCTGATTGTCCCACTTACATTTAGAAGCAGAGGTCAGAGATGGGTGGGCTCTTTTGTCCACCCAGAAATGGCATGTTTGTGAAGGGCAGGTGACTGATGAGCCTGCTATCTCAATCAGCTGGGGAGGGCCAGTGCCTCATACCTCCAGCACCACACTCCAGTTTCTAAACTTTCAGACACAAGCATGTTAGAAGATGAGACAGACTTTTGTGATCCTCCAGGCTGCTCTGCATACCAGCTCCTGGGGAACTGCTGTGTGCAGGGTGTTGTCCTTGGTGAAATCATTTGCCAAAGCCAAACCACTGCAGAGTCAGAAAGGCAAAGCATTTGACTCTGTCAAAACCTTGTTCAGTATTTCATGCCAAAACCACAGGGAGAGTGAGTTAATAGTGTGGTAATCTCTCCTGCAGAATGCTATTGTATTGTTGGAGGGAGTAACTTCAAGCAACACACACAGCCTGACTTCAGCATGCTGTCAGCCTGTCATACTAACAGAGACCACAAATCTGATAAGCAGCTGGAAGTTATAATCTTCTGTGCTTGGTTACTCCAAGAATATTTCTGAAATGCAGTAATGCTTTTTGCTCCCAAATTTGTTTAGTGCTGAGCAAAACCCTATGGAAAATTCCAGTATTTCAACACGTGGGGTATTTTTTTCCTCCTGAAATGAGCTGCTAATCAAAATGTTAAGAAATACCAATTGTGGAAAAAGAGTTCTGAAAATTTTTCTGTGGAGAATCTGGGCAGGTCACCAGTTCCTCCAGGAAGGACTACTTTCTTCTCAGTGCCAAAGGACTTCCATGGCATTACAGGCCTTGCAGCCAGATGCAAACTGAGTCACTCAATTATGAAGTTGTTGGGGATAGAAGGCAGATAAGATAACTTAGAGATAAGTAATGTTTTCAAGAGGGTCAGAAGCGCAGATCTGGCATCAGTATGAAACCCCAAATATTCCAACCTGGCTAGAGTCTGCTGGGCCCACCTAAAAAGGAGGAATAGGTGGTAACCCTGGAGGTTCTGCACATCAGGTGAGCTCCAGCCACCTTCTGTTAAGATGGACCAACCCAGAGATGTAGCTCCAGATTTCTAGGAATAGCCAAGTAAACTTGTAGACCTATGTTGTTTGCATGTCAATGAGTACTTTCAGGATCACAGTTTCAGGAATGGTGAGATTTTTGCCACTGTAACAGTTGTCTGGCTTGGTGTGGTGTGGACTGTTAGGGCCTGGATGAGATGGATTTATGTAAGAAAACGCACATTCTGTGTAACTTTGAAGCCCAGAATATTCTGCCAGACGTGTGCCACGAGATTCACTTCAAAAGCAGACAGCCCACTTCTCTGAATTCCTGTTCTGCCTCTCAAAACCAGTCTCTTTCTACCTGGTCCTGTTTGTTCCCAGCTTCTTGTATGGCATCATCCAGCGTCTTCCCTAAGCTATGAAGCCTGGCTTGGTTGGTCTAACTCTGTGTTTGGCCTCTCTTGTGATGACAAATGCTGACTTGCTTCCAAGCATATCTGCTGTTGTGACTCTCTCTCATTCCAGCTTTTCTTAGGGATCACCAGCTACTCTCCTCTGTGCCTGCTTTTATACCCAGAAATGACTTGGAGGACTAAGCTGAGATTTCCTTGTTTCCATGGTGTTGCATTTGACCTAATCAAGCATTGCAGACCTAAAGTGTCCTTGCCTTCAACCTCTCCCTCCTTCAACCTGTGGCTTCAGGGGAGCACACTGATGCAAAAACAGGTGCTGTATCTAGAGATAATTAGTGATTATGTGCCAGTGATTACAAGCCTATAACAAGTAATTAGATGTCAGCAGAGTAGAATTACAGTGGATTTAAAGGTACCATGTTTGCTTGTTTGTTTATATGGTTCCTTGTGACTGAGGAAGCAAGCAGTCAAATATACTTTGACCAGGCTGGTGAATGAAACCGAGTTGCCATTTGTGCATTTTTTGTCATGGCTCTGCACACCCTGGTATAATGCACGAAAGAAATTCTCTAAGTACCGCAGGAACCAGGCTGTGACTGAAGATCCCAGTCTGCTTGCCTGACAGTCTATTTGCTGCTGCTTTGGAGGAAAACTCTGTTCTGTAAACTGGAGTGATTGATGCCATGCAGTAGCTAGAACCTGTGCTTGCTATGGTGGGACCACTTCTTAATTTTTCACTTAATTTTCATACCTCCAGCTGATCTAGTCATGTTAGAAATTGTGTTCAGTCTGTATTCACTGTCCCACCAAATTATCCTTTGAAATCTCTGTTAAGTTGTCCTCCCATTAAGGACTGGTGGGCTATCCCTTCCACACAGATATTAAAATAGATAAAAATAGATAATGCCCATCTATGTTGCTCACTAAGTATGTCCTAGGGAAAAGCAAGCACAGCTTACAGTCCCCCTTTTTCACGGAATAGAAGAAAAAGGCTTCTGTACTACCAAAATCCATCACCCAAACACAGCCTACCCTCCAATCTTTTGTAAAACCACTCTTTTGCAAGCAATTTTGGAATTGGTTGTTCCCTCAACTCTTTTTCCACTGCTCATGTGAAACTCAAGATTATGTCTGAAGGCCAGAACCCAATCTCAGCTGCATCAAATACACCTGGAAGAAATCACATGAAGAAGGGGGACTTAATCCCAAATAAAGCCTGCTACATCAAGGTCAGTGTAGCCTGTGACAGACCCACAGGTTAAGAAGAGCAAGTTGTCCCAGTTTCAGACCACCCTTCATTGCTATTTCCCAGGGAAATCCTCATTTGACCTTATGGGATTACTGTGTTGCACAGACATTAAATTAAAATCAAGGTTTTGTCTGTATGCTCATACCCACTTTTGCTCCTTGATTTTCCTAACTTCCTAACTTCTGGCTTGGTTCTTTCATCTCAGCTGCTTATTACTTCAAAACCAATGGACTGTGAGTGCCACACTCCGGGCAGACAGTGGTGGAAAGAGCTGAGATGACTCATCAGACTGCAGGCTGTCTAATGGGGAATTGTGCACCACAAAATTCCACTGTAGTGAGTGTCACTGCTTTATAAATTTTACTAAGTATGAAAAAATAAAGACGAAAGAGAGAGAGTGAACAGATGGTGAACCAGATGCTTTCTTGATGGAGAGGTGGAACCCAAGGTCAAATTGCAGCATTTTGATGTTGGTCCTTTCCAGAGCATGGGTGAGGTATCAGCATCAATTGCTGTGAAGTTTCAAAACACTTTCAAAAGTAAGTGCTATGGATTGAGAAACTATGAAAGGCAGTTTGTTAGTCATTTCCCTATGAAAGCATATGAATGTTGTGTCTGTTATGATGAACTTTGAATGCCTGAGACTGAAATCAGTCTGCACCCCAGATGTGCTAATGCCTTACCTGCAATGCAGCTTTTATGCATCCATAAAACATATATAATCTTTAGGAATTTCAGACCCATAACTGCCAAATTAACCACTCACATTCTGTGAAACTAAAATCCTTTTCCCTTTCCCTGTACTTGTTCCATTGCTATGGAGTAAGAGATTTCTCTTGGTAGAACATGGCAGGTTGCTTTTGCATTGAGGCCCTTCTGACTCACTGTTAGTGATTTACCTTTCCATTATTTTTGATGTATATGCTGATACAGAAGTGAATGATGACCTGCAAGATCCCTCCCTTGGCAGAAGTGCCTCTTATAAATGGTAAATGTTAGTCTATAATTAGGGAGTCTGTAATCCATAGATTAGTGGCTCCATGCTCTAAAGTCTCCATCTGTTGTACACACTGGAATCATTATATCTCTAGTCTCAGTCCTGTTTCAGGCTTCTAAAATGGTTTTCACAGGATTTTCTTTGTTGTGCAAAGCAGCTTGTTCATGGCTGTCACTTGCTGTCGAGGCACTGGAGCAGATGTAGCACAATGGTCTCTTGTCAGTGTAGGACAAGCTATGGGATGCATCTCTGCCCAAGCAGGAAGGGGGCTTTGAAATGTATATTTTAGTCATGTTCAGACTTAGCCCCCCTCAACACAAAGCAGATGGCACACTGCCAGTTATTAGGGCTTTTGCTATGTTTAGATAATATCCCAAACAATGGAAAACTGTTGTCATCCAAAGGGGCTACAGAGACCTTCTAATGCATAGCCAGGCTTCACTCTAGTCATGAGCACTCACCGTGCCTGCTCTGGCAGAAGCACGGTCTGGGACAGGGCTTAGTCCCTTGCTTGCCAAAGTATTTTATGATAAAATACTGGACAAAATGGAGATGCCTCAAGGATGGCCCACAGCTGCAGCCTGGGGCCTCATGCGCCCACCATACACCCCGCCTGGGGCCGGCTGCTGTGCTCTCATGTACCCGGGACAGACTCACACCAGGCCCGCCCACGGCTTGTCCCAGGACAGTCCTGCACTCCCTTCCATTGTCCCATGCTGTTATTGTTTTGTAGCTGAAGATACCTTGCAGCTGTCCCAGAGAAACACCCAGAGCACTCTGGACCCAAAATCTGGTTCAAAGTACTTGTCATGAAAAGGATCCCTGCGATGTCCATGCTTCCATGTATACACAGGAGATGGCAAAATCAGACATAACAGATGTTACAACACCTAGGCTTACCATTCTGGGCTGTGTCTGCACAGGATGCAGATTGTCTTGCACTGTATCTTCATTCAATCAGCAAAATAGGCCTGGTTTACTCCAGCAGGTGCTCAGGCTGGGAATTCACGCAGGAGCTTTTCTATACCCTTACTGATCCAAATCCCATTACCGCCAGTTGCCCTGAAATACATTTTTAATATTATTAGAGATTTTTAGAAAAGTGAATGCCTCCTAGTCTGGTCACTGAGCAACTACGTTGCACATCATTTGCTGTGAGGGATGTTTGTACAGGCAAATAAGCTGCACCCCACAGCCTTATCCAGAGAGGATCCAAAAAGTCCTTCTGAGCTGAGCTCATCCCACAGGCCCTGTAGCACATCTATTTTATATTGCATCTATTATCTTTAATTCTAAATTAGTGTACTTTAACATTAAATGCCCCTTCCATTTTTTCCAGTCAAAGGAAACAAGAGTGCTTGGCTCAAGTTCTGTGCTTCACTCATTATTTGAAGATTATTGTGTAAAGGAAATGAATGTCTGAACTCACTAATAGTAGAGAACTAAATCTAGATCCAAATTTCCGTGTTTCAGACCCATTTAATGTATTTCAGTCTTCTTAGAGCACTTTAAAGATATGAACTGCAGTTCTTGGGGACTGGATCTTGGGAAAGATAATGTTTGGGATTTTTTAGTAAAGAATATGTTAATGGGCTATTCTGTAACAACCTCATATTCTTTAGCTTAGATTTCTTGAGTGTAGAAAGGATGAGATAGATATAAATACCTGGATACAAGTTTGCATTTCCAAATGTGCTTTCCATTTACTTTCTAAGATTTTCTTGACAATTTTCTTCCCAAGGGGCTGTCTGGCAGCACACACAGCTCCCTGTGCCCTCGGACTGGAGAAGCCGAGCATTTTGTCTCTGTGACACCAACAGCCACGAAGTGCCGCTGTGCACTGCTGACCCCCTCCTCAAAATGAAATGATTCTATGATTTTAAATTCATATTAGGCAGAGAAATAGCAAAGATTTGATGGGGAGGGAGGCGATTCCAGAGTCTGAGCCTGTTAAGGGCGCAGACCCCCTCAGTAAAACAGAAGGGGGAGCCAGCCGCGGCCCTATAGCCGCTCACGGCCGATACGGCTCTGGCTTACGGTCACTTCCCTGCGCTTCTACCGACACTTTTCCAAGTCGCTCGTCCCGCGCCCGGCCCGGTGTCCCCGCGCTGCCCTCTGGCGGCACGCGCGGACAGCGGACACCGGCCTCAGCCCCGGTCTGTGCCCCGCCTCATCCCGGCCCCGCTTCAGCCCCGGCACAGGTGCAGGCAGCGAGCGGCGGTTTTTTTATTTCAAAGTGCGGCAAGAGCCTTCAAGAGCTCCTAGGCCGTGCGCCGCGGACTCCAGACAGGCAGCAGCCTGCCGTTGTGTTTTGGTTTCTGCACAGGCCCGGCGAACAGCAATAAATTCACCCTTGGGCCCCGTTGGAATGCCACCTGCTCTCCCTTTCCCTAGTGATCGCGCCAGGACCTTGCTCACTCTCATCGGCGCACCCCCCACCCCAATGTACCCCCAGCCCTGGCTGTGTCACAGCCTCTCCTGTGCCTCCCCGGCTCAGCTTGAACGGATTCCTCCGAAAAGATTCCAGATATGCTGAATATTTCCGCGAATGCACAGTGGTATTTTTTTTAAAAATGCTGCTTTTTTTATTTTTTATACAAACTAAAACACCAGAGGTCATTGAATCCTATATTAAATACATAAATTAAAAAATAACCATTCATAAAACTTTACATACAATAAGGATTCTCTCCTACACATTAATACATATAGTACAGGTACATGTCCAGTGTTTATCAAAGGGTCATTCTGCCAAGTAATTTACAATTTTGTTCTGGAATAGACACCAAAAAAATCTGGAACAAAAAGTATATATAAAACCACAGAGGTGCTGATGTGAGAGGGCAGGAGAAGAGAAAACCCTTTGGATCACCAGCAGCTGAGTGTTTTGTTCTCTGAGCCCTGCTCATGTCAGGAGCCTGGCCTGGGCAATCCTCATGGGATGCCACAGAACTGAAAGCTTTGGGTTTGGAAGATGTAAGGGGTTGGAAGATGAAGAACATCTAAAAAAAATTCTCCACTGTCCTCCAGGCACGTCAGTAAGAGAGGATGGAGCTGTGAGCCAGGCTGCTAGCACTGCAAGAAGTACCATTTCCTTACTGCCACCCCAACTGCCTAAACTAATCTCATGTAACCAGGCCCTCATCTGAAGTGCTTAAATTCAATAAATAGTCTTCAAAATCTCCCAACTTGGTCATTGGGAAAAAAAAGCAACAAGACAAATTGTGGTCGCGCTGATTTCTACCACGTTCTGTAGCTCACCTCCTGCTTTGGCAGGATGGATAGCCTGGAGTGCTGCTACTCCTGAACAGCCTCGAAGGGATGCACGGGGGGGATCCAGGGCTGAATTTGCTGTTCTCAAACGCTGCAGTGAACTGATTTTTATTCTTCTTGTTGGTTTCGGGGGGGGAGATTGGTGACTAATCTGAGGGAGGATTCTCAATCCTTTGCTTCACTGAATGCCAGGAACAGCAGAAAGCCCAGGATTAACAGTCCAAGGATAGAGAAGGGTCCAGAAAAAAAGAATCAAAAAACTAGTTGCCCATGAGATGTGAAACTAAACCTGGAGGAGTGTACCAGCTGTGGCAGCTAAACAATCTTGATTCAGTTCCCATGCCTAGATTGAAGTATACTTTCATAAGCTATAGCAATAATTTCTATATACAATACAGAATAGGTAAATATATGCATATATATGTATATATATGTACATATACATATAGATACATGTGTATATGAAAAACTCATGAAACTCATTTTCATCTAGCTGATAGCAGGAAGTTCATATTAACTCATATCAGCAAGTGTGTTTCAGGCACGGCCTGTGTTACGCTGCAAGGAGAGTAAAGCAGTGGTGGTTCAGCTCTGGAGGGAAGAATAATCTTGGAAAAGTTTGCAGACCCAGGTCTGCTGTGGTCAGACTACCAGCCTCCATCCCACCCTGAGCCCTTGGGAATGCAATACCTGCATGCATTTCTATACACACAGGAGTAAGGGAGGGCAAATTAGACAAAAAAGAGAAATTAAGTAAGATAACATGGGCTCAGGGAGTCTGAATGATGAAGCCTGCCACAAGACCAGTCAGGTATGTTGTGAAACTATTTCTATCTGTGCCATAAACCTTCTGTATGAGTGCCTGGAATAAATGCTTCTAGGGTTTTGGTTTTTTTTTAAACCAAACCAGTGGTGGAAGTTACTGCACCATCACTGAAACCAAGTGCTGCTCGTTCTTCTGCAAGAACTTTGTGCTTTAACTGCCAGCCCTAAAAGTGAGGAAAGCAGCCTGAAGGTGTGAAATTACCTGATGCTGCAACAGAGGTGAAAAAAGTGAGGTGAGAAGAAGGAGTAACCAGAGAGAAAATCCCCTCTTTGTAGCTAACAAGCTGTTGTTATGCTTCTCAGTGATCTCCAGCATTCACAGGAGTGGGACCACTCTTCCAGGGCCCAACACCAGAGCTTTAGGACTGAACTGCTAGCTTGTGGAAAGAACATGTACATTTGGGTCAATCTTATCCACAGAGTCTTCTGCTAGGGAAAAGGAATTTGAACAAAAAGCATGCAATGTGCCTGCACGTATCTACCTACAGGCCTATTTCTTTAAAAAATGAACCAGCAAACATACAGCTTGGTGCCAGAACTCAATAAACCGCTTGGCTGAACCAGAGTGTTTGAAGAAGATCTGGTAATTCTATAATTTAAATTAATGTTAAGAACCAGGGACAAAAAAAATCACTTGCAAATAACCTCTAATCTTTGATGGAAGGCTTAACACTATGTCCTGGCACTCAAGCAATAAGGATGTTAGCAGTCTTTGTGGAGAAATTGAGCCCAGAATTGCAATGCAGCTCAGAAAATGGATATTACTGATTAAACGTTATTCTGGGGGAAAAAAAAAAAAGGTATCTGTGAGGGGCAGGCATCCTTGATAGTAGAGGAACTTCCTCCCTCCTACAGCTAAGAAACTGCTTTTGATGTGCTGAGTTGCTCTGGCAAGTGACCTCACTGCTTTGTGGCTCAGCTGCTTCATCTGTAAAAGTAAACAGGAGTAAACAGGCAACCAAAGGAGAAGCTCTTTGAAAAACACTTTAAAAAGCTTCTGATGTGCGTAAGACGTTGGTACATGTGATCCCTGCTTTGAAGGTGTAAGTAATGCACAAGCTGTATTCTGGCCCTTCATTTTCTAGTTTATAGTACAGAAATCCATTTCTTCCAGTTAAAATAAAGGCTCCACCAGCAGAAGAGAGAGCCTTGCCACAGGAACCCCAAGTCTGAACAGGCAGGACTCCATTCCCTGGGAAATGAAAGCAGAGGCACTGAGAAGTGCACTGTCAACCCATCAGTGAGAAAGGGAGGGTGGTGCAGCTGCTGCACTTCTTCCCTTTAGCACAGGACCCTCACAGTGATTGCTGCAGGCATTATGCTCCTCAGGGACATTTCTGGAAGAGTACTGGGGGGCACGGACCTATGACCTCAGGGAGGCACCACAGCTGGGTGCCAGGCTTTGTGATTACAGAGGTAAGGAATGCTTTGAAATGAAACTACTTTTAGCTACTCTTAACTGTGGAAAAATCTAAACAGATTAGCAATATTTCTTATTTGTAATAA
Organism: Luscinia megarhynchos; assembly: GCA_034336665.1. Lineage (NCBI taxonomy): Eukaryota > Metazoa > Chordata > Aves > Passeriformes > Muscicapidae > Luscinia > Luscinia megarhynchos. The sequence continues at coordinate 179,577 of CM067576.1, read as the reverse complement.
GGTTGTGTTCATAAAGTTTTTCCCCATTTTTGGTCTATGTATCATTGATCAGGAAGCTAACTAACAAAGTCCATCAACAAGCCGAACCAAAACATTTTTTCCAAGGTGGGACAAAACAGTCAAAAGCTGATGCTTTGTGAATCATGTCACATGGATAAGGGGATTAGCCTTCCTCCCTGCCCTGTCCTCCAACATTTTTTTTCTTTCACAGAAGCTACTCTGTAGGTCCAATTCAGTGATCCTCAGTGGTTATTCTACAGTGAAACCAAACATAGTCATTATTATCACAATGGCAGTCTTTAAAGAGTATGAAAAGTATCTGGTAATAGACAGGCTGTTCTTTATGGAGGGATGGTGAAGAGAGGTAAGGCTTCAACTCCACTGGAAACCCTCCTTATGCCAGACACCCTCTTCTTCCATGCCTTGGCCAAGGCAGGTGGTGCTGTGTTACGATTTCAAGCACAAAACATGGTGACCTGTGCTGCCCATCCTGCAATAATCCAGACTGGATTTTTTCTTCCTTTCTTCCTTCCACTTTGCAGCTGTCATTTGTTCCTGAGGTTAAAACCAAAGAGGGAGAGCAGGAGTTCCTGCAGTGAGAAAGCCACACAGCTCAAAGCGAGCACTTTGTTGTCACCATCTCGAGTTTCTCGTACTCTGAGCTGTTCATTTTTGATCCATTTGTCAGATGACAGGGTGACATTTAAATGATTGCCCTGCACAGCAGGAATAGGTCTTACAATTGTAACTTTGGTTCCATGCCCAAGACACACTGACTTGATCAGCTGAAAGTGGTTCCTTCCCTTTAAGTTCTTCCTAGGTGATGTAGGTTGTCAGTTTATTTTTCTTCCCCTTTTGTAATTTCACCATACAAGATTTCATTAGATGCAGCATATATCATAGCTTTAGACAGGAACTGTCCAGTAACAAATTTTGAGTGATGGCTTTAAAATACAAGGTGATTGCAGTCTTGGCTACAGGTTGTTAATTTTTATACTTTTGAAAATAGGTGTAAACAATATTCTCTTCATTGAGGGGTGGAAGCATTTGCCTTTATAACGACTTATCTGTGTGGTCGGGCACTCTAAAAGTTAAAAAACAAAACAAACAAAAAACACAGCTGTATCAGATTATCAGATAAGGTGTAAGTTTTGTAAGTTCCTCTACCCAGCTATCCCAGCTTTGCGAAGTTACAATCTATCAGTCTTTCAGGAAGCTGAAAAGGTCAGTTCTTAGAGCTATCAGTGTGAAAATGGTTTTGTCTCTATGAAAAGCAGTTGTGAGAATTCTGTGTATTTTGCTAAGCTTGTCCATTTAAATCCCCACAAAGTGCAACCCTGTGGTGCACAGAAGTCCCCACGGCATCTTCACATGAGTAGTATGCATACGTTTCCATGACTCTTGAACCAAAGCTGCCTAAAATTCATCCCTAACAAGAGCCATGGCAGCAGGCAATATCCTTGGGGTGTCAGAGCAAGCCTGGAATTTTGGCTAATGCAGCACTGAGGCACACAGAAACTGCCGCTGTTCTGAGAAAGCCTACCCCACCTATGGAAAAGAACTGGTTCTCAAGTTTGTGACCAGGAAAAAAAGAGCATATTTTGTCTCTGTTATCTCAGCATTCAAGCCTATATAGTAAAATTCACTGGGTGCAAAATCCACCCAGACTACAGCTCCTTATGTGATCATAAGTGAATACTTATGTTGACAAGCACAGAGAAAATGAAGGTAGGAAAATTCCACATAAACAGGAATTAGAGAGCTTCTGGTCTGGATACTGCATCTACTGCACATGGTTTCCTTTATTTGCACATTCTTGTTCTTTGTTATTTCAGTACAGCAGTGAGTCCTGTGTTCATTCTGGGTGAGAAGGAAACCAGAAAGTATCATCTGTGACCACACTGTGGGTTTGTCTCTGCTGGTTAAAAAAAAAAATCAGTAAAGGATAACCTTTGCACCAAGGCATGAACAAAGTCAAAGACTTTTCACCATCAAGTGGCTCCCTAGGATGAGCTGGGCCTTTTGTTTTGTTTTATCAGGGATCTGATTTCTTTGAAGCCCCTTATGATAAGGCTAAGACAGTTCACTTGCATCCAGTGGAAGCAATTTTGCGATACAGTATATTATATGTATGACAATATATATAGCTCAATAGTTGTAAGAAGAAATGCTGATGGCATACTCCCCATGCCATGCTCACCTTTGCTGAATTAAATCACCTGGGTAAGCAGGTGTTTTTTAATGCAAATGGGCAACACAAATCAATGTTAGTTATTCTCTCCAATTCCATGCATTCCAGCCTCAGAAAATACGACTTTTCTAAAATCCCTCTCCATGTTGCCAACACCATTCCCAAACTGCTTGTGGCTGGAGATTTCCCCTCAGGTATTGAGAGGAGAGGATCCCATAGAGGAAAATGCAGGGGTGAAGGCAGGGGATGAGGAGCTTACCATTACCTTGTTTTTGAGGAACTGCTACAAGACTTGATGCTTTGCACCTGTGGAGTGACTGGCCTTGGTAAAACACTCTACAGGTATGCGTGCTGTGATGCTGGGCCTGCTGCAGCTGTCTCTACAGTTCAAGGGAGTTCACAGCAGTGCAGATCCTCTGGAAAAGCATTGAGTTTATATATCCCCCACAGACACCTCACCCATAAGATTTTTCCACTTTCATAGTCAATGTTGATTCTCTAAATCATTTTATCTCCACCACTGTCCTGGCTCCTTCTTCTGTCACTCAGCTCACCGTAATCTGTCTTGCTGATCCCTACCTGATGTTCATAAAGCCAAATATGCAAAAGTAGAATGGGAAAAGCAAAAGAATCCTTCATCTCCTGGGTGGTCCCAGAGTGCCACAACTGCCTAGCAGGCTTTCTGGGGCTGTAAACCACATTTCAGCTCCTGCTGATGCTTCTCATCCTCTCTATGGGGAACTGGACCCCTGTGTGCTCCAGGGACCAGCCACTATGGAGCAACAGTGAATTCAATGAGTGAAACTCATCTTGGCATTGCAGTTAGAGCAGCCTTCCTGGGCTCAACAAAGTCATCCCAGAGGGATTTATACCTGCTAAACCTCAGATGTTATGTAAAACAAGAGGAAAACCCATTGAAGGAGAGACTGAGCCAGAATGGGGGGTGCAGGGTGAGGAGGGAAGTGAAGTCTTGACACAGTCCCTAAGGGATCCATGTAATTCCCTGCAATGACATCAGTGAATTGTGCAGCTGGGATGATTGTGCCAGCCCTAAAGAAGGCACAGGAATGTTTATGTTGTGTTGACTATTAGTCCTGTTCAAGGAACATGACAGTGAGGTGGACAGCGAGAGCTGAGCAGAACCCAGCAACCCATGGAGGCAGGATGACTCCAAGTGAAAAATAGCAAGCTTCCTAGAATTTAGGAAAAATATGGAGTTTTGACTTTAAGCATCTCATTAGCTTTTCTAACCAGCCAACACCTGCCCTCAAATTAGGCCAAAAGACCGTAAGTGTTACCAGCAAATGGTATTAGGAGATTGGTATTGGTAAAACTAGGACATATAAGCTTCTCACCAATTCTGTAGCTGTACCAGAAGAGGCAAATACTCACTAGAAAACCAACGCCATACCCACACTGGTGGAAAATGTAGGTGCAAACTTTATCTACAGAAAACTCTCAACCTCTTATTGGCCAGGTTTTTCTCATATGCTGCACAAGGACATTATTCTAGTTGTAACAGGAATTGAAAAAGGATGACAGTACAGACAAATGGGAAAAAAATCATGCAGACAGGTATTTGCAAATGTCACTACCAGTTCCTGTGATTTTTCAAGGTGCACCTTAAATCCAAGAATTCTTTTTATTTGGAATTTCCCTCTAGTTTAACTGCTTGTTCTGGACTTATGGATTCTGTGGTACAGCAAAAGTCACAGTCATATAAAGTGTACTGTGTAAATCTTGGCTTCTTGAAATTATTCTGTCCATATCTTGGTTGTTTCAGAAGAATTTCTGATTTTTTTTCTCCATTATGAATAAGCAAGAAACTGTAAAGTCAAACTTCCACCAGTCACAGCCACTTAAAACACCTCACAGCCATACCATGCTGTACCTTGGTTTTTAGAAATCCTGCAGTAGGAACACAATTAAGTATGCAGCTGTAACTTAATGTGTTTCAAGACCACTGAATCAAGGCAGTATGTTTTGAACAGCAGCAACTTGATAATAATACTGACTGTTGTTTACAAGAGCTGTAAACAACACTGATCTGTTCACATTTCTCCTATTTTTTCTATGGGTTGTTGCCTAATCAAGCCAACCTCCATGTATATTGCTGTCATAGCCCATGGAAACATTCATTTAGACATCTGGCCAAACAAGGATGCAGTGGAGTCCAGTTGATGTGGATAATTCTGAGAGCTGTCTCTGCATCAGCACAAAACTGCAAATGAAAGCTTTGATCTAGCTGAAATGAAACACAAAGTAGGGGCTTTTCCTTAAAGGGAAAATGAAAACCCACCAAACTGGACCCATGCCACTTAATTATGATCAGTATCTTGAATTGTATCTGGAAACAAAGCTGGTACAAATAGTGGAAGGGCATGGCAGAATATCTTTCACACAACTGTATCTCGTCTCAAGTGTAGAGCAGAGGAATTACTCATTGACACAGCTGAAGCCAGAGTCAAGAGAGACTGAGAAATTTAATGGTATGGGTCTGTCCCCAAATCAGAAAATTATGTTTATTACATGTTCTTGAGACTTTAACATTATGTTTTCTAGGCTAACTTCTGTTATCCTGGATCAAAAGAAAAATTGTTCTAGCTCAGAATCCTTGTTCTGGAAGTGGTTAGCCACAGAGAAAAATGGGACTATTATAGTTCTCTGATTCATTTCCCCATCTTCACATTACTTTTTAAACTCTGAACTTTCAGCTGCCATTGCTATATTGTGACAGACTTCTTTACAACCTGTGTCCTTAACTATAAATTTTTGCTTCCTTAAAGCTTATCACATGGTAATTGTTTGTGTTAGACAGACAGCTGTCCATCTGTCCATCTATTCTATGACAAATTTTTTAGACTTCTCCAATAACTCCTTTTAGCAGTGTTACTTCCTGAGTCAGAAAAATCCTTCCACTTTTCTGTCTCTCCCTTCCGGCCTCTCAGCAGCTGATCATTCTTCCTTGCCCTTTTTTGTATTTTTCCTGCTGCTGGACACAGAGCTCTACCTGTTTTTAAATCCTGATCTCCTTCCTGAGTGTTAGTTCAGAGTGTGCTTACAGTTGAGGTTATTTTAACTTTTTTTCATCTGCATCCCTTTGCAAACATCAACATTGAATTGTCCCTGCAATTCCCTTGGCTTTTTGCTACTGTGAAATTCTTTATTAGCTTTTATTTTTACAGTCATGAACAGCACAATATCACAAGCAACTCAGCACTACAACAACCCCCTGCTGTGAACTATTACAAATTGACAACAACCTGCTGCATTTGCTGACTCCAAACATCCACAAGAACATACAAGGATGTGATCCTCTGCTCTGTGCAAGAAGTGCTAGCTTTGAGGAAATAAATAAAACAGTCTTACCTTTCCAAGAGGCACACTGACATCAAGGCCAAAGAATAAAGGCGAGAGAGAAGAACAAGAATAGAAATAGAAACTGCAGAAAAGAAATAAGATTGTGTAAAAATGAAAGGTAATGGCATTGTAAGCATCAGAATTATTTTTGCACTCTGCAGAATTAGAATATTTATTTATTCAAAAACACTCTAATTTCCCTCGTTACTTCTGTAAGTACCACACCACCTCCCAGGCTTAGAAAACAGATCCAAATAATTTTGGTGATGGATTACAACTGGCACCATATTGAAAGCCTGAGGTATAACTGTGACATCATGATACCCCACAGGTTGACAAGTCATAAAGCTGGATATCAAAAATAGTATGTGTTCTATTTTAAGCTAAAAAACAGTGTCTGCATTCCATGCTAGAAATAGCTTGGATATACAAATACGTAAATATAAATGTATCAGTATATATGTACATATGTATATATGTTTATAGGTACATACACACATCAAACTCACCATTACATGTTTAATAATGTAATGTAGTATTTTAAGATTAAAGTCTGTATCTACCAACACAAACTGAAAAGAAAGGACAGTGCACCATCACCAAGTGCAGCTGACTGAGCAGAACAAAAAGGTCATATAGTTCAAGAGAACTGGATCACTGCTTTCAAAACAAAGTTCATCAGTGCGCTTCAAAAGCGTAACAGAACCAACCTTTTCCTCCAGATCCTTAATTTGTCTCTTCTGGATGTCAGTTTTATCTTCTAAATCTCGGATCCTCTGGAAAGCAGAAAAGAAACCATCTACAGTAATTTCTCAGTAAATCTGTCCCACTGAACAAGTAGCTTAATATTCCAAGTGCCAAAAGCCTAGAAATCAACAAATCCATTTCTTGTGTCATACTGCGACACCATCCACTCATCCTGACAAACCACAGCTTTACCATGTGCTCAACTGCTAAAATATAATCCCGCACATACGTAACTGGATCCTTAAATGCTGCAAATTAGTATCAATGATGGATCTGGTTTTGCATTATCTATTTATTAATCCTGTGTTAAACAGATGAAAAGTGTAAGATCATGGTTATAACCTTTAGAAATCAATCATGATTCATTAAGATTTCTCACAGTTTTATGTGTTGAAAGAGGTTTTAAGTGTTATTATTAGGTCCAAAATGATAAATGTATACAATACTATGAATGTATTGATTCCGTGGTAAGTGACATACATATATAACTTATAGACAAGGTATGTATTTTTATCAGAGCTAGGTACTTTAAGAAAAATTATTTAGCATGACTTAAACTTTTGCCTGTTTGGGAGGAGAGATCCCCCAAAACAGAATTTCTAAGTACAAAAAATGAGGCCTTGAATCTTAGTATCTTTTTTTAATTAAATCAGGTTATAAGACAGCTGTCCAGCAAATAGCAGAAATCCAAAAAGGCAAAGCAAGAGATGCCTAAAGGCCCGAGCAGCTGGAGAACAGGTGACCTGTGACTGTCTCCCTCACTGTCTAGAGATGAGATTATTAGCTTATGGCAGCTTTCAAATTCTGTGGAACCTCAGCATCACAGAATGAGTCAGGTTGGAAGGGACCACAGCAGTTCACCTGGTCCCACCTCCCTGCCCAAGCAGTGTCATTCCTAGAGCACATGGCACAGGATTGCATCCAGATGGCCTTGGAATATCTCTAGGGAGGGAAACCCCACACCCTCCCTGGATAATCTGTTCAGTGCTTGGATACTTGCACAATGAAGAAATTCTTTGCCATGTTCAAGTGGAACCTCTCGTGCATCAGTTTTGCCCACAGCCTCCTGTCCCACTGCTTGGCTTCGTCCTCCTTCCTTTGCCTCTCAGCCACCTCCAACCGTGCCTGCAACTGAGGCTGGCTCAGAGTCATACTGAGAAGCCAGAACTGCTGTGGCAGTGTCCCCCAGGGCAGCTGTCATGTTTAAAGTCAAGAAGCTTCTTATGCAGCAAAGGCCTGGCAACAAAAGGCAAGGGTGCTCCCAGACTCAAGTGCCCAACACAGGATCAGGCAAGACTGTGAGAACTGAGCTTTCCTGTGACCCAAACCCCCCTAACCACTGGGGATGTGCTTCTTCTCTTATTCCCACAAACATCTGAGTCAAATCTGCTTCACGGTGCAGCTTTCACGTTATTCAATGCGCTTGCAGAACTGCAAACATCAGTTTTGGAAAGCGAAATGCACTACCTTATCTCAGCAGTGAAAAGTACAAACACCCACCTGGGAGGGACAAGTAGCATCTGGAAAAACAGACAGCTCTCCTGCGCAGTAAGAGCCAGCAAGAGTTACTGCGTTTCTCTTGTGCCCAGTCCAGTAACTAGGGATGACCATTTTTATTACAAAGCTAGAACCATGCAGACAGGATTCTGGATGAAAACTTTAGGCTAGAACTTTAGACTCAAAATATGCCAAAACAGTCTTGCACAAGCTAGTATCACGTGTGCTTGCATGCACAGAAAAGACCAAGTATGAGACAATTCAAAAGGCTGGATGCCAGCCTCCCTCATGGTCTGGAGCTCACCTCAATTTGAGCTCAGACTGTGTCTTTACACAGAAAGGCTGAGTAGGTACCACCTGCGTGGTTCCTCCTTCTCACCTGATGAGCCTGCTGGAGCAGCTCCATCCTCTCCTGAAGAATCTGGCAATCGTATTCTCTGCTTTTCCTCAGCATCTGACGTCTTAGCTTTTCTACTGCTGTCCTCAGCTCTTCCTGCTGCTTTTCTGTGAGTAGTTCCCCAAACTTTATCACTGTTTCTTGCTGCAAAGCATTGTACAAGGTGGCTTCAAGCTCCTGGATCCTCTGGTTGATGCAATACCGAAAGTCAATTAGAGATGAAACATGGTTTAAACCACATTGTGAACTGGGGGATTGATGGCAGACTCAGGCCCCTGAATGACAGGCAGTCCCTGTGCTCAAGTGTGCAAAAATGTGAAAAACTGAACTCAGAAAACGGTTCCATGTTCTGAAAAAACAATAGGAACTTTTATTTTTTTAATATTTTAATATTAATTTTCTCTGAAATCCTTCACTTTTACAATTTTCTATGGAGTTGCAGAGATAAAGTTAGATAGAATTTTCATATCTAAAGTGTAAATTATTTCATCAATTCTAAAATTTCCACCTATTGCACTAAAAAACTCCATCTGGACAAGCTGATATTAATGAGATATATCTGCCTTAAACTGACAAGTTTCAGACTTCAGGAGATGTGCCTTTTTATGACATGGAAAGATAATATTTTGTGTTGAAGCTGTGCAGATTGCATGCTAGTACATCAGAAGAATGAGGAAAGAACAAATTTTAGAAAGCCCAATCCTAACAAAAAAGCAAAAATCTCTCCTCCTGATTCAACAAGATTCTGTGTGCTATTGCAGAGTTGCCCAGTATGTGCTGCAGAATATCCTTTGTACATACCATATATGCTTGGTCAAGAGCTTGCTTCCTGTAGTCTAATTCTTCCTCCAAATAGCCTTTTATTTTGCAAAATTGCTCCTACAATGAAGGATCATTTGGACAGAAAAACAAATTAGTTACTCCAAATACTTTAGGAAGTTTTATCAAATCATTTACAGATATCTAATTCAGCAGGACTGGTTTTCCACTGATGCTCAGCAAAGTTATTAGTATCTGACTCAGCTAGAAAAGAAGGAAGGGCAAATAGCTGCAGATTGCTCTTGTGGATGAATACATCTCATCTCCATGGAACTAAATCCATCCCCTCTGTCAGCTTCAGTGGTATTGCTTCGCATTTCAGTAGTGGAATTTAGGGTATTCCGTGTGATTTTTCTAAAGATACTTCCTCTGGCATCAGGAATTACTCTTTATGTGTCTTCTCTTATTTTGGAAGAGGTGTAAAAGTGGACTAAACTAAACAGGAACTAACTAGACATTCACATCCACATTCCTTGGGGGCAGCTGCTGTGCTTTAACTTATCAGTCCACCTTAACCTGAACAGACTTAAGTACAGACACACCACAGGAAAAAACACAAACCACTAATTCTTACAGTTATGTCTGTTCATCTTGTAGGCTACTGCCATTAACTAGAATAAGAACAGGGTAAGGTACTAACTCTACTTCGTATGTAATGAAAGCCAACAGTGCTATTATTCATTTCAATAATTTCTTACATGCTGTTCCTGAATAAAATGCAACACAACAGCTGATGAATCTTATGAGACAAATAATGTATGCATCTCTGCAAATTACTTTTGAACCTTTGAACCCTCTGTACTTATTAATAAACAGTTATCCTCACAGAAAGAGAGAGGAACTTTTAAAAACTTTTTACTTTTTCTCTTTGTTATTCTGCTGTTGCATGTGAACTGGAACAATTTTATTGATTCACCAATAATCAGAGAAATGCTGCATAGTTCATTTGCCAATAGACTTTCTCGGTTATTTTTTGGGACATTAAGTGTGATGCAGTGTCCCTAAAATGTCTAGTAAGGAAAGTTTTCCTACCATATCACTTTCCAGTTCCATCATCTTCTGATGCAGAGCAGCTTCAGCTCCCTCAATCTGCTGGATCCACTGGAAAGAAGACAATGAGACCTGCAACCTGCTGTGTTTTCCAGCACACAAGCAGTGGCAAGTGGGATATCTGCAGCATCTTGTCAATGTGTTTTCAGCAGCCTAGTGCTAGTGCTGGGCCCATCCCGAGGCTGTGACAAGGCAGCCCTGATGTCTGCAGGCAGCACTCGGCAGGGAAGCAGCCAGAGGATTTCCACTGCTGGGCCACCGCAAGGTGGAAGAGCCCACACCCTTGGATGGACAAGGAACCCATTGCATCCCACGGATAAAGGCCCACAGTGGGGCTACAGCATCTCAAAAACTGGCTCAGCTGGCTTATGGCAGCTCTGTTTGCAGAGGTGGCACTGCTGAGCAGAGTTCTTGGAAGCTGTATGCTGAAAAAACTGTGTGCTGCAGTTGAGCCTTAGAAAGCAATATTAACCAACCTGCACTTTCTTCTTAATTTTCAAAACAAGGAATTAGACGCATACTTTCAGTGAAATTTTGGCATACAGATCCCTTTGGAAGCTTTAGAAATCTCAGGACTGTAAATCCCAAATTTTATCTAATTATGGCTTAAATTTCTGATGATTTCTCATTCAGTTTTCAATTACAAGTTTTGTTTCATATTATTTTTGTATTTGTAGTTTTTTCTACTGCATGGCTTGGGCTATCTCAATTTGGTATTTTTGCTGCTTTAATAAGGTGTTTGGGACTCTGCTGGCACAGTTTATTTTATTTGTGGAATTCCTCTCAACACTAAAAAGTTTAACAATATTGATGACAACAACAGGACAGAAAATGTGTTAGATGAGGCTTTAGATAACACGTGAGAAAAGCAAGCACACAATTTACCTTTTCTGCCAAAGACAATACTGTGGAAGCCTGAATTATGGCCACTTGTTCTTCATTCCTTAAATTCTGTGAAGACAGGAAAGAGGAAAATTGGCAGCAGATTCCTGTGTGAATAAAGACAATCCAGCCTACAAAACAGGTCCACAGTTTTCAGAGGATCCCTGTAGTACTGAGTATTCGATTTCCACTGAAATATTCAGAGCCTGTTAACATATTAAGAAGATTTTTGCCTTTCTACACGATATGGATTAAATGTATAATTCATTCCATTACACCTTAAGAGAAACGCAAACTAAAATTGTACCCATTTGTTTGTCTTCATGCCAGCTGAAAAGCTGAATTTCCATTAAAGCTTTTGTAAAAATAGTGCTGATTTACATCAGCACATGAATAGACAATAACAATCGTTTGGTTTTGTTTCTTGTAAACTTCTTAAAGACATATCTAATGTTGGCGAGAGATACAGGATCTCTTTTATGCGGGCAGTTATGCCCTTAGAAAGCCACAGGGAATTTGATAATTCTTGCCTATTTGTGAAACTGTTAGAAAGAATCCTAGCCATGATGAAGAGTGGTTTACCCATTCATATGTTTTCTTTAATGAATGGGGTGCAGTGGACATTCTTCCCAGTCTGCTAAACCACACTTAACAGATACATAATTTAACAAATATCTTAGAAAACAATCATAATTATACATATCACTTACTGTACTGTACAAAATGCAGCTTGTAAAGAGAAAGGATCTCCCATTTCAACTTACCCCATTATCACCTAGGATGTCTAACTGCTTTATAAGGTCTGGGATGCTGACATCCTGCAAACAGAGAGTAAAGTAAAGGCATGGCATGCACCTTTTATCATAGACATATCCTGTGAACCACATGGAAGCCACCCATTTTGTTTTATCCTATGGAAATGCATCACACATTGATTTCAGTTGCCATTGAACCAGATTTTATCATTATGGTGAGAATTTTGAGTCTAACTGAACTTTGTCCGTCACCACATTCTTACATTAGACTGAGTTTAAATACCTGAAGTTTAATGGAGTTATTTGTAATGGATTATATGGGAAGCACCCACCACTCCTGCAGGGAGAAGCACTGCTTTATACAACTGACCTACCTTAACCCCTTCCTTCATGCAGTAGATCTGGAGAGCACTCACACCATCTGAGAATGGGTGAATCTGGAGATTAAACGGTGGGGACCGCCTCTCTCTTTCCTGCAAAAAAATGGAAAAGATGCTAGAGAATCTATTAAAATGAAGAAGATGCACACAGAAAATGCCATAGCTGCTGCTTATATCATGCTTGGCTTGCAAAGCCAAGCTCTTCATTTTACAAGTCAAGGAAAGAAGATCCTAATCTAGACCTAGTCTGACAAAGTGAGCCAAGTGGAACAGGACCCTAAACTCAAGGTAATTTTTTAACACGAGATTATTCAATAAGTTATGTCAATTTGCAATTTGGCTGTGGAAAGGCTGTCACCTAGCTAAGATTCAAGTGATTTGCTTTATGAAGTGTTGAACAACTACACATTAATGTAAATACATCCTTTACAAACATGTGTTTGACTTTAGACTATAGAGAGACTCAGATGACACATTTTCTTTATCCTGGTATGCTGTACATTCTAACATCTGTGAAAAACAGTATGTTCAAAAAAACTGATCAACTTAGCTATTTATACACCTTTATTGCTTACAATTTACAAATATTTGTCCAGTTTTAAAGGACCAGAGACAGAAAAAAATTAAGATGCAATTTCTCATTCTTTCAGGTATTCAGGCAAGCATGGAAGTGAAGATTAAGCTTCACTTTCACACACGTTTTTGGTTTATGAATATTCACTTCATCAGTTCAGTTCCCTGCCATATGGAAACACAGCTATCAAGTAAATCTGTGGGACAGTTCTATGAATAAGGGGCAAGTCTTAGCATGAATTTACGAGGCCCAGGAAAAGCTCTGTGTGGCAAATGTATTTGGTCTTGGACAGCAACTGAAAAGAACAACTAAAAAATAAACCAGCTTATAGAGGGGAAGAGAGCAGGTGAAGTTTTGGTTGGCTGGCACTCCAAAGAAGAGTTGGTAACTAGAGGCAGTCTGGAGCCTGAGGTCCTGCAGAGGCTTCTGAAGCTGCTACATCAATGTCCAGCATCACTGAGAGCCTGTTTGTACCCACTGCAGGTCATGGGAGAGCTGCTCCACAGGGAATATCCAGTGCCACAGAAGGAACAGCACTTGCACAGGCAGACAGGCTTCTCCAGGGCCACAGGCCACACTCACGTTAATCAGCTGAGCTCACCTGGGCACACTGGGCACCAGGCCGGGTACGGTGCTTACTATTTCCAGGATATTAGAGCTGACATACTTCAGCTCACAATTAAGAATGCCAGGCCTGATTTGTTACTCTGTTTTATGGCTACAACACTTGTGCAAACCCGTGATTAAAGCTGGTGTCCAGTGCAAGTGCAGCCATTTCATTTCCCAGCAGCCCCAGTGCAAAGCATGCCTCACCTCCAGCTCGAGGTTGCGGAACTCCAGCAGCTCGTTCTGGTCTCGCGCGTCCTGCAGCTCCTGCTGCAGCCGGTTGTTTTCTGCTTCCGTTTTCTCTATCTAACAGAGACATGTGAAATCATGACCTGAGTGACTGTTACAAGAACCATGAAGCATTTGATAAGTAGTACTTGAGGTAGCATAGGCTGTGCAAAATCGAAACCCTTAAGATGCCTCACAGGACCCAGATAACCCCTCAGAGTGAGCATGCAAACCTTTGGAATGTACCTTGTCTAAAAGCTCTTGGTTCCTCTTAATGAAAAGCTGCTTGTCCTCCACCCAGTGTGAGTCCTGTTGGATAAAGCAGCAGTATTACAAATTAATCAAATTCCATGAGGCTGGGCACATTGATCGAAAATTGGAGCCACAATATCCAGGCTTATCCATCCTACAGGAACAACCTGTCTTTTACAGAACAACAACATTTTAAGTTTACCAAGGTGTAGCAAGGCTTCTGAACTTGCTGGATTTGTATGTTTACTGTCTGCCAGCATTACATGTCATGGAAACTTATACTGAAATTGTGCGAGGTATTTTGTTAAGCAGAGCAGGAAAAAACCACACAATAATTACTTACCTGCCCTTTCTGAGCCAAAGTTTTCTCCAGATCTTCTATTTTGGCTTTATACCTCTGGACTTCAGCTTGAAGTTGCTCCTGAGCCTGTTGAAGTCACCACATTAAAGAGTAACAAAACCAACGATGTGACTGGTATTAAAAGGAAACCAAAACCAGCAGAGCCTGGGTTCATGCTGTCAGTTCCACTGAGTGAGCAACCATTAGAAAGATTCTGACTCAGTGATGTTTTGTGCCACCCCTCAGACTGGCACACAGATGACACAAGGGAACAGAGGGGTGGATCAGCCCCAGCTCCCCACCCAAGCCTGTTCCACCATGGATTGCCTTAGAGCAATCCAAAACACAAGCTCAGGTATTCGGGGTGCTCTGCTCAAAGACCCTAATAAGGGGCAATCACTAAATTACAAAGAAAGTGCTTTGTAGATCAGAGTGGCAACAGGTAGTGGGAAGAGGCAATTTTAACTGCCAGGGGAGGTGTTCAAGAGCTGACTCAACCACGTACTAAACAAACTGACATGATGTTAGACTGCTTTGAGCAGGAATTTGGGCGGGACACTGCCTGAGGTGCCTTCCAGCCTGAATGATTTTTATAATTTTACTAGAAGGACAACATTTTTAGCCTTTGAAGGCTTTCTGTAGCCTGCATCACATCAAAATTTCAATGTAATTTGCATTTCTCTGTTAGAAACATTCAGATGTTCCTAAAGCTGGTGTAATGTGTGCCTTTGTGAAAACCCATAGGCCTTCATTTGCCTTTAAAACCCAATCCTATCACACCTAGGCAAATGATGAGAAAACCCTTGTGATTCTGTGTCAGGCTGCAGAGTTGTCTGCTTTGGCATGCCTGCCTGACTGCAGTGTTTTCAAGTTCAGATGGAGGACAGCTTCCTGTAAACTGAGTGATTGTGTTGATTCTTAACGGTCACTCTCTTCAAAAATGTACTCAATAAATGAGTGAACAGACGCTTCTCAGTGTTATGGATGGTGTATGTAGCTCCATTCCATTGTACGTCTCTTTGAGGGGTTTCTTGGCCTGACAGCAATGGAATACTGTTACTCAAACAAATACTGACCCTGGCTTCTCTTTCAGCATCGATGACCCCTCCAGTCTGCTCCTGCAGCAGTGCATACGCTCTCTGCAGGGCCTGGTACTCCTTTGTCAGCTGTCGAAACCGCAGCTCTGACTCTTCTGCTGCTAAACCCTGAAGAATAAGAAGGGACACATCTAAGCCATGGAGAGCAAAGCACTGTCAAAGCAAAGAATGCAAATTGATTTGTTAAGCACAATAGTTGGTTTACAGGTCTTGATTCAAACAGCTTTTTGGATCACAGTGAGGTTACTGTGATCTGAAATATAAAAAAAAATGGGAGATTATACAGCATTTATATCACAGTATCAGCTGAGTTGGAAGGTACCTACAAGGATCACCGAGTCCAACTCCTGGCCCTGCAAAGCACCATCCCCAACAGTCACTGTACTGCTGTCCACACTTCTTGAATTCTGTCAAGCTTAGTGCTGTGACCACTTTCCTGGAGAGACTGTTCCAGTGCCCAGCTATCCTCTGGGTGAAGAACCTTTACCTAATATCCAACCTAAACCTCCCCTGACACAACCTCAGGCCATTCCCTTGCTGCTCACCACAGAGAAGAGATCAGTGTCTGTTCCTCCTCCTCCCCTCATGAGGAAGTTGTAGACTGCAATGAGGTCTCCTCTCAGTCTCTGCTCCAGGCTGAATAGACCAAGTGACCTCAGTAGCTCCTCATACAGCTTCCCCTCAAAGCCCTTCACCATCTTTGCTGCTCTCCTTTGAACACACTCTTAATAATTTAATATTTTTCTTATATTGTGGCACCCAAAACAGGACACAATATTCAAGGTGAGGCCATGGCAGAGCAGAGCAGGACACCCCCCTCCTTTGACTGGCTGGCCATGCTGGGCATGATGCCCTTGAAGACAGGGTGGCCCCCACTGGCTGCCAGGCACTGCTGACTCACATTCAGCTTTCTGTCAACCCCTGGGTCCCCTTCCAGGCGCTGCTTTCCAGCATTTCATTCCCCAGTCCACCTGCAGCTCCAGGGCTGCCCCAATCCAGGTGCAGGATCTGGCACTTGCCCTTGTTGAACTTCACCTGGCTGGTGATGGCCCAGCCCTCTGATCTGCCAAGGTCTCTCTGCTGGGCCTCCCTGGCTTTGTGGGACTCAACAGCTCCTCCCTATTTCGTACCATCTGAGAACTTGCTCAGTATCTCTTCCACTCCCAGGTCCAAATAATATATGAAGAAATGAAAAAGCACAGAGCCCAAGACAGAGCCCTGCAAAACTCCACTAGTACAGGGTCACCAGTATGGTATCATCCCATTCACTACAACCCTTTGATGTGAAGGGTGATAGGTTTGTTTCCTTGAAAGGGGAGAGGACAAAAATCACCTCAAATTGCAGGACAGTCATACCTATAGACTCTACAGACTAGATTGTGGAAGAAACTCTCAGCATTTCAGTATATGAGTAACCAAAATTAAGGCAAAACTTTAAAAGTACTTATCACTCAGTATGCACTATAAAATCCTCAATGCTCTGGAGAGCCTGACCGCTTGTTTTGAAAGTCATCATCTCTTGAAAACCTGTAACTTTTCTGTGGAAAAAGTCAGATCTTACCTCATCTAGATCATCATCTGGGGTTGCTGGTGTCCTGTCTGTTCTATATGAGGCCACAGAGGATGTTTCAGAGTCCATAGAATCATCATCATACCCAAAAACTGTATCCACCACATGTCTCTACAGAAGGAGAAACATGATTTCTGAACCTTCATGTAAACTTGTAGCATGTGTTCTGCAGAGGGGCAGATGGGGGAGCTGCTAGTTACTCAAAAGATGAGGTGTGAAAAATGAACAATGGGTTACCCCTGCAATTACCACCTTCAAACAAACACAAAGGAAACCCATTGAAGATCAGGTCTTGTACTGGTGGAGAGTGAGTTTGCTGAATAATTTTTCTGAGGGTCTGTCTCAGTCTAATTGGAAAACATAAAGTGAGCAGCAACATGCCAGAGGAAAAGTCTCTGCCCTTGCAGGAAGGCAGGAGAATTGTTCATTAACCACAAAGCTCTTCAGAAGACATCTATCAACATGCAGATCAGAGTGCAAGGTAACATCATAAGGAGCAGGAAACGTGTAGAACAGGCAGCCCTCCTTCTCTCACAGACACTGCTGATACTTTCAATGTCTTGGTGCTTCTCTTGTTATACTGCTGCTGGACCATGTGAGTGAAAGCTGTGCTAATACAAAACTAATGTGAAGGAACTTTCATTGCATCTTTCCAGGACTACAGTAACTGGCGTATGTTATAAACACTTGCTCATGCTCCACGGTTTGGTTGTGTGCCTGACACCTCCCTACTGCCAATCTTGTAGCCAAAAGAAATCAAATGGAAACTGTGAGATGTGTCCGTGAAGACACAGATGCCTGCCCCTGAAAGCTTGGTTTCAGGGTATAGAATTGAGCATTTAAATACCTGGCTTATGGATATTTCTGAAGACAAACTGACTGACGAGCAACTAAGAAGCACTTCTTAGCAACACCTTTCACTTTGCTGACAGGTTAAAACCTTCTAAACCTGGAGTTTGAATCACACAAAAAACACATACCAAAGATGTCAACTGGCTTTTATATATATTGTAATTTTTGCTCATTGTGTTGCGAAGTGAAGACAACTGCCATGATCTCCAGTGTTATAATCTCTGGTTTAGAAATAAAACTTACTGATGAAAATACTATTCGGCCCTTGCTGTGTCTGCTGCACACAACTTCACAACCCACACAGAAACAATGTGATGACACAGTCAGGATTTACTGGTCTGAAATTCCCAGTGTGTAGACAGTGCTGCCTTACTTTCACAGAACATGACTGATGCACTAAGGGATGTCCTTGGAGGGCTGAGTGCAACCAAGCAACCAGAAATTGCTCTTTTTGGAGGTGGGATGTGAATGTTGCAAAGTGATGCTTCACATCCAACTGATAAAGGAGCTATGTGAACCACTCCTGACTGCTCAGCTCTAAAACTGTTGTAAATTACACCAAGTTTGGACTTAATACAGGGTGATACAAAGGTTAGTCAAAGGCATGTGGAACTGAGCAGGAGAGCATGACATAGTACCTCAGGCAGAAATTTCCACCTGAAGAATAGAGATGCACAAGGATTTGGCTTTAGCCCGTATGTGCTGTGAAAAATAGATTTTAGAAAAAAAATGGGAAGGTTTTTGACACGGGAAATACCTCTCAGCATAACAGACTTTAAGACCAATACTTACAGAAATCAAATGGAAGGCAAATTATTACTACTTGGAGGGGGGGGAAGGATGAGGGATGGGACAGGAGCCCCATTTTGCTGAAAATAAAATAGCTGCACACTTCTAATAGAATTTCAAAGTGGATTTTAAAAGCTCTCCCAAAATAAGAAATTTATAAACCTGATCACTAATGCAGATTGTTATAATCCACAAAGCTCTCTTTAATCAGATTGCTAAAATGTGTTTTCCTACACAGCCTACTTGAACACCATAAATGAGAAATTAGTTTCCATCTTACCTTGATTGGTTTTGAGCTCCTTTTATGCTTTCTCCGACGAATGAGTTTCTCCCTGTCCTGGAAAGTAAGATTAAAAAGTTACTCTCTCTTCACTTCTTTGCAGCTGTTAGATGGCCAAATATACAGAGGAAATAAATAATAGAACTTCCAGTGACCCTCTCCATATGTTCAAACAGGAATCTGATTCCAGGTAGAAGGGAGGATTCATATCCAAATTTGTATGTGTGTCAGCTGAAAACCACCTGAAAAAAGCCCTTGCGCATTTGCCTTGAGCAGCTGTCAAACAACAGCAGCAGATGGACAGCCCTCTAAAATCACAGGGAGGCTTGGTGCATGGGTTTGGGAATTGTGCAAGGGGCTGTCTGCCTTACCTGAAGAGGAGGTGCTGCCTCTGTCTCAAAGTCATTAAATGATGGGAGCGTTGATCTCACCATTCCTAGCAATGTCTCAGAAGAGACAACAGCCCATTTTAGAATCTTTCACCTCAGCATCATAATGCAAAGTCCACTGACAAAGGAATTGTCAGCATTAAATGACAGAAGAACTGGAAACCCAGTGTCTAGCTGTACATGCTTTTCCAGCACATTATACGGCACTGTGGGCCGGCCGCTTTTTAAAAAAACTTTTTAAGCACAACTTTGTTATAATGGTAGAACACCCCAGCACAGCCCTGCCTTGTGAACATGTAGGTACTTTCACAAACTCCATAGTTCTTAGTCTGCATTCCTTTCTGGAGCTCAATTCATGTTATGCTTTGAGTTGATGCTCCACTACAAATTCAGTGAACCGAACACTTGCACACCTACAGCTAAACACCTGCAGATGTTCAAAGTGGGTAAGGTATGAATGCCCAGACCTCTAGTTGTAAGAAAAAATACTATCAGTAGTAAACTGGACACAGCAATCATTCCTAGTTTCCTTGTGCTCTAGACATACCCTTGTTAACTCATCAATTATGTTCTGCTGTTCTATGACCTGAAGCTTCAAAAATTCCGTTTCTTGCTCCTCATTAGCCTGATCCAGGTCATTGAGAGATCTTAATTTCTTTAGAGGAGGATGTGATGTTATTTTTTCTCTCTGTGGTAAGAAGAGAAGATAAAAGAGATAAAATAAGATTCTTCAATTAAAAGACCATCTTTCAGTTAAAAACTAAACATCACCTTTCATGTAAGCTATACAGACCTTTAAATATGCTTCAGCTATCTCATTTTTTATTAATGCCCATCAGTGCTTCTTAACAAAAAAAGCAGCATAGCAAGGCTGAGTTCTTCAACCAGAACAACAAAGCTTTATCTATTTAGTTACCATGTGGCAGTACAGCCTCTGTAGCCCTTAAAGGTCACATATCATAGCTCTTCCTTGGCCATGCATCAAGATGCCCCACATGTGGCAAAAAGAGTTGAACCTGTCTAGTGGGTAGGCAAATAGCATCTACTCTCATGAGCCCATGTCCTTACTAATATTCAGTGCAGGACCATATACAGTGAGGCAATGCACATGCTTTACTCACATGAAAGACATGCATCCAGTCATACCAGGAGGAAAGGCAAAAACTGTTGTAACAGATATATTTTAAGCACAGGTCAATACCCTGCCTGCTCCTGAGCATATGTGGGAAAGGAGATGGCTAAAACCTGTGAGAATTACTCTAGCCATCCCCAGCTTGTTAACTTTCATGATTTGGGCATCCATAGTGTGACGAGCAGATGCCAGGGAGATAACTTAGCACAGACACACACTGGGGTGCTGCCCACTGATGCAATGCCTGCAGATTCCTGAGTCCTTCCTCTTTGCTGTGGGAGATCCCAAGGGACTGTGATCTGTGGAAGAATAATTCTGACACATGACACCTGCAATAAGTTTATCTGTCTTCTAGGCACATGTGAATTGCAGAGCCTTTAAGTGGATTAACCGTGTAACACTAAAATCTTTTTTCTGTGGGACAGCAAAGTGAATCTCATCATCTCTGCCTAATCAGCAGGAAAGCTGCTCCCACTGCAGGGCTCAGCCTGCTCAGGACAGTGGCTACTACAAGCAGGGCAGAGTCCATGAACACCCTTAGCACGGGAAGCTGTCTCAGTCTGCCAGTTTACATCTGTCAATCCAGAACATCCACTTCCTTTTCCATAAATTCCAAAGCAACATCAGTGCATGTGCAGGAACATGGAAGGAGACTGATAACCAAGGCAATCCCATCTGAAGGATATGCAGACATAACTGCTTTGACCCCACTTCATATGGCCCTGACATGGGAAATGTATAGCCCTAACCAAATTTAAACACCACCATTCTCCCTTTCCCATACCCACCTGCCATGTGTACGTGTTACGGAAAGATTCTATGTGCCATACCAGAAGTTTACTTTGTCATCATCAGCTCTAAAAAGAATGTGTACATGATGCAAGAACATGATTCTGGCTGAAAACATCACTCTTAACAGGTTCCTTTTTGAGTTCCAGATGAAAAATACCACATAGGACATGCCTCAATGATATAACATTTTTTCCTCTCTGTTTCAGACAATTGAACTATTCTAACTCTGAGAATAGAATTGAAGACTGTGATTATGCATTCACATAAATATATTGCCCATGTATGCACAATGCACAATGTTATGGCATGCAAATCTAGAATAATGCAGACCAAACCATGGCCGTATCTTAGCAATGGTATTACACATTATATACAATGCATGCATACCAATGCAATGTTCTCTATTTATATACATCATGCACTATGCAGATGTGGCTACCAACACATAACTCATCCAGTAATGCTCACTCTGCTCTTCAGTACCAACCATTTCTATATTTTCTTTAGTGACTGCTTTGAGTTTATCTTCCATGCGCTGCAAAGACTGCATAAGTTCATCATTTCTCTTCGTGAGGCACTTGTTCTTTTCCAGAAGAGGTTTACATTGTTTCTCAGCTTCTCGGACACGCTTCAACTGGATTGATAACAGCAATTAATAATTGCCATGAGAGACACATGGATATACTTGTAATTTGCAATCTTGACATCTATTTTGCAATAATGACATAAAGAACATTGAAGCTGGCTAAACTGATATGAAAGGATTGCATTAAGATTTCTAGCTCAGGAATAAGAAAAACCATCAAGAGTTGAATTTATCATACTCCTCCTTAAGAAGAGAAGTAGGAATATAAACAGGTTAAATAGCTAAGGTCCTGATTGCGCACACAGCTATCACCACAGAGTAGAAAATCAGATAAAGGATCAAGTCACAGTTGTCAATTCCTCCTAGACTCAGTATTTATCTATTTTCAACCTGGTTAAATATTGGACTACAGACGTTACAGACATTAATTCATTTACAAGGTAAGTCTCACCATGTACTAGGAAACTTACCAAGCACAACTATTCTGTTCTGAAAGAGAGAGAACAAATCATTCACACAGAATCCTACAAACCCTGCTGCCTTGTTCTCTGCTGTGATTTTGTACTCACTTAACTTCAATAAAATTGTTGCTTAATTTTAGGATAAGAAGTCCTCCTCAGTCTCCTGAGGGATGGACAAAGCATATTCATCACCAGCTTTATCCGTGGATCCTCCCCCTCGCTGCCTTTCCCCAGGGCTCTCAGCTCCTCTGTGTGCAGGTGCCAAAGCTCCCGTACCAGCTCGTTCCGCTCGTCCACGAGCAGCGTGTTCCGGTCCTCCAGCTTGCGGATGGTGGCGTTCAGCTCTGCCATCCTCTTCTGGCTCCTGCGCAGGTCCTGTGCACGGGCAACAAGGGCACACAGTTACTGATCCTCGGGAAAAGAATCCTTAAAAAACACACACCAGAAAACTTCGGCTGTCATCATCAGCAAATTATCTTTAGGGACTTCTACAGTAATGAATATGTTGGCAAATACATATATACTTTTAGGAGAAAGCATCTGGTTTGGGGGATACTTTAACTGAAAATTTTAAGCCACTTTAAAAACATTAAGAGAAAACAACAGGATAGATGATAATTTTTTATGATAGAGATGAAAAAGCTAAAAGATCCTAATTTTTATTGCCTTTTCCCATAGATTACTTCTATTTACTGAGCCACTTACCTCAGGTGAAAAAGTTAGGACAACCCTTTCTGTATCAATTACAGATATGATTCCCCATTTGTATATACATAAATATGCTTTTATATATGTTTAATCACACAATGAGTGACTTGTGTGCTTTGTGAATGACACCCAAGGGCTGTCTGTGGGAAGAGAGACAAAGAGAAGGATCTCCTAAGAGTCTCACAGATTCTCCATGCCCAGCCTTCTCCTTGCCCCTCCCTGCTCATCCTCCTAATTCTACCTGGTTTTGAGGATGGATGTTATCCAGGTAGTTAGGTTCATCGAGGATTCTTTCAAAGGGGCACTGATTATTTCAGATGTGTTTTATTTGTGAACAGAATGACTGATGAAAACCAGCAGTGCAAAGCTTTGTCCAAATACCATGCCCTCTGAAGACTCTACGGACGTTAACTTGTCTGCAGTGAATGAGTGGGAATGTTTTCCCAGTGCCTGTGAAGGTATGTCAGCAAGAAACACACATGCATGTTACTGTTTTGCAGTAAAACCTGCATACAGGGCTGCTGCAGTGCTCTGAACCATCTCCAGCCCTTCCTGGGATCTCTCTCTTGGGACTGCTCATGTTACATTCTGCCTCCTTCACCAAAAAGAGCTGTTCATCCAGAGCTTCCTTTTGCAGCTGCAGCTTCTGCACATAGCCTGTCTGTGTCTCCAGTTCTTTCTCCAAAGAAAATATGATCCTGTCTTTAGCCTTGATCTCGTCCATCTGAATGAAAGAAACACCAGAACAATATTACTGTGTGAAGGCAACAGCATTTCTCCAATTTTTATTGTATTATTTACTTAGGAGTAGCGATCACCCCTCAAATCTGCTCTACCACACTGCACCAGTTGTAAACCAACAGTCTGAGCCACAGCCATAATTCAGTACAGGAGCACATTCGCTGAGCATTTTGTCAATACAAGAATACAGCTGTAGGATGCAGACTGGGAACTGGCAGGGGGCAGTATCATTCTTGACAGTTTAAATTTCCATTTATTTTACTTAGTTGTCAATTCTTGAATTGCAATTTTCAAGCAAAACTTTGTACTGTTACAAGCAGGTCCAGCTCTCCACAGCGTGGACTGGTTCTGGCCAGGACAAGGTTCATTTTTGCAGTAGTCAGGGGACCCAGAGGTTATTCTAAAGGATCTCACATCACTTTCTGGGGATGGCAAAAGGACTCCCTTCTGGATGAGGGTAGCTTGGCTGTGGCTGGCCACAGGCTCCAAGGTGAGCATTTTGCACATAAGTCACTCCCCTCTCTCATGTACATACTTCATTGCTGTTTCCAGTAAAGTGGTCTTACTTCAATTCATGATCTCATCTTTACCTTTTGCGCCTCCAGTTCTCCTCTCCAGCCTGCTGCAGGGGATGGGGAGTGAGCAAGCGTCACTATGGTTTGGAAAGTCTAAGTGGGAGCACAAATTGGGAAGTTTCTAAACCACAACGCAGAAAAACAATGCAACCTGCACCTTTGATGGTATGGGCTTCTTTTGGTTCATTTTCCACAGTAATTACTGAAGGCTACACCAAGGCCAACCCAAAAGATATCTCCTCTCCTGCCACGGTTTATCGTGTTTAGAATATCTTAACGCAGGCTGGAGAAACAAAAAATGCAAGTGCAGATGCAAATGCTCCTAATCAAACCCTCTGCATCTTGCAACATATATGTACTCTATATATATATATATTATGTATATAATATATATTATATATTATATATATATATATTTATATGTATTAGCAAACCAGAGAGCCAAATCTTTCTGGATTAGGCCAATCACTCTCCTAATTTAAGCTGTTAACTGCCATCACAGTGCTATAGCTGACTCACTGTGATCTATCTACTCCTGACAGTGAGAAATTGGTAACACTTCTCCAAAGGGAATTGCACTGCAGAGATCTGTTACGCAGAAAAAGCTGAGCGACACGAAAGGCCTAAGAGAGCACATGCGCTGTCCTGATTACTGACCAGGCGTCGAATATCCCTTTCGCTCTCCCACTTGATCTTGGAAATGGCTTCCTGGTGGGACTGGTGCTCGCTCCGGAGATCGCCTGCCTTGATCTTATCGGCCTGGATCATATTGTTAAGGGCCTCATCCACCTGCTTTTTGGCAGACTTGAGTTCCGTGATTTCCTGCAGCAGCTTGAGGCGCTCCGAGTCGAACTGCTTCCTGGCCTCCTCGCGAGCCTCGATGGTCAGCGCTGTCCGCACTTTGTCGCTGCTGCCGTCGCGCAGCGCGCACAGCGCCGACTTCAGCCGCTGGATCTCACTGTCGCGGACTTTCACCATCCTCGTCATCTCCTGCTCGTGCTGTTTGATGAGGTTCTCCCTCACAGCCTGCAGCTCCTTCATTTTCTCCTCATGGAGTTTGGCTTTTAGCTCTGTGATCTGCACCGTCTGCTTGCGTTGCTCCACCTCACGAATACGCTTTGTTTCTTGAGTCTTCTCTCTTTCCAGTTTAGCAACCTACATTGAGATGAAATAAAAGTCATCTGCTACCAATGTAACATTATCAAAATAAGCCCACCCAGATACATCCATGTCAAATTGAGAAAGACCCTGCTGAGACCCCAAACCTCCACACTCATAAAACAATATATAGGCCAGCTCCTGAAGCATTTATGTAGATTACATGGTCTTTGCTCAAACAAAAAACCCTGTCTTCTCCAGGTGTCCTGCCTCACACAATGATGCTACATGTACTTTTAACATGTCCTTAGGAAATAAGACTCTGTATATATGTGTGTATTTGTCTAAAAGCTTTTTAACCCAGCAGTCAAATTCACCGGAAAACTGGAGGGCTCAGAAACCGAAAATTCCTAAAACTTTCACATACTGCTCCATTTGAGGGCCAGAGGTTTCTCCAACTTGTAGCTCAGTAAAATGTAGTCTTTGCCACGGAAGCTACAGGACATCCACAGTAAATGTTGTAATTTGGGAAAGAACCAGACCACTGGTTTAGGAAAGAGTTGTGTGGTCTCTGTTGAATTCTGTGGTACCATTTTTTCCAGGTGTTTGTCTTCTTCAGCAGACACTTTTATTTAAAACCCAACCCTCACTCACCTTAGATTTCTCCTGATGCAGCTCAATTTGAATGTCTGTTAGCTTAGTCCTGAGCTCCTCATTGGCAGCCTGTAGGGCAACAATCAGTGCCTCAGGCTTTTCGCCCTTGCTCCGTCCTTTTTTTGACATGATTTCTTATCAGCGAGAGTCCACGTGTTTATTTCAAATATGGACTGCCATCTTTTTCTGCTCCTTTCAGTGCCAGTTAGTTCAGTAACTATTGCGTAACATTCCTTAAGGTGCTGGACTCAGCTGCTTTGGAAGCCCTGTGAGAAATAAGACATATTATTATCTGTCAGTGGACACTGCATCTGGACAGCTCACATGCTTACAGAACACAGCAGAGCACTCTCATCTCCAAACACTGCAATCTTTGTCTGAAAAACTGCAAGGGAGATCCCAGCACAACCATGCTTCTGAACACCAGTCTGGCCCACTTGTGGCAATTCCCTGTTTGCCCTTTTTCTGTTCTCATTGAAGACAGGCATTCATGTACCACAAAGATCAGTGCTGTTGAGAGGACTAAAAGGGACAGGTTATTTAATCCTGTCCTTGCTGTCTGAGGTCATCACAAAGCAGACACTTTAGTCTCAAGGATCTACCAACAGTATCATCCTCTTCCTCTTTCCAATCCCTGATCCCCTGCGAGATCCTGTGCCAAACTCAAAGACTCTCCACAACACTCCTACCATCTGTCACGGGACGAAAGGGCAAATGAAGTCCTCATCAGAATTCCAGGTCTCTGTGGAAGCAGAAAACAAATAACATGCAAGGACCTGCCCACACTAGCAATTGTCCCCATGGAGTGAGAAATGAGTGCTTGTGCCTTTTGGAGGATTAAGATCCTAATTTACAAATGAGGCAAGAAATGACAATATGACACTTAATCTAGCAATTGGGGTTTAAATATCTGGTTATTAAGAGTATAAAATAGAATTCTGGACATTGGACAAACATCATCATTATCCCTGTATCCATTTTAATTGGATAGCATTATTATTCCCATTTGTGGGTGCTAGCTGAGAAAATGTTTGGAGATCTGGTATATCAGCTTGGAGACGGACAAAGCACTGAAACATTAAGACTGCAAAGAAGGGGACAGAGCATAGTGTAGTGGTAATGCTGAAACTTTCCAGCAATAATGATTAGTGCTCCAGTGCTAGATTCCAGGCAAGCTTTCCTCCATTATTGTCAGGTTGCACACTAATTTTTATATTTTATTTGCTTTAGGTACAAAACATAAATAGAATCATAACCTCCTATGTTAAAACAGAAGTAAAGAGACCTCCAAATATGAGAGCCTGTTTAAATAAACAAAAACTTGCATGCATTAGTAGAAGGAAGGACAAGAAAAGAATTTAATGTTCCTGTGTTCCAAGAGGGAATTTTGAGGCTGTTTTAGTAAGTCCAACCAACCAGTCATCTGAAGACAATTCCTTTATTCACCCCTGTTCTTCTTTAGAATGCTGCAATGTCAGAATCAGAACATTCTGACAGCATCTTAACACTATGGC
Source organism: Luscinia megarhynchos (assembly GCA_034336665.1). NCBI lineage: Eukaryota > Metazoa > Chordata > Aves > Passeriformes > Muscicapidae > Luscinia > Luscinia megarhynchos. Next base: position 152,261 of record CM067576.1, on the reverse strand, counting down.
TGATAGAGAAAGGTCACTTGCAAACTGTAGGCCACTTTCTCTGTCATGTTCCAGGTGTGGAATGCTGTTTGTACAACTCAGAGCATCCACAAACCTTGTTTAGGCAGAAAAGTGTATGGGATTTTCCATCAGTATCACAAAGCACACGAAGTACAGTAACAAATCTCCTGTAATGTATGGTGATACAATCAGTATGGAAACTGAGACACGTTTCAGAACAAAAGGTTCTGTTTCAGCAAAAATACCTCCGGTTCAAAGTCAGAGGAACAATCTCACATAGTAGGAAGTTCTCAAAAGTAAGGCTCTCCCAGTTAGTTACTGCATACCATAGAGGTATGAGCAAAAATTTTAGATGTAGTCTCTACCCCAACAATCTTGAAATTTGTTCAATTATCCAATTCAATTACTGTGAACTAAGTACTTTCCAAAATACAGAAAACCTGTCTCTTTCCTAACACCAGATGCTGCTGTCATTTTGACCACAGCCATCAGTCTTTTACTCTTAGTGCATTTCCAAGCAAACCTCATTACAGAAGAATATAGCTGTACATTTATAGCAAGTAGAAAGACTGCTAATTATGCAACAACTGCCCAATATGAGAACTACCAAATGCAAGAGGCATCTGAAACCCATAGAAACACTTCCACTGCAAAACTGGTTCCAGCCCCATAATAAGAAGTTCCAATCTTATAGAATAGATATCCAATTACCTATCCAAGTACAGTTAAAAAATCATACCTGAAATATGAAAAAATGCCTGCAGCTGAAAACCACTTTACTAGTCTGTACAGTGCTAAAGTGAAAGGGAACTTTGCCATTGACTGGAAGAGGAGCAGAAACAGGAGACCAATATGCCTCCCATGGTAACTAAATCCATAAAATGTACTTAGAGATGCGCCTGGGAACTTAGAAAAAAGAAGGAAACAGAATTTTATTAACTCTTAGAATCCTAATCAGCCATACTGCCTTTCATCTTGATGAATGATTAAATTAATGTACTCATGCTTCTTCTTGCTCTTTGAACAATGCCCCATAACTGTACCAGACTGCTGCAGCAATGGGTGGATAAGGATGGGTTGAGAATTCATAGCTCTGATCTCACTAAGAACACTTCAACAGTGTTAAGAAGTATCCAGACTATTCATAATAACACATAATAATCTTCTTTCCAAAGAGAGATCCAGAGAAACACCATTTAGCCAAATTAACTTTTAAATATGAACTAATGTTTAAAGTAAAACATAACTGAACAGTTCCCTTTGTTGCATAGGTGCTACCTGCTCTGTGTGTCTGTTGAAGATGGGCACAAATATCCAACCCTCATCTCTGCTGAGTAACCTCTCTGGTTTGGATGCTTGGGCTCTTTGCAGTGTCACTCCAGCTCTCTTTGCCACAGATTTAAATGCTAGAAGACACATATAGTAATCACAGGTGTGTGGCACACTAGACTGGGATTCAAATGAAAGTAATTGCAATACAGTAGACAAGACTCTGTGCAGGGCCAGATGGAGAGAAGAATAGAAAATACTCACTGACAGGTGTTGCATGATGAATATAATTGCACTACAGTTCAAAGTGGTGATTTATCACACCCAGGCACAGGACCCTATAAAACCTTGCATTATCGTGAAAATCAAGAACAGACTCAGCTATCTTTCTTTTTCCAAACAGGAAGAAGGTGTCTGAGCTAAGAGATTTATGGAGTACCTTTCGATCAAAGCAAAGGAAGGTAAACAAATGCTGTCCACACTAAGTGGAGTGTGGCTTGGCTGAATAGTTGGTGTAGGCTGCGACACTGTGGCTGAACTATGTATTTGAGAAATGTTTGTTTGTGGGATGAAAGTTTACCAGGGGAAAGAGGAAGATCAGACTTGTATTTTTGTTCCCAAACCTAACAACATTTTACTTTATTTTCCTAATCAATATATTTACTTCTTTGTCCCCACAAAGACCTTGGTGTCATCAATAAAGACAATTATTTGCACAATACGTTAAGGTTTTCACAGAGCCCATAAGTTCACAATATCACTCTACTAACCAGAGAGTTGCATCTCTCCCTAAAATTGTGCTGGCCCTATTGAGTCTGAAAGCATCATATTGTATACCAGATCATAATTAAGACTAAGACAAATCCACTCTGTGCAATTTATAAATCTTCCATTATTAGCATTAAAAAATTAGAAAGTGTTGCAGGATAAGGGGGAAAGAAGGAAAGAGGTAGAATCTAAGTAGATCTCAACACAGTCTCCAGATCTAGAGATGGTTTTAAAACAGTCATAATTTGCATAGTGTGAAAAATCTTGGAAGTTAAGAATTTTCCTGCCTAACAGAAAATAAATTGAAACCTTGGTATTTTTCTTTTGGAAATATTGAGGGTGTCTTATTAAAACACCCTGCTATTGCGAAATCAATGCATCATTGCTGAGAATATTATTTTGATTTATATACTGCCACACTTAAAACTTAAACAGAGGTGTCAAAACCAAGCAACTCCTTCAAACCATGCACTAATTAAACACTGTTGAAAATGGTAGCAAAATTGTTGCTTCAGTTCATACCACCTGTGAATTTTGTCAAGATTTATTTACTAAAACTGACATCAACTGGTGGTCTACAGCATAAAGGAAAAGATGATAATCAATAGCAGCCACTCTTTCCCTACATCCATTCTCAGCCTGGCCTATACAATTCCAAGTCAAACTTGCTGCTCTGATGATAAGCCTGAAGAAGCTGCAAACCATTGCTGGATTGGATTCTGTTGAGCAGTACTGCAAAACAAACATTTATAACCACATTGTCATTGCATGCTAACTCTGGAAAAGACTGCCTTGCAAGTTCAGAATAAAATTCAAGTCTTAATTATTTCATACCATCTTGTCTGTGTTACACCACATCACAAAATACATAATTAATGAAAACTGTGATTAAAAGCATGATTTACGCTATTTTAGTATTACATCATAATTTAGCATGCCAACACCAACCCAAAAACTCAGCTCAGACTTGATAGACAGCTCTTCAAGACAAATCCTAACCCCCCCTCTGATTTTGACTGCACAAAAAAATCACTGTATTGTAGTTAGACTTCTAATCAATACCATAATAACTTCCAGGAATATTAAAATACCTTCTGAACTGAGCTCACAATATCCCTTGGATATGGGGCTCTACACAAGGAATACAGAATGAATCTGGTGCTGCTACGCTGCTCATGCTAAAATTACCATTGGCCCTTGCTCTAAAACATGAACCAAAAAAGCCCTATCCAAGCTGGTGACTCCATGGAAACAGTAAAAAGGGGACAGAAGCATTATTGTTACCCACAGCAAAGCTAAGCAGATTTGTTAAAACAATATTCTAGTATTCTGTGGCTAAAATACCATCTGTCTCTTTCTCATACAGTTATTTTCCTAGAAGTTGGCATTACACAATGCACACTGAGAACACTAACAGAGAGAGAGAAAATGCTGCCCTGTCCCAAAAGGAAGTGGATGTTTTCCAGAATCAGTACTTTTCAGCATAAGATGCAAATGGATACTGAAGACTCTACTTAGGAATGTCAGAGCAAGGACAAGCTCTATCATATCAACCTGCCCAGCTCCCTGCAAGATGGGGGCCTAACAATACATTTTAGTCATCTGGTACTTTGAGCATTATTTTATGTAAGTAAATCACACCCAACCACCAGACAACATTCCACCTGGAAGAGAAACACTGCAACTCACGAGTTTATCGTATCAGGCTCTCCTTTATCTGACTTTAACAATGCAACAAAACCCTCTTTTATTTAATTGAAATGCATATAAACAAGAAAACAACAGAGAGAGAAAGTTCATGCCTCAGATCCTTCCCCTGAAAACCCTTCCTTTTCTTTCTAAGGCCATAAAATGATCAGCTCTTGTCTCACAGATAGCAGAGGAAGGTATCTCACATTCAGTACTAAAAATTGTCAGATATTTGAGTAATTTCTCTACTTAAAGCAATACGGTTAACTTTGGAAGTTTTTATCATTTTTAGCTCAGCCTTAGATAAAGTCAATAAACATAGACATTGCTTTCAGAAGAGATCAGAAAAAAATCTGCACTTTGGCCTCCCACGTTCACTTTTAACAACACAGGTCTCTACAATGAACTGCTCTCTTTTTTGAAGACCTTACTTCCAACCTGATTACTACCTTCTTGCAGTTTCTTATCAGCTTGCAGTTCAATATAGTTGCAAAAAATGTATTTTCTTCTCCCATTGTATTGCCATCAATACCTTAAAGAACCTCATGTACACATCACTCTAATCTCCCATATCCTGTATCCCTCTTGCTTTTTCCTTCCATTTTCTGTGAAAAGAATATGAATGTTCCCATTACCAGAGAAGTTCAGCAAAAACAAAGGCAGCCGTTTATCTCTTCACATTAACTTTCCAGCAGAAATGTAAATATATCTTTTACATTAGTCATTGCTATATATCTTTTAGACTCAAAATACCTCTAAAAATAAAAACGTTAGAAGCAATGGTTTTTTCCTCATTTGTGAATTGTTGTGAATCTTACCAGTCTATCATACGGGGAAAGATAGGTTCCTTTGTCATCCCTAGAGTCTGTAAACTCTTTAAGAATGGTCTGAAACAACAGAAATCTTTTCCGCCAGTGGCACAGGTCAGCTGAGAGACAAGTACCTGTCATGCTCTACCTGTGCCTCCCAACAAAACAAACCAAACGAAAATGTACCACATAACACCACACATGCTGACTGCAGTAGCTCTGCTCATAATGGGAAGAAAAGAACCTGGTAAATAAACAACTAGAATAAAGTGAAACTCAGGTTAAATGTAGAATTTATCCTTACAGTTTACTATTTTAAAAGTACCCCTGAAAACTTACAGGATGATATTTAGCTGAACTCTGCTGCTTTAAAAATGGAAGCACCAGCTTCCACTTGCATTATGATGGTCAGGGCAGCAGTATTCTCCTCCCATATAAGTAGGTGATGAGCTGATTTCTCAGCTGGAAAAGGTGCCAGCATGAAACACCACCCAGTAGATCCAGCTGAGATGCTGGTTCCTACATGATGTGACCAAGCACAAAAAAAAAAAAAAAAAAAAAAAAAAAAAAAAAAAAAAAAAAAAAAAAGTTTCACTTATAAGACATTGATTTCAGAGAGATTTGAATAAGCATTAGACTACTGTATATAATTTCAAATAAATTTCTAGGGACAATGCTTAAATCTTCATTGAGTTCACCTAACACAGGCTACCACGCAGGTCACAGACACTGCATGTTCCAAGAAAACAGCAACATGTAGGTCAGGCTGCAGCCCACAAAACCCCGTGCCATAATGCAGAGGGATCTGCGAGCAGCCTTGCTGGACATGGCTGAGGCAGCGACCCAACCAAGCACAGCAAAGGCACTGTCACTTGCCACTGTGCCCCTGAAACATGCACTGGACACACACTAAACTTACAGGTTTCCTCCTGGAAGCGCTTCCAAATTAATTACGCAGTCTTTCCTTAGTTATGAGCCACCAAACAGTAACCAGCACAATTGTTCTTTCAGATGTAAATAATTCAGTCTTTTTCAAGCATAACAGTCCCCACATACTCTTTGTTCACCAAAGACTGATTGTAGGTGATCACCATTTCCTGTCAGAGAGAGGCATGAAAAGGGGGTATTATTAAGAGCTGTATTAAATAAAGCAGATTCTTAAAAAATGACTGCATCTCATTTTGTTCCTCACCAATGTAGAGAGATGGAATAGAGAATCTAACAGAACCTCAAATATTAAGTAGAAATAGTTACAGTGAAAAAAACTCCAAAGACTTACCTACAAATCATGGAACTTAAAACAAAAATCACATTCATGTTCATTAAAACCTAAATGTATGTTATGCATTAACATAATTTTAAGTCTTTTTATAATTTTTGTACACCAAGCCTACCCCAAATACATGCCAAACAGTAAATTCTTGATTCTAATTAATTTCCATCACTTTTAACATTGTTCTTAGGATCTTGCTTACATGACAGAAATGAAAAATGAGAAGTATTTCTACACCCATTAAAAAAAAAAATCAGCTTAGTGAATATTAGCAAACCAGTGCACATACAGGGGGGAGAAAAAAATCCAGAAGCCCCAATTCCACCACTTCTCCCAACTTTATATGCTCACTCATTACTGATTAATCTAAACCACCTGGGACCTCAATGCAATTTTTCAACAGCTGTTTCTTCTTCTTTACGGTTTTAATTTCCATGTTATTTAGGCCCTTTGTTTACAGTCTACGCAATGTAAGGTTTAACAGGTCTTTCCCTTAAATGCTTTAAGGAATAATATAATATACAATTTCAAAAAATAAACTAATAGTTTGAGAAATGGAGTACAGGGTGAAGATATTACCTCCTGGATGGAGATGGAAGGAATGCATAACATGAAAATGTGAGCCAACATGCATTTCAGCATCAGCCGGTCTCAATTAATTCAAATAATGCATTATTTTTTTATAAAATAATCTGAGATGCTGTTATACTTTACATTTTCATTTTTAACATGAAGGAAGATCTGGCATACCATATCAGCTCTTCTATCCTAACAATTTTCTCAGGTACATTACTCTGCTTTATTATTGATTAGAGTACATTTCATCTAAAGTTAGAAATGGAATTGTAGTCTATCCAGTCTTCATTTATATTCCTTATTTGCTGGTATTTGTTAAACTGTTAACTGAGAAGGTTTCATTGCACAGCTGTGTACTAAAGTGTGTGCTGAATTTGTGTGCCTCTTTCTTGTGAGATGCAGCTGTGGGGATGGTCATATACACCAGTTCACTTTGCTCCTCTTGTGACCATGGCTGATGCACACTGTTCAACATAGGGAAACGTGATGTCCAAATATGATCTTCTAAAGAAAACATAGATCCTAAAGTTTACAGGATGAGTGATGGCTCCTCAGCAGCCCACCAGGATCCAAATGCATGACAAGCAAACCAAACAGCATCATCAGTTCTAGTGAGAAGAACTCAAAGCCCATGTTCCTGAAAATACTTGCATGTATTACTTTTCCTTTCAAGTTCATTGGATATTTTGGAGTCCAAACTGCAGACTGTGATCCACATTGTTCTGTCATTTCCAAAGAAGCTGTGTTTATATTTATTTGACCTGACAGCATTCAGTGCAGCCACACCATAGAGCTTTCTCATGGTCCTTCCAGCATGCTATTGAATTTTCTATTTACAGCCCTACCTCCTGGAGCAAAGATTTCTAGTCCTCATATCTTAAAGGAGAAATTCAAACAGACCTTAAAGATAAAGAAACTAGAAGTACTACGAAAATTACATTTTTCTGCCCTCATGGATTCTGGATTTTGAGAGCTGATGACAGAGAACTGCAAAGATGCTTTGCATAGACCTATAAAGAGATAGCAGCAGATAATCCATCTCTGAAGATGGTAAGATAAATTTGCTATAACATAAAAAAGACCCAACCTTGAAAGGATATAGATTTATAGAGGAACTCTGAATATGTTACCTGCTTGGAATTTAAGTAAGCTATTGATTTCAAAACACACGATGCAAACATGTAATTATAAATTCAAGTAAATAATATTGATATCAATATTTTTTAAATTTGGTTTTTAAAACAAAAACATTTGGTTTGCAGTCTTGTAGTACAAATATTGCACTGCCGTGGACAGGGATTAAAGAGAAATGTGATGGACCTAGAAGATACAAACAACACTGGAAAGTGACTCAAAATTCAGGCATCTGGTAAGGACTATTTTGCTGCCTCGCAACTTCACAAAGCCAATAGAAAGCAAAATATTAACCACTATTAAAAATTACCATGACTGAGTAGTGAAAGCATCTTCAGGCTCCCACAGTTTGGTTAAAAAGAAGAGGGGAAAACCCTGGAGGTTATAATTAATAAACGACTTGGATTTCAACTGCTCAAGCTATATCTGAGTTATACCAGCCTTACAGCAGTAGAATCCATCACCGCACCTTTGTTTCTAAACCACAAAATCAACTATTAAATGAATGGAGATTAAAATTGAAAATTATTCTGGGCATTGTTCTACAGTTACATTTCACAGCATTTTCCTGATTTGAATACCCTGCGGTCACTTACGCTTTGTAATGACAGAGAACTTATGCAGCATCTTTCCAGCTACAGTGAAGCCTTGACCAGAACCCAGCATATATTTACAAACTTGAATGGCCAATCACCTCTATAAAACACAACCACACACAACCATACATAACCATACATACAAAAGTTCCATCTTATGCTCAGCTCTTAATGTGCAAGATACAGACGTTCTTATTCATAAGATTATTGAGCTGGGAATGGCCTCTGAAAGCAGAGGGATTAACAGAAGCCACTGAAGGGTGACAGGAGCAAGGTTCTCAGAAGGGAGGCTGAGTCAATGCATTAGCACTATCAGAGAGCTTGAACTTAGGCTTGGAGAGGATACTGGTAATCATCTCCAAGGTGAGAGCCACATCTCTCTACCTTGGGCACTACCCGAACAGTCAGTCAGAGAGCAGGAAGTCGGAAAGGTTGCAGTACGCCACTGACAGCCTACTCCTCTCTGCTAGGAGTTCTGCTGACAAGCAGGGAATCCCAGCCGACCACCAAACTGGGAAAGGGACAAAGCCAAAGGGGCAATCCACCAACAGCTCCCGGCAGCCACCATCACTGCACAACTCCTAGGGAAACCCCAGCAAAAACTTTCCAGCCTTTCCTCTCTGAGGCTTCTCCTTGGGATTCTGCTTCCTGTGGAAGCAAGGGCGGAACTGGCTCCAATCACGCAACTTGATTAGAATCTTCGAATATCTCAAGTTGGAAGGTACCCATATGAATCACTGAGTCCAACTCCCTGCTTCTCACAGGACCACTTAATACTAAACCATATGACTAAGAGCATCATTCAGATAGTCCCTGAACTCTGATACGTTTAGTGCCCTCACCACTTCCCTGGAAAGTCTGCTGCTGTACCCTGCACCCTCTCAGTGAAGCAGCTTTTCCTACCGTCCAGTCTGAACCTCCCCTGATACAGCTTTATTTCCTTGTGTCCTACTGCTGGTCACCAGAGAGAGGAGATCAGCACCTCCCCCTCTGTGATGGGGTCACCCCTCAGCCTTCTCCAAGCTGAACAAAGCAAATGTCATCAGCTGGTCCTCCTAATCCTTGTCCTCAAGACCTTTCTCCATCTTGGTCACCCTGCTCTGGACACACTCTCAACAGTTCGATGTCCTTGTATCGAGGTGCCCATGGCATCTTTTGATTGACACAGAACTACTGAGTACTAGTGTCTTGTGCCCTCTTCAACAATGACCATCTCACCAGTCCCAGCTTTCACTAAAATCGTACCCATTCCTAGAAAACCTTTTAAAATCACCAGGTGTTTACCTCACTGAAATACCCATCAGAGCCAGGTTGAGTGCCAGCAGAGGCAGCATTTACAGCACAGCAGCCCTGGGTTTGAAATTCCTACGCAGAGCAGTAGGCCAGATCAATAGAAACAAAACCTGAGTCAGAGCAGAAGCAAAAAACGTCACATAACTGCCTGAAAAGGAACAAAACATTCTCCTGATGGGCTACCCTGATGCTTAAACCAAGCACATGCCTGCACCAGGGCAGAATCTGACCCAGCAAATCAGAGATGTTGAGAATGGGAGTCCAACATGTCACCTTATGGTGAGGCACAGGACAGCATCAAAATGCAATTTTTTTTTTTTTTTAATGCATCTCTGAGGGTTTTTTGCCTTACAACAGGTGAAATTAATTTTTTTAAATATGTAAGTTTCCACATTCCAAACCTATAAGGTATGAGCAGTGTCTTTTAAATATTTGCATTCACAGCAAAAACCAGAAACAGATTACAAATGAGTATTTAGTGCCATTAGGTGGCTCAAATCTAGTATCTGGATCTGCCGTAAGTGACCAAAATGAAACTGACGGATGGCAATCCGGTAATTTAAGCATAAATCGCACAGCGGACCAAGAGGCAGCTTTCCTCTATCAGTGGCTTTGAAAAAGGCATGCGTGGCATGTACAAAGAGATGCATTCTGCAGGGTCTGTGTTCGCAAGGCAGAATGTCTACTCGCACGCAGGTACGGCAGCCCGGGACACGCACAGGTGCAGTTCCGAGCATTCTGCGGGGCAGGGAGCCTCGTGCAGCGGGCACAGCCGCACGGCGAGCGGGCAGCGCCTGCAGGGCCGCGCCGGCCTCGCTCCGCTCGGGCTGCCCCTGGGCCGAGGCCCAGCCCGGGCCCCGCCGATGCCGATGCCGATGCCGATGCCAGCCCCGGAGCATCCCTGCCCGGCCCTGCCCTTCCCTGCAGCACCGCCGCACCCAGCGCGCCGCGCCCGCCGCGGGCGGACAATGACCGCCGGCTCACAATGGTGCAGGGCCGGCGGAGGCTGAGGCGGCCGCGGGCAGCGCCCACCGCAGCTCTCCCGCCATCTCCTCTCCATCACCAGCGCGGCTCCCGCTCGTGCTCCCCTCCCGTCCATCACCGCCACCCTTCTCCCCCGCCGGCCGCCGCCCCGGCCCCCCGCAGCCTGCCGCTCATTGTTCGCCTGCCGCGGGCACCGGGCACCCTCTGGCCGCCGCCGCCGCTCACCGTGCCGCCAGGGAAAGATGCCGAGCGGCCAGGGATGGGCACGGCGCATCCATCTTCCTGCCGCCGCGGCGGCTCCAGCCCCGCTCCGGCCCCGCCGCCACCCGCGCGCCGCCGCTGAGGGCGCTCGCCCGCGCCGCCGCCCCACGGCCGAGGCTGCGCCGCTCCGGGGCTGCCGCAGCCCCGCCCGCCCGCCGCAGCTGCGCCCGAGCCGCCGGGGAGCGCCCGGGGCGCGCGGCTCCCGCCGGCCGGCTCCCGGGGCCAAGGGCCGCGGCCCCCGGAGCACAGCCGGGGGCACGCGAGGTGTCCGGAGCGCTCGTGCCCCGAGCTGGAGCTCACTCCAGGCCTTGTGACTCCCGAGGGACACACCTCATCGCTTGAATCCATTTGGACAGCACGTCAATGGCCACAGTATTTGGGAGTGTGGCCGTTGTCACCCTGGGGTCCACCTGTCCAATCCGTGTCTTTGCAGCTTAGAGACCAGGACACTGTGTGGAAGCCCCACCACACATTAACGCCCCGCGTAGAGGGCCACCAAGTTTATCAAGCACAATTTGCCCCTAGTGACAATTTTACTAATGGTCTCATTGATATCCTCAGGTTTGCATGGAAAAATTAGAAGAGTTCTTGCAAAATACATCAAGATTCAGTTTTACTGTTTAAAACCATCTGCAATAGAAAGGGTTGTTGGATGGATACTATGGAACATAAAACAAGACAGTAGTTTCTAGATACGCCCAGAACTAAGAACATGGGCTCTCTCTGCTCCATGCACATGATGCAAATGCATTGTACAGAGGGCCCAGGGCTGTGACCCACAGGTTTCCTAATGTGCCCACCTGTACAACTGGTCTCATGAAACACAGGAAACTACGGCTAAATGGGAAAGGGTTTTTTAAATGTTTTGTCCTTGATTTAAAGTCATGCCGCAGACATAGGGAGAAGGCTGTAAATTTATACGGGTGAACAAGCACAGTAATTCTGAAACAAAGGCATAATTATCTTTCTGCCTCCTTAAAAAAATGATCCATTATAGTTCATTTGATTCCATTGCTGCAGTACACATGGAAACCTCACTATAAAGAAGCCCAAGGGACTGTAACTTCACCATTATTTTTTTAATTGTGCTATCCCCACTGCTTTTCCACTGAAAACCAAAACTATCCACCAGATCTACAGTGAGAACTCAGACAGCTGTCAACTGTACTTGGGATTCCTCTGACATCCGCCAATCCTTTACCCATGGGAGCTATCTCCAAGTGCCTATTCTACTGCTTCAGTGAAATGTCTCCAGTTCAAGACAAGCAAAAGTCATTGAACAGACAGGTAGGTAACAGTCTGATGAGGACAGCAGTGACCACTAAGGGGTCATCCAAAGAAGTGCAGTAAAGACCAGGGGTAACTTGGCAGAATCAAACTTAAAATGTATTTTAACTCAAGCAGACAAGCTCTTCCCGATGCCTCACTTAGGAGTAGTCATGTGCAGTGGGACATGTCTGCCCTCTGACTGGAATGACTTGGTGAGAAGTAGAGCAGGCTCTCACATCATAGCACAGGCACTTTCACCTCAGGCTCCCCTTTGCCTGTTGGGGCCCATCTGTCTTCGGCTGTGGATTCTGCAAATTCCTACCCTTCATGTGAGGGCAACAACAAAAGGAGGAATTTCCCTAGAAAGAAGTAAGTGGTTGCATGTCCCATCTGCAGTGTCACATTCAATGCACAAATTAGAAGTATCAGAATTGTTCACGGTGTTACAGAAGACAGATTGAGAGGGGAGACACGACGTGTGGGAGTGTTGTTGGCTGACAAGGATGCAGGAAGGAAAAAGGGAGCAGGAACATCTGTGGATGATGTTTCTCCTTGGTTGCGAAGCTGTAAGATCTGGCGCAGCAGGGCCTTTCCTTCTTCTCTCGTCTGAAATTAATTTGTAGAAAACAGAACAATACACCTATGAATGGATGGTTTCTGGGTCAAATTCAGTACGTCAGCAGTGTAACTTAGTTTGTCATTCTGTAAGGCTACAAAGCCTACAAAGCTGTAAAAGCCATTCTCAATTATTTTTTTTTTCTGCTCCTTAGAAATGTTTAAGGTAAATCACTTTTTTTGTTTTAGTCCTTCCTTCTTTTACTCCTGATTGGTGTGTTCAGAACCATCAACCACTGAAGTTGTCTAAATATTCCAGGAAAAAGTAAATTGAGAAAACTTCAAATAAGGTGAATTCAGGTTGTAGAGAGCTCCAGGCAGCTTTGTCGAGGATAGGCCAAACACCCTGCACTCATGGTTAGTGTCTACTGCTATGCTGAAATTAAAAATCCCAAGCTGCCCACTTACAGAGTCGCAGAGTATGGAGTTGCACACAAAACCCAAGTATTATTATATTCTCTGCACTGTCTACACAGAGAAGATGAGAAAAAAGAAGTTTTAGAAGTACCACCACTCCACACTGTGTGGGAGTTTGTGACCATTCAACTACTTACTCACCACCAAGATTTTTAGCAGCCTTAAGACTGCCATATGAAGCTTCAAATTCTTTTACTTAGTGAATACCAATGAGATATAGTTCAGTTTCACCATCTACATCACATTGCATGACTTTTATCAACCATACCCAGCATGACTGATCAGGTATACATGCCACTATTCAGGATGTGACCTGTATGGCTGACAGCCCTCATTCCTTCATGAAAGATTCCTTCTACTCTGAGGGGAGCCAAGATCAAGGTCACAGATCCCTTAAGAAAGAAGCACCAAAGACTGCACAGCTACTCACATCATTGAAGGCACAGCATTTCTGAGCACATGCTGAAGCTTCGTCCCAAAGCTTACATTTGAAGTAGTACTGGGCCAGGTAACGAAATGCAGTGCTGACCTCCAGGTGCTCCACTACCTCCTACAGTGAGTAGGGTAAAAATCATCATCTGTAAGTGCTTTCCAAAGTAGTTCTACCCCATGTTTACTTCCTTTATTCCCAAGATATCAATCTTACCCCACAGGAATAGATATCCTGGATGTATTTGATGTAGCATTGAGCTGCCTGTTCAGATTCATTCAGCTGTTCATGCAACCTAGAAAAGGAGAAAAGTGGGTCACTGGAACAAGATTGCACTGTTGAAGACCTTCTTGGTCTAAGAGAAAATACCTGCTCATCCTGACCTAGACTAAAGCCAGGTCCTTTCCTTCAGAATTTGCAGAATATGCAACGTACTGCCCCTCTTAGAAAGAGACAATCCAGCTTGCTTTCATGCTGATAGACAAGGTGGCAGTCAGATAATGACTAGACAGCTAGAAGCAGTGACCTTTGTTTATTCTGTTGCGTTTTAAACCTTTCAACAGACCTTTGCCATTCTACTTACTTGCTATTTTCTCCAGTGCTCCTTCTTCCCTTGCTATAGCCCAAATTTGTACAGCAGTTTCACTTTTCACTTGCCCTTTTTTCCCCCTTCACTTTTCCCACTTTGTATTACTTCATCCCCACCAAAAAAATTAGTGCCAATGTCATAGTGTTTACACTAGACATTTGCCAATGTCACAGCCATATACTAGAAAGGAAAAATAAAATCAAACTACAATTGTGTACATCACCTACCGTGATGGGCTGCTTTTAAGTTGCAATACGACAAATACAATTGCTAGCACTGCCTGCTCAAATCACCTCAGGATTCTGAAGTCCTTTGCAACCCACATTATGCTATCATTCTCTCTAGTTATCCTGATGGAAACAAAGATAAAGCTGGACACTAAAATTTGCAGTCACTACAGCCTTAAAGATACCAATTCTTACACAGCTCTTTTTTTTACACTTGTTTACATTCTGTATTTTATCATTAGGTATCAAAGCGCAACTTGCATTTAACACAACCCTGACAGTTCAGTGAGGGTACATACTCACTTGGCGAGTTTCACAAGGGCCATTTTCTCCACATCTCCCACAGCATAAGCTCTCCAATAGCACTGTCAAGGAAGGAAAGTCAGTCAAGCAGGCCACAAAAATTACTCCAGCTCATGACTCCAGCATGCAAGTCAGAAACAAAAAATTATAGGACTTGTCAGCAATAGGGGCATGTATTTGTAGACAACTCCTTAGAGCTGCTCTAGTCACATTGCAGCAGTACTTCCCCAGCTGTAACTGCCAACGAGTTTAGGTAGCACTAGCTACATCATTTTGCTGCAATTTAACCCAGTGTTCTTGGAGACACCCTAAAGTCTTACACATCAGTTCTCACCTTCTTAGCTTCCACCAACTGATTGAGTTTCTCATAGCATTCTCCTAGAGCAACCAGCATACGAGAATCATTTGGTCTGTAAAAGATCAATTCTTCAGGTAGTTTAATGCACTGCCAGCTGATCTCAGGGTACGGGGAGGGTGGGGACAGGTGGTCAAGGGAAGAAAAATAATCTACATCTGGCAGTCTGTCATTCTTTAGCATAAAACATCACTCATACTCCTGACGAGTAATCCTCAACATTTAACTGAGGAAGCTTTTGTTAACAGTTAACTAACACAACTAAAAGCATTTGAAACATTGAGACTGCCCATATCACAAAGCATCTGTGTCTTTTTCCTCCTCTAACTTAGTTCTTGTATGTAAATTCCTTAGCCAGTATCAACCATGCAGAATGAAGACCAATAAACATGGCTCCATTCTCAACTCTTACCTGAGCTGGTGGGCCCGTCGGTAGTAGTAGAGACAGTAAAATGGCATTTTGAGGATTTCATAGGTTTGTCCCAAGCCATACCATGCTCTATAGTCCCTTTTGTTCACCTCTATTGCATGCCTGTCAAAGTAAAGGAGATTAACTAGAAAGTCAGTCAGGATCAAAACCGAGCACAGCACAACACTAAGAAAAAATAGAAGATACTATTTCAGAAGCAAACACCATTTTGTGCAGTACATGAGCTGTACCTATAAGCCTGGATAGCTGCAGATGTGTTCTTCATTTCCATATACTCATGTCCCATAAGTGTCCAGGCTCCTAGATAACGAGGATTCAGTTTCAAGGCCCTCTGGAAATAGAGTGCTGCTTTTTCATGCTGGGAACGCAAGCTATAATAATTTCCTAAAAGTAAAAGTCACAATATTTAAATAAATTTTAAAAACCCACAACCAACCAACGAAAAAAGCCAATATCAAGAGAGAAGTAGAAAAAAGGATGCAATGTGTATTATCTATTACCTCCTAGCAAATTATAGAGTCCTAATAAAGACAGAACTGATTCAAACCTCAAAACACCTAATTGCACTCTGTTCACCAGTGCTCTGGTCAATCCTTTTCCAGCTGTACCAATCAATTTATGATTCCATCCCCTTGTTATGTCATGACCTAACAAATTAATTTCCTGTTCCTGACACACAATTTTTTCCATTGGAGTTTGAAGATTATATAGGGATTTTCAAGTACATGGGTCTCCTTTCTACCCTGGTAATATTACAACAGCTTTCACAGAGAAATGATGGAAAGGGTACTCTGTCGTTTAGTTTGCTTTTTAGGCTGCCTGAATCCAGATTCACCAAGTGGTGATTTTGATTGCCTTGCTGGCTGATCACTTCCACAAGTGTTTCCAAGATTCCCTCACACAGCTGACAGACAGCAAAATAAGATGTAAAAATAATATGTAAAAGAACTGGCTCTCACCAATTACACAGCAGGTCTCAACACGGTACTTGTCTATCTCACAGAGATTATGAGCCAGGTAGCTCAACTCAGGCTTCATGCTCTAGTGGAACAAAAGATTAAAGGGATGACAGAGAGTACATTATGTTTTGAAAGAAAATGTAAGCAACTGGCAATGTATACAGTGCATCTCGTCCATGGAGTTGGAGTTGTATTCAGACAGGCCAGACAGCACCAGATGCTTTGCCAGTGTTTAACATATCTCCAACAAACACCATTACTATGGACAGGCCACACGAAGAGTGCTTACCCTAACATACAGCAAGTTGGAGAAAGTGTCCATGTTTTCTATCCTGTAAGGATCTTGTTTCCTCAGCTCATTAAAGATGGATAAAGCTTTGTCAATATCTGAAGAAAGAACAGCATATGGGACACTAACAACTATGAATGCCAAGTTTGCATTAAGAGGGTCATTTCTACATAGTGTCACTGACCTCTTATATTGTGGTAGGCAACTGCAATCTGAGAGATGATGTAAGTGCTTTTGGAAAATCCTGCATCAATGAGACTCTGATACTTCTGCAGAGCTTCCTCTATCAGCTGCAGCTCTGTATAAATGTGTGCAAGAAAGAACTCTTTCATCCATGTATCTGGCAAGGACAGGAACTTCAGCTAGCAAGAATCAAAGAAGAGCAAGAAGAAATGACAGTGAGAAGTATGCTACAAGCTACACGTGGCAAAGAACCCATTATCTTCCCTCCCATGACTCAGCAGATGGTCCTGAGGTAGGAGGCTTTCCTGCAGTCACTTTCTTAAACCCATTTGGTCCATGGAGGGAGAAATTGTCCTTAAATATGACATCACCTGGCTCTTGCTTCAGCGATTAAATTCAGAATTCCTTTGAAAAACTGCACTTTCTTCCTATGTTTGAACATCAATATCATAACGCTAATTTCAATGAACTATGTGAGCAGACTCAAAATTATATAATAAAAAATGCACTTTCCTTGTTCCACAAATTGGTAATACTCTCTTTTGCATCACTATTTTACATGGGGTTTTTTTTTAAGTACTGTTTTAAATAGTTAATCAGGCAGAATTTACTGAAGAATTCCAGAAGTGGACTCAAATTCCATGCAGAAAGAAAAATAATCTATTTTGGTTTTATATCCGAAGTTTGTTTCTTTGATACAATTCACCTCCTATGTGACTTTGTACATCATCATTTCAGTTTTGAAAATAGGGATTCTATATATCCTTTCAAGCTATCAAAAGTGCTCAGTAACTGAGAAATTAGAACAGATTAAGAAATATAAAAAAGGGAAGTCTCTTAGGAGGACCTTCTTTGTGTGACAAGGTGATAACCCTGGTGACAACTACTTCCAAAATACATGAATTAGAAATTTCTTAAACCACTTTGTGGATGAATGATAAGAAATTAGCCCTGCATGTATAAAGATTCTCAATCTACAGCATGGCAAGCAATTGAAGATAAAGAGGATTTAACAATATGATTTACAGCCATGGATTGCCTTGCCTGACAGGGTCTCATGGAATGAAGCAGTGGGCAACATCAACTTTGTGGCAACAGAAACACTGGTCACTGAATCAGACTAAACTCTTGAGATTTGTTACCACATCTTGGGATCACCAAAGTTTTACCATCTCTTTATCTGTAATCAAGTTGCAAAGTTCCAGCCAGGCTCCCCAATGCAAAGGCAGGACATGAGCAGCCTCAACAAACACATCTATTGCTTCTTTCACCAGGTCCAGTTTCCGCAGCACAACACCGTATCTGTAAAAAAAAAAAGTACCAGGTTGACAAGAATCATTAAATTCTGCATATCCACACAAATATATAAGAAATATATGCGGGCACTTACAGATAAAGGCCAAATCCATCCAGTTCCTGGGCCTTGTGTTTCTTGCTGAGCTCAACTCTCAATTCTCGTAGAGCTTCGTTTTTCACCTGTCCTTTTTCCAGAGGTCCTATGTGAAAAGAAAGTCACACAGCTCACTTTCAATAAGGAGTCTCACCACAGCAATCCAAAGTCTAGGGTACAATCAGAATTATCACTGACATCACATGAAGGATTCCCAGCCTGTATTTATTTTCCCCATTTTAAAGAAAATCACTTAGTCTGGTCAGTTTAAAAGGAGACCTAATAGATCAAAATCTGTAACCTGTAATTATACCAATGAATTGAAAAAAGATGAAAGAAATCATGTTACAGCAGACTGTTATCCAAAAAATTGAGGGGAAAGCCATAGACTCAAGACGAGTCACATGAAGTGTCAACAGAGAAAGCTTCATTATCTCATGAGTTTCTTGACACCACTTACCCAAACTATCAACTGTCTCATCATCCTTTTTCTTTTCCCCTGACTGTGGAAAGGAAAGAAAGATTACATTACAATTACATTACAATAGTGTATTTCCTATGTTTGCTGCAGCACTTGCAGCAGTGTGTAAGCTGAGTTTTCACAGACAGCACAACTCTGAACAGAACAGTCCTATTTTCCTTTACCCCAACATACACTTTGGACTTCAAGGTGGTCATTAGGAACAGAAAAAAGCAAAAAAATAAAATATACCAGGGAGGAGTACAAGGCAGAGGAGTTCAGTGCTAGGAGGTAACCGTTTTTCTACCTTACCAGGTATCTGGAGTACATGTACAAGAAGTAAGCTTTCTGGCTCTTGCAGCCCTGTAAAAAGTAGGCAGCCCTGTCATATTCTTTGAGATCAAAGTAAGACTTGGCCAACGTGTAGGCATCCAGATCACGAGCATCCTCCTGCAGGGACAACAGCAGTTTTAAGACCCAAGAAGCTATGACACACTTTAGTAAAATCATGGTTACAAATACAGCAATGAAATTGCTCCAAAATCTAAAGATCCATCTTTATAGATGAGTACTATCAGAAAACTTCCTCCATTCCCTCACATGATCCAATTCTAGAGTTCTCAAATAATGACTACAGACTATTTAGGAACATTTAAAATAAATGGTGAGATTCCAGAAACAAATTGTGGCAAGCTGCCAGGAGGCAAGGCTTAGCCATTCAATTAGTATGAAGGACCATAAACAATAAACCTGCTCAGGAATTCCATATAAAATCTGCTAACATCCAAGAGAACACTTCCTTGGTAAGTATACCTTGAAATACATTTATGACATACTACACTTCTATAATACACCAGCACAGGCACATACCTATGAGTTATACTGCATTCCTACACAGGTGGGAATGGAGACACAACATGTTTCTCTTGTGTCCTAATGAGCACAAGTTTAATGGCAAAACATAATCTGCATTAAAATAAATTTTGAGCTCAGTAAAGAGGAATAAAAATAAAGTAACATGCGTGTGATTTCAAATTTGGCCTACAGAATGCCCTCTTTAGGACACAGCAACAGATAATGCTTTCATCTGTGAAAGCACATTCAGCTGTGGCCCCGCTGAACACGTCATGGAAAGGATGTTCCCAGCATTACGGCAGGACTGGAGCTCAGCGCAGACTCCCACCCGGGGGATTCTGGAGACTGTAATCACGTATTTTCCCCCATTGTTGAGATTAAACAGCCCGCCCCCAAGAGCTGCAGCACCTTCTCCTGGAGCTCACAGCCTCTCCCCCCAGCACAGCCTGGGGCCGTACCTCGGTGAGCTCGGGGGGAGGCGGCAGCTCGTTCAGTGGCAGTGGCTCCAGGGCGAATGCAAGTTCAGCAGCCCTGAGGGAAAGAGAGCATCATAGTCATTGAATCATCAAGGCTGGAGAAGACCCGTGAGATCATTAAGTCCACCGTCAGCCCAGTGCTACCACTATAATCCCTAAACCACAACACCTAGCGCCAGATGCAGACATCTCTTAAGCACCTCCAAGGACTGTGGCTCTACCACCATCCTGCGAAACCTATTCAAGTGCCTGACCACCCGAACAATGAAAAAAAGCATTCCAATATCTTACTGAATCTGCCCTACCTCAAATTAAGGCCATTTCCTCCGGTCCCCTCCCAGCAGGTACGGCAGAAGAAACTGGCTCCCACCCTACCGCAACCTCCCTTCAGGGAGTCGCAGAAAATGACGAAGTACCTGCGAGCCTCCTTTTCTCGAGACTAAACAAACCTAGCTCCGTCTCGTCCTCCCTCCCGGCAGAGAACATGTTAGGCCGGGGTCCGCCGAGCCTGGGCCCGGCCAGCTGTGCCCGGCCCCGCTCACCACTTCCCGCTGTGCTGCAGCCCGCGCTCGCGGCTCCGCTCCGCCACGTTCAGCAGCTGCTTCTTGATCTCCCGCAGATCCGAGAAGTCGCCACCACCCGCCACCACCATTGCCGCCGCCGCCATCGCGCCAGCCCGACCAATCGCAGCCCCGTGCACTGCACCCCCGCCCGCCGGCCCGACCAATCACAGCCCCGTGCACTGCACCCCCGCCCGCCGGCCCGACCAATCACAGCCCCGTGCACTGCGCTCCCCGCCCCTATACTGAGTCACCTCCCTGGGCGAGTGCGATAGGCCTCGCCACCAATCCCAGACGCGCCCCTGAGCCGTGCCGTCTGATTGGCCGGCTTTGGAGGGCGCGCTCCGAAACTGTGCCGTCTGATTGGCCGGTTCTGCCGCGCGCGCTCCGGAGCCGTGCCGTCTGATTGGTCGGTTGTGCCTGGCGCGCGCTCCCCGCGGGGCCTCAGGCTCCGCTCCCGCCGCGGGACTCGACGCCGGTGGCGGTGAGGGTTCGAGGCGCTCCGACACCCGATAGCACCAGGCTTCCTAATTTCTCGTTTAGTTCTTAGCTGACAGGGGAAATGCTCATTATGTACCACCCTGCCCTCAAGTTCTAGTCTTCAAGATCAGTTGATTGTTTCTTAAGGACGTATTTCAATTTGCCTGTGTATAAATAAGACCTTCTCATTCAGTAGCATCTCAAAATTTTTACTCATATACTACTACTTCCTGTGCTAAAAAATGATAGTTTAAAAGCATTAATAGAGTCAATCGGTGTTTGATTCTAACAGGACAGAAAGTGAAGTACTTGCTTTGGGATGGTTGTGTGTCCTAGCCCAGCTATTGGGGCTGGAAGTTTCACTGGACTCGGCGATTTTATGCAGAAAGAAAATCGGGAACTAAAAAATTTTAATACTAGAAAATAACAAACGGTAAACCGAACAGTTTATACTGGACAAACCGGGGAAAATGGTACAGAGAGGCTACTTCCATCCCCGAAGGGCAAATGGACCAAAACAGGCGCTGGCCCATGGCAAGGGTATTTCTAAATTTAGAGGAGGGGCGGAATTAGGGCAGAGTTTGGGGAGGAGGTCCAATAGGGAAGAGGGATTAGGCATATTAAAATTATTGCAGCAAAAACGAACCAATGATAACAAGGGAAGCAGAGAATTTTCTGCCAATGATCAACATACTAGAACTGGAGGATTCTGGGGTGGTTTTATGCTCACCACTACGGCAGGGTTTTCCCACGGCCTTAACCTGTGGTCATCAGAACGTATCTTGGGTCTATGTCCAACAGTTGTGTTTCTCAGCTTTTTAAGCTGTTCCAGAAAAGTAAGGATATGCTTGTGTGGTCATGATGGGCTTGGAATGTCAATTTTAGTTACCAGTTTTTAAACAGAAGTGAGGAAATAGTGTGGAATTCCATTTTATATGTCATTTGCAACTTATACTTCTTGATGTTTTCTTCTTCTGATGGTAAGGGCAATAAATATTCTTTAGCATGAAAGTGTTCTTCATAATCACATTTATTGCAGAAATTACTTGAACCAGAGGATGCAGTGTTTGAACTGGCAGCAAGTTCACTGGTCATGAAAGGAGTGTCACTGCTGAGTATGGTGTCATTGTACTTGATTCGTTATTATGGTAAGAAAAGATTTTTGATTTTTTGATGAGCTGTGAATGTCACTAACTCTTCTTACATTGACTCCAGTCTAAAGTGTAAGGCTACCACTGGCCTTCATTTTATTGATGATAACTTGAAGGTTGTGTTGGTCTAGAACCTTTTCATCTGGAGTCACCTGCTGAAATTAAAGTTGCTCTACAAAGGTTTACAGAGATAGGAAATGCCCAGTTTGTTGTTAAAGTGGGAAATGATGAGTTATTTATAGACTTCCACAAAGACTTCCATATAGGCTTACAGGTCTTTCAAATAAACAAAGCCAATTAGGCCATTATTTGAAGTATAATTTTAGCATTATGTAGGTTTTTCCCTCTCTTAATTTTAGCCAAATGTGTGGCAAGTTCAGTTGTAGCTTTGACAGAAGGTACTTCTATTACTCTGCCAGCCCATATATCCAAAATGTAAATAAAAACTTTTTTGTTGTAACTACACAGATGGGTCTAGTCAATACAATATCTCATTCACTCTCTTTTTTTGCCCCATCCCAAAACACATGTGAAAAGAGACTTGGAATTTTTTTCTGATGATGAATTTTTGTTGTACTTACCATCTCTTTTATGTTCTCCATATGAAGGGATCAGCTATTACTGTTCTATGCTCCAAAATGTTGTATTTGATATTTGTTTGATAATTACATTGGTCCATTAGTTGGACTCAATGATCTGAGAACTCTTATCCTATAATCTAAATGATTATTTGAGTCTCTACTGATTTCAATTTAAGGGTGTTCGGTTTTTACATGAATACAAAGATATTTAAAGAAATTTATATGTGTGTGTGAGGTCCATGAAGTCATTTTATTAAGGTCTGTTTATCTTCAGTTTTGGGCCCACTGGGTATCGTGTGCTGTTTTCCCAACGGAAACTGTGACAATATGTTTGAAGTGAGATCTCAATACAAAATATGGAACCTGCTGCAAAAATGCACAAAGAGCTGTTTGTCTTCTTGCTGAAATCGAGGCAAAATACCCTTTGTGTCACGCTCCTGGTGTGTGAGCCCGGGGCAGCTGTGATCCAGCTGTTCATATGACTGCTCGTCTCGCAGAACAGTGTTTCTGGCAGCTGTGACATACTGAGCTGTTCGGTGAGAAAACGTATTTAATTCTTGGTGCCTAACCAGACGGATTTGAGTCCCTGGAGCAGTTATCAGCTGCCGGAATCAGTATTTGTGGTTGCAGCTGCTCAGCAGGAGATGGCGCTTTGCGCTCGCAAAGCAGCGAGAAGAGGGTGAAAGGAAGGTTCGCGTTGGCCGAGCTCAAAAATTCAATTGCTTAATACTTGCTTCATAATGAGAACTCCTAATTAATTCTTCCTGTCATTCCACTCTGTAATAGACGGGTCTGAAGTGACACTCGAAGCTGGCTTTTAGAGCCAGGAGACTAATTAAATCCTCTGTGCATGAAAGCAGTATCTTGGGGAAATACAGATTAACTGAGCGGTACTAACTGGGTGCTAGGAAGAGGGGAACTTGTGCCCCATGGTATCGCACAGCTGCCTGGATAAGATTGTCCCCAGTCCCTCAGAGAAACACGTTGACGCAAACAAGGAAGGTGGGTGATGGAAGGGTGGTAATGATGTCCATGATACCAATGGGTTGTGTAGGTGCTTTAAAAGGAATTTTGTTTTTCAGAGTTGAGATCTTCAAATGTACAGCTGATCCTCGATGAAATCCTGTGTAAGTGGTCTTTACCGGGTGAAGTGTCTTGCCAATACAGTTAGTCTCATCTGTTGACAGTCAGAGAATTTAACTTCTTTATCATGATGCTGTAAAACTGCTTTTAAACTTTTGTAAAGATCAACTATGATTACAGTTTCTTGTATAATTTTACACTGAGAAGTCTGATGTGATAAGTACTTCTTTTTTACTATTGGTATTCTCCATTTAGCATAGTTAACACATAGTTAACAACTCCCACTTTTTCTTTTTGTAGTCTGCTGGGACATCATTAATGTTAAAACTTGGAAACCATGTGACCCTAAACTATGAGGGAAACCATTTATACTTGATTTAAATTGAGACAGAAGAATAAATTTGCACCAACTGGAGATAGTTTCAAAGGGCAGGAGACCTGAATTCCAGGAAATCTGCCTATGACTCAATTAATACAGCATGATGACATCAGAGTAGCCTATTGTTTAGTAAATAATATCATTCCCCCGCCCTTGTTCAGATCTCAGTTGTTTTCTTGGGAGGTTAATTGAGATGAAGTGACTTAAAATGCCTCTGAGGGCTGTAGCCTAATGCAGCAAAAGTGTTTATTGTGCCTGAATCACTTCTCCATATCTGAAAAATTCATTGCCTCATGCCATATATTTTCTAGTTTTGAGAGATTTGATTTAATTGCAGCTTTTGATGAGCTTTTTGATGAGTAGTAGTTAGGCGTGCATATCATATCTCAGCATATTATGCTTCAAAAACCAGCATGCACCATTTCCTTAGCATATTGCCCACTCTGGATATCACAGTGAGATTGTAAAGAATCATGCAGATACTTAGTATTCTGTTATTCCAAAAATATTGTTGCTAAACTACAGTTCCCCATTTAATGGAGCATGGGTGTGCTCCCTTTTCAGGAGACCAAGAAATTTGTTTTCACCAGTTGTCAAAATTATGGTTAGGCTGGATGTTAGGAACTAGGAGTTTGTTTGATTGGGTTGCATTTAGTGTGTGGCTGTGCATCCTTGGAGTCATGGAGGAGAAGGGAGTCTGGAGATGATCCGAGGGGCAGTGATCATTTTGCCGAGTGTTCAGCTGGAATCTGCAATTGCTGAGCAGCCTGGGCAGTGCTAAGGTCCTGCAGCCTGTGGCTGCACAGCTGTCTGACACAAGTGTGGGTGTGTGCTGAGCAGGTTAGTCTACACCTATCATCCTCCCTTCAGTGCTAATGGCTGTGTACCTAGGCAGTAATGAAAAATTAATTTGGTTTCAAATCCATTGCGGTTTTTTCTTGGGGCCACTGAAGTCAAGAGTGAGGCAAGTGGATTTGGAAAGGCCAGAACTACCCCTTTTGTTATTGGTGAAATCTTATGCTGGAATAAATAGAAATTATTGATATGCAGTGATTTTTTCCTTTCCCTATCCTCCCTCTAAATAGCGCTCTGGTAAAAAAAAAGGTAAAAAAGCTGCTAGTAGTTTCTTTATGTGTGAGCTTTGTTACTGAGCAAGTCAGAGCAGATTTCTAATGTCAGGAAATTAAGAAGTTCTTTCTGCAAAATCCTTACTTATATTTGGTCTGTCCAGGCACTTCCCCCCCTCCCCTTTTCATTATACTTGCTCTCCATTTCAGAAAAGAGGAGGATGTTTTATGGTGAACAGCAATCCATTACTATGTTTTAAGGCAGTACCATTTTATACAGTTTTGACCTTGCAAAATAACTGAATGCCTGGCATCCACAGCTCTTCCTGATTGCAAGAGGAGACTTATGGTTACTCAGTGCAACACAAAATCAGAATGCTTGGTAGCATTTCCATTTTGCATCAGTGTTACCGAGAGGATATATTTAATAGGAAGGATGTCATCATCAACTTGATCTTTTAACATAAAACACGTTTCTTTAATGTTCTTTTCAACGTTAGTGTTAATATTTTCTGCATACTGGATCAATGAAAAAGTGATTTATTTAAACAATTACTATAAAACCAGTGAATCTCCAGAAAATAATGTTCTGACTGTTTTCTGCAGAACAGGTCCTGTGAGGCAAATGAAGGCATAGTGCAAAGTAGAGCTGTATGTACTGGAGAACAAAAACAAAACAGAGGTGGATAGCTGTCAAAAGCGTGTGGCTAACATCTTCACAAATATGCTGAAGATGTTGCTACTCTGGATACCTTTGTAGAATTTATCTTGACAAAGGGCTTGTCTTGGCAGCTATAGACAGCTTATGAAAGTTGATGAGCATCATCATCACTGCTCAAGAGCAGAAATCCTAACTAATGTCTGAGGAAGATGATAAAGTGAAGGGAGTCACCCATGTTTGGTTTGGATTTTATTTGCCTTTTTTCTTTCGTTGGTTGCTTTTGTTTTGGTTTGGGTTTTTTTGGTTTTGTTTTGTTTTGTTTTGTTTTGTTTTTTGTTTGAGAGGTTTTTTAATAGCCAGAGTAAGTAGAAGTTCAGCAGGTGAGTAAATGAAGGATAGTTGAAGAGTTCATGAAAAAGAACTCTTGGGTTGTGCGTTGTCCTTTACGCGTATGGGAAAAAAACTAGTATGTGATAGGAAGAAACTTGTCTAAAACAAAGTACTTCAGAAGGCTTTTTGGACTACTACAAAAACCTTCTTCATTTGTGAAATATTTCTGGTTCATCATCTTTATGGCTCTTTGTGGGACTCTTTGGAGTAGGTCTGTGTCTCCGCTGTACTGGGGAGATCAAACCTGGACACAGCACTCCAGGTGTGGCTTCACCAGTGCTGAGCAGAGGACCAGGATCATCTCCCTCGACCTGCTGGCAATGCTCTTCCTAATGCATCCCACCCCAGTTGCAGCAGGGACAGCCTGATCCTGATCAAGCAGGACCTTGGTCCTTTTCTGCAATGCAGCTTCCTAGCTGGGTGGCCCCCAGCATAAATTGGTGCATGTATTAAGAAAGTAATTTTCTTTCTGCTTCATAGGTCTGTTGTTAGAATTAAGTTTAAAGTGTCTTTTAGCAGGTTGTTTTCTACTGTTATGGTGTTAAAATGAATTTTAATAAATTTTTCAGTATAGTTGTGGTGGCT
Source organism: Luscinia megarhynchos (assembly GCA_034336665.1). Classification (NCBI taxonomy): domain Eukaryota; kingdom Metazoa; phylum Chordata; class Aves; order Passeriformes; family Muscicapidae; genus Luscinia; species Luscinia megarhynchos. The sequence goes on along the minus strand of CM067576.1, from coordinate 125,425 downwards.
CCTGAAATTTCACCAGTTCCTTCAGAACACAATGATTTGCAAGCCTTGCTCAAGTGAAGAATTTCTGAGGACATCATGAGTATCCAAGTAAACAGCAGTTCTAGATTGCAAGGCTTTTTTAACCTGTGCTAATTAGATTAAAATTGCTAACTTGTTAACTGAAGTGTACTGATCTGGATGGAAGATAAAGTAGTGTGCATGTAGACTTCTACCATGTTTATAAGTTGCTGCAAAAGTGTTTCCCATTGTCACTGGATCTGATACAAATGCAAAATTTATTTCCTTGTTGTATCAGTGTACCATACTAGACATCCTGAGGAAAATTACATTAAGTATTTCTAAACTATGTTCTGCACATGATTGACTTCATTTTCTTTATTCAAGAGTGATGCTGTTCTGAAACATGATTTAGTGTATCTAAATTGTCTGGTGCTAGCTGCATTATGATGTATTAGAAAGTCCAAAAAACCCAATAGTCACTTCCGTGACAGCTTGTTTCCTATGAATTTTCCACAGGTCAACAGAAATTGAGATAATAAGGACTTACAGTTTAACTTTGACACTGATATGGTTAGTGCTACCTCTAGCCTTTGAAGTATTTATTTTCTGTAATTCATACTTTTAAACTATTTCTGAGAGAGTTTTGTGAATTTTGTCTAGATGCCCAGGCTGTTAAAGTATTTTAAACTTGTGTAAGGATTATGTCTTTTTTCCTATCTTTTAAGAGCAGAAAATATAAAATCCCCACAAAACCCATCTATAATGGAGATACAATATAAGGGAATATGTGGGGATGTTTTTCATAAAAGTAAATTGCTTTTTTATCATCATGAATAGTTGGGATGAATCCCAGTAACCAAAGTGTATATCAAAATACAACATTACAGCAATTCCTGGTAACTGCCTTGGTTCAGGAAAGAAAAATACCACTTTATGTAGGTTTGGTCCCAGTGGCTCATGATTTACTGCTTATCCTCATTCTGTGTTGACATCATCTGGAACACCTTTACGGCACTTGAGGCCATCTCTTCCAAGGTTGCATAGTGTCATTTGGTCAGATGACTGAAATCATTAAGTTAATAGTGATTTACACTACTACAGCATCCTCTCTGTAAGATATCCTTTCATTTGCTGAAGGAAGGCAGCTGAACATACACACTCCTCTCATCTGTTATTACTAAAAGCAAAGCAGGTTAGCTTAAATCACCATGGTGTTTCAGTGGGCTAGAAATATATAGCCATTTGAAGGATACTCATGTTTCAAAATTGCTCAATATTTGTCCCAAGTCATCTTCCCACACTGCTGTTGCACTGTTAAGGGAGAGGAGTAAGAAGATTCTGTATTGAAAGGCAGAGGAGGCTCTTCATGCTCACTGAATCAATGCTTTCTGCCTAACTAAAGACTGAACCTAAATCAAGTGTCTGTGTTGCTGCTTAGTAAATTGAATTTCTTCTAGTAGTTTCACTTCAGAAAATGTTGGTGTCCTATCCTCCTTCAACCTCTTGGCCACTCCAAAGAAGCAAGCTACAAGAGGTATGTTGGTACCTAGCTCATATGATTAATTCAGTTCTACACACATATCAAATCAGTAACTAGCAAAGAAAGGTCCAAGGAAGACTGAGTCTGAGAGTTTTCAGGGAGTGACAGGTACAATAAGCAGGGATGATTGGACTGAATCCAGACAGTTTATAAATGGAGAAGTCAGCACTGGTAGCATGTCACAAGAGTGTAAGCACGAGATTTATTCAAGGAATATTTAATTAAAGAGGAAGGTAATGGAAGATACAGTGTATAGCACTTCCATTACAGAAAGTACTAGATTGCTTAGATGATTTATTACTGGGGAGAAATAATGGCTTCATGTTTTTTTCCAAGGCAAAGAGTGAAGTGATATGACATTTTAAAGCTAACACACAGATTGCATTGATATAAACTTAAGAATTTTCTCTGAGTACTGTCCTTCTGTAGATCTGCTTGTTTTGGATCTTGTTAGATAAAACATTTCAGAGGAAATATTTGATTTGTTTTGCAACATCCACTTTACGGCACAGAAAATTTGTAATGTAACTGCTGTATGCTGCCTTTAAAGATTAAAAAAAAGAACCAGGAAAAATAACTTCCTGGTTAGGGAACCAAGACAGTGTTGCTGCAGAATGGGAAATGGTTTCAATTTTTGTCGTCAGAAATGTATGCTGCAACGTGTAGTGTGCCATGTCAAATCTCATACCAGTTACAGGAGTTCTCACTTGAGTATTTTGCATTTGCTGATTTCAATTTAGATTGGTATTCTCTGCAGAGGTGTTAAACACAGAGTAAAAACTGTTGGTCTGGTATGACTGATGGGCTCTTGTGTAATAAATCCTAGCACTGAAATGGCAAAAACTGGTGAATCTGCTGTTGCCAGTATGGAGGCTGCTGCGTTTTACAGGATGGAGCAGCTGTATGTAAAGATGCTTTTCAGCCACTCTTAAGGTAGCTGTGAAAATAATACTATTAATACATGTTGGAAAACCAGTGAGGTTTTAATAGAAGTAAATGTGCTTTTCCAGCCTGTGGGCTGACTGTCCCATTTGGGAAGGCATCTATGTTAATCTGACATCTTGTTTAGCACTGATAACACTAGAGAGTCCAATTAAAATATTTCAAGAAGACATCCCCATACAAGACTACACGAGACTACACTGATTGTCCACTAATGTGTATTGAATTTTAGCTAAATACAGCCCTGGGTGCTGTGCTGGAAAGCAGGAAAGCTTGCTGTTCAAGCTCTTAATTCCTTTTATATTGATTTGGCTGCTAATGATAGAGCCTTCTACTCTAATTAACTGACATCTGCATTAGGCTGAAAAAGAGCCCCCTGCTTGAAGCTGTCCACTTGTTTGTGTTATGAAATGTGTCCTTCTGTTATATTTTGCCCAGATTAGGTCAGTCTGTGCAAAATAGACCGTCTAAAGGATTGACTTTATTTTTAAATTGTAAAGCAAGATTATCTTTCTGCTGTCTCCATTTCTGCCTGTTTTTCCAGGGCATATTTTGCTGGGAAGCCTGTCCAGAACTGGTTCACTGACTGGGTGCTTTTCTAAACTTTTGTTCCCCAGGGACTATTAGCTCCTTTGACTGATATGAGGCTGCCAAGAAAGGTGTAAATTGAGATAAAGATGGGCTAGGAAGACCTGAGGATAATGGGTCATTTTGTATGGTTTAGGTTATGAAACAACTGAGATGTAAGGGACTTAAATCAAGCTAAAAACATTGCTAGATTGGAATAGGCAATCTGCTTATGAAACCATAATTTCATAATTGCCAAAACTACAAACCACCAGTTCTCAGTTTGAGAAATTTTGATGTCAACGTATGAAAAAAATAAAATACATGGTTTTTTACATCACTTAATAAGTTCAAGACACTAGTTTGCAGAAGCTCATCATGAGCAGGTCTTTGGCTTCATTATGCGTGCTGTTGCCATGTATGTGTTTGCCCATTTTTCTTTAGGAGAAGGTTAGAAGTCTCAGGAAAAAGTAGGTGAAGTCAGTATTCTCTCACTTTTTTACCTTTGTAGAAGCTTCAAACCCAGTGACAGGTGCTGCAGGAAGCTGCTTTCTCTTGCTGTGGGGACTGTAGCATCTCTCATGACAGCTGAAGAAGAAAAATTAAAACCATACATTACAGTCAGTCTTGGAAATACCTTAACATAGGCAACTGGAATCTGAATTGAAAAGTTCATGCTTGAAAATCTGAATTAAATACAGACTCAGATGGCTGAGCAATACTATGCTACGATGAGTGATAGCAGGACTCCTGGTGACAGCTGCTAACTGAGATCAGTCAAAAGCAAATGAAAAATAGACTAGTAAATCGATCAACTCATCATTTTTTTCCATTTCATTACCATTTTATTGTGCCTGATTTACCAGATGGAAGATGTAACTCAATGATGCTTGAGAAGAGAGGCAAAGCTTGAGCTCTCAGTGTTAGCATTTCAACCTTGTAGAGGGACTACTGTGTCCTACGTAGTATGAATAAAACAACTCAGATATTACTCCAAATATTATAGTAAATTGCTTCATGACAAGTCATAATCTTTCTCTCAGGGGCTTTCTGTTTTCAAAATGTATATAAAACTGACATTTTCACTGTGATTTGTGGTTCTGTATTAGTTTCATTTACACTGTGATTTGTATTTGCATATTAAAAATGAAGTGTTCAGTGCATAACAGAGCTTCTGTTGAGATAACACTCCAGCTTCCAGTTAGGAGTAGAATAGCAATTGGTTGTGTAGTGTATTTGTGGAACTGGATTCCTTGTGCATTAAAATTTTTGCACAAGAGCGCATTGAAATTGAGAAAAAAAGATGGGAAATCTCTTAGCTGATTTCTGCTAGAACTATCCTAACAGGTGCACATACTCTGATTTGGAATGATGGGTGTGAAATCCAAAGAGCTTGTGGCTGGAAGAATTAGCTGCTAATCTCACATTTCTACAGAAAGACCAGCAATTCCTGTTTTGTAGCCCTGAAAATATAATGGAGCCCTGGGGATCATTGACAAAACAAGCTTCTTAGAGCCACTAGCACTTAGCAAAATTGACTTCAGTTAATCAAAAGATTCTTTAGGGAGAGGAGAAAAAAAAGGAAGAAGCTGATGGTTTGGAAAGCTGGAGAAAAGTAACTGTATGCAGATGGTTAAAGAAATTTCAGTTTCTTGCAGTGAAGCTCAGTGACCTATAATATCAGTATCTAATGGGCAAACTTACATTGAAGATAAAGTAATTTAAGTACTAGACTGGTGGGGAGAAAAAGGTGAAAGAGAGGAGAGTACAGTGGCACTTTGCTCAGCCTGTGTGGACATAGACCCACTGACCACAACTCTTTGGTTGCATCCATCCAGCCAATTCCTTGTCCACCAATTTGTCCACTCTTCAAACTTCTATCTCTTCAATTTGGAGATAAGGATGCTGTGTGATTTACTAATCAATTTTGAGTCAGCCATATTATCAGTAGAACACTTCTCAATCTTTTTACAGTTATCTCTGTATATAAATAATCTTCTCTAGTGTTCTCAGGCTCACTAGCAATTCTTCTTGCAAAGTGCTTCTAGAGGGTCCAGTCCATACCTCTTTGCTCTTCAAGCATCTCATGGTGTGAACTCTGTGAAGCAGAGGCAAAAGATGATTTTCTCTGCATCAGGATAAGTGATTTGAATGTTGCTTAATAAATGTTGTCATCTGATAGGGGGAGGGACAGCTGAATCACATGCCTTACAGGAAAACAGGTGGGACCAATGGGAAGAAAGATGATCCAAAAATCACACAATTTTTTGTGTTAGCTTAATGTCTGATTGTTCTGCCTAAAGGTAAAGACATAGTTATCAGAACCATTTATCAGGTACATCATTTTAGTATAAACTTGTTTAAAAAAGGGTAGAGCCCCTTTTTCATCTTAATTAGACAGTAACTCATTGATTCCAAGCGGGCCTTCATTTTCTAATTATTTAGTACATAATGTCATTAAACATCTTGGAGTGGACAGGATTGCTCTAAAAGCTTTAGTTCCAGAGCTCTAATATTAGGCTTTTGGCATTCATCCCTGTGTGTGAAAAGCAGTCCGTTTGTTTACCAGGAATTTAGATTCCCATTACTGGGGGAATTAGCAGTGAGCTATTAGTCTGATTCAAGCACTTAACAATTGCTGATCATCTCCTCCTAGCTTGGGGATAATGGAGGTGATCAGCTGTAAATGGAAAGTATGTGGGGCTATTTTCATGGAGGCACTTGGAGAAAGTGCAGCATCCCCTGACCTCTGCTAACCCTGGGGTTTGCAAGAAACCCAAACACCAAGTCACTTCCTGGAGGAGAGCTAATCACCTATCAGAAGAGCTTCCATTAGAGACTAACCAAGCTCAGCCTCAACCGACCCTGCCTCAAATGAAAAAAGGTTCAGCCGCCAAGTCCCTGGGGAACAAGTGATTAGCCTTTGATTCTATTTACCAGGATCTGTTTCAGTGGGGGAAGCAGCTGTGGAATGGCTGTGGGTTGTGATTCCATAGCAGTGCTGAACCATCCTGTGGTGCTCAGTAGTGCTGATTGGCTTCCTCTTGCTCTACTGTTGTCCCCAGAAGCTTTGCCTGGTTTATGAACACCTCAAAGATTACTTTGACAATTCTCCTTTATATTCTTGTATAGAGTTGCCTACCATTTCGGCAAATAGAGTGACATGATTTTTAGGATGTATTGAAAAAGGTACTTTGATTCTTTATATGAAGAATGCTAAACCTGTAGCCCTTTCCTATCAACTGAAAATTACTTTTTATTGGCAGCTGATTTTGAGAGGTGTGCCAGGGATCTGTAGCCAGGAATCACTGTTTGAACCCAACAGTGCTTTAGCTTTTTGTCATCTGCAGTAACATATTGTTGCCCCTTCTAAAAGGAAAGCTGCAGCCACTTGATCCTTACTACAACAAAGGCGTTTCTTGGAGGCAGTGGGAATGATTTGAATGAGGCAAGGACACTAATTTTGGACTTGCAAAATCAAGGTTTATCTCTGGCATTATCTTGCTTATGACCTCGGGCAAGAAATGTGAATTGCTTCTCCCACTTGTCACAAGAAACAAGTTATCTAACAGTTGGCTGAGCTCACTGCTGGAGGACTATATGAATGCCCTTTGTAAATGCTACATTAGATCATGTTAAGAGATCTAAGGCTCTATAAGAGTTCTAGAAACCACATCTGAAGTACCTGACAGTGAGTGATATCTCTAAGTTTTCAAGATTGCTCTTGTAAGAGATTCTAACTCTGTTCTTAACATTTCTGTTCCATAATGCCTCCATCAGTGGAGACAAGAAGTGTAGCTTCTATGAAATACAAAGGAAGGCAGGAGACTTCTAGAGTTGCAAGATAAATTTTATTAGTCAGACCTCGCATTATTTTACTCCTTAAAAAATAATCTACATTACAGTAATTACAAGGTTCCCTCCTTGTATATGCTTGCTAAATGCTTATTGTTAAGACTGTCTGGATAGAGAGTTTTTATTCGATTATTTTTGTGTTTTGTGGATTATCTTTTGTGATACCACAGGTGCTCACAGGATGTAATTTTCAAGCTGAGGGGGGGTTGTTAATTGCCCTGTAGTATGGTTAGTAAGCTGTTCTGAATGGATTTAGGAAATGTGTCAGTCTTGGAACATTAGTTGTGCTGACAAAACTGAATTGATAGTGATACTGGCATGGTATTTCTAGTAGCAGTTAAGTTGTGTATGCATATATGCTGTGTAGTTGAATAACTGTGATATTTGGAGATCAGGTGTTAGAAAAGTCTAAGTCAAAATGGGTTTGTACTCCCAACAGTGTGAGTACCTATGAATCAAGATGTAGTTAGAAGTGAATTTTACTTGCAGTTATTGATGAACAAGCTAAGAGGCGGCTGTTTATATAAAGGTGCATGAAAAAGGGACACAGAACATTTGGGGAAAAAACCTACAAACTAACATGTTTTGCTTCAATTTCAGTCTACAGCATTATTTGTCCAAGTGTCAAGCATTTTCCTGTACAATCCAGTATATGACAGAAGACTGAAATTGCAATAAATAACCTTCTTAGTAGAGATTTAGTGCCCTAAACATGAACAAGAAAATGCTAATCCCCTTTTCCATATCAATCTGTCTTACAGCACTAAATTTGGGAAAGAGGAAAGATCACAGCGCAGATGAGTGGAAGATCAATGCAGGACATTGTGTACCAGTGTGTGTGGTACAGATCACTCAGAAATCTACTCCATTATTCTCACAAATAGTCTCTCTGTTATTTGGAATAGTGGAAAGAATAACATTTTCTTCTTCCCTGTCATTCTCCATTAACTTCCAGAGATGACAGATGCTACTACATTACAGTCAAGAGTCTTGACACATTCTAAGTCCCACCATATGGAGGATGGTCTAATGTAGATACTATATTAGGGTTATATGGACTCTGTTTTTATTAACTAATGGTGGCAAACATGTGGAAACATGTGTTTGCTCCAAATAGCCATATTTCAGTAGGTAATGAGAAATACCAGCATTATTATTTCTGTTTAGGAAGATATATTCATTCCTACTGCATGCAAATGAGACATTGCTTCTCTGTGTGACAGAGGAGATGATGCTGCTGCATGCATGATTTCTTTGCTCTACCTGCCTAGAAGATAAACAGAAGTCTGGAATTGGAAATATTACCACTGCAGAAGGATAATTACTTTTAATACACACAACGATGTAAGATTCTGTAATAAGGTGTCTGACAGTGACTGGGAACCATAGCATATTACCTAGCTGGTGCTTCCCTGGCAACAGATAAAACACAGGATAAAAAGAAATACTCAGTTATTCTGCCTCTGTTCAGGATTGTAATCTTGTTTGGATGTGTATAGTATTGTTCAGATCTGCTGCCTCTCAGGATGAGCAACGGGCTCTATACATGAGCATGGAGGACCTGTTTTGAGCTGAGTTTCTGGCTATTTGAAAATGTAGGCTGACTGGTGAGGCAACTCTTGCACACAATTGATTGTAGACTGTTAACCTATGCTCAGAAATCAATATTCACTTAACACCACATTTTAACAGACAAACGCAGTACAAACTAACAGCAGTTACACAGCGCACACATTTAACATTCAGAATAAACAGGTCATGAAATAGTGCTTGGCAGAGGAGGAAGATGGGGCAGGTGGCTGGAAGAGAACAATGGTAACTTGAATATGTGGACAGGTACAAGGTCAATGCACCTTCAATGAGCCAAAAGCATTCTCTAAGGGTTATGGAGATAAGCCTAAATCTACTGAAGTTAAGCACTGTTTATCTTGAACAACAAAGCCCAACTGTGTCACTAGCCATGATAATGGATTATGTATATGTTGAAGGGACAAAACACAATGGAGCATAAACTCTAGTATAGTGTTCTTGATCTGGACTGGTATTTTTCATATACTTGAAAGAATGGATTTGAAAAGGGAACTGAAAGTAATCCAGAGACGGTGTTTACTAGGGACTTCATGTGTATGTTTATTGAGCTTTACTTGCAACCCACCCTGAAGCACAGGCTTCTTGATTTTAGATGATAAGCTCTACTCTATGCCCTCAGAGGCTTGAGAAGTGGATACCAACAAAACTCATTAAGTGGAACAAGTCCAGTGCAAGGTCCCACATCTGGTTTGCGACAACCCCCAACATCAGCCAAGAGTGGGGGAGTGAATGGATTGAGAGCAGCCCTGCAGGAAAGGACTTGGAGACATGGCTACATGGAAAACTAGACATGAGTCAGTAAAATGCACTTGCAGCCCAGAAAGCCATCCTGCAGCCTGGGCTACATAAAAAGAAGCGTGGCCAGCAGGCTGAGAGGCGATTCTTCCCCTCTGCCCCACCTCACCTCTGCACCTGGAGTTCAGCCTTCAACTCTGGTGTGCCCAGTACATGACTGACATGGACCTGCTCAAGCAGGTTCAGACAAGGCCATGAAAATTATCAGAGGGCTGGAATTCCTCTCCTATGAAGAAGGGCTGAGACAGTTGATGTGGACTGGCCTGGAGAAGAGAAGGCTCTGTGGAGACCTTGTTGTGGCTTTTCAATACATCAGGGGAGATGATAAGCAAAGAGGGACACTTTTGACCAGGGCCTCTAGGGACAGGATATGGAACAACGATTTTCAACTGAAAGAGGGTATGTTTAGGTTGAATATTAGGAAAAAACTATTCCCTGTGAGGGTGGTGAGGCAACCTGGTCTAGTGGAAAGTGGTCCCTGCCCATAGCATAGGGCTGGAGCTAAATGATTTTGTAAGGTCCCTTCAACCCCAAACCATTCAATGATTGTATGCCTGAGGAGGAGCTCCAGAAGGTGGGGTGGTCAGAGACACTGTCAGGTCATCCCTACAGTCAGAAACCAAACCCTGCACAAGTTCTGAAAGAAATCAGACCTTTGATTGAACCTATTAAGCTGGAACATTAGCCTGTTATTCAGAATGTGTACACAGCAGAAGCCATGGTGAGAACCGTACCTGCAGAGGGGAAAGCAGGGTGCGAGTATGTGGGAGGCTTCCAGTGATTGCTGTTCTGGGTTAAGGCAATTCCTCTTGTCTGAAAGCCTTCCGTTTCCCAAAGGGAAATCTGTATTGGGACATGCCTAGATATGGAATAATATTAATAATATGGGAAAGAAAGATTCCATTTATGCCACATTAATGTGGGCTCAGCAACAGGGGCAGGAACAGAGCCAGACAAGGCCAGGAAGTAGCAGCTCCAGAATATACAGAGGACGCCTTAGGCATACTGCTCTGTTTGGAGCTGTCTCGCTGTGTCTTCCTTTCAGCCACCTAGGAAATAAAAAGAAGGGATGAATCCCAGTTAGACACATTTCTGCTCAGACTTCTCGCTGCAGAACCTCTAGTTCTGAGCACTAATGTGAGACTATTGAAACTGCTTTTGGCCAGACATGCAGCCTCCTATTTCTGCTTGTCTGTGGAAGGAGTAACTTACGGTAGAGTAGTCCAGTGTTCTGCATGCACATGGCATCCCTTGGTTTGATGTCCAAAGTCATGTATTTCCAGATCCAAGGTTTTTCAACTACTGTCTCTAGGCTATTTGACTCGCTGCTTTGTGAAGGCAACAAAGCATTGCGTACCTGGGACATTGCTGAAGAGAGAGATGTGCTGGCACTGTCTCCTTGGAAGCTTAGGGAAGATGAATAAAATAAGTCTTCCTGTCTTTCTAGAGCTCTCTGCTTCAGGTGCATTTGAGACCAAATGGTATTTTCTGCAAACAGAAGTAAAGTAAGAGTCTTACTGTGCTTTTCTTGTGCACACTTGGAATCTAGTGAACAGAAGTCTATAGAAGCTATTTTAGGAAAGGCACTCACAGGTTGTGTGGCTTTGATTTAGAAAATACGTATTCTCGGTTTCGTGAATGGCCTGTCAGTTTGTGGGTTTACTTGTAAGATTGAGCAGACTGCAAAAACAGTTTGAACTGTACTTGAAGACTTTTGGGTCCCTCTGTGACTTTCTCAACTCTGTATTTTTTACGGGGCAGGTTTGTAGTATCTTGGATGAGATGATTAAATTGTAGATGTGTCTATAGTGCTGGGTGTAAGGCTTTTATATACTGCAGGAGGTAGGTTTAAATATTAATCACTTATGTAATTATGCTGGTTTATATCCTTTTAAAGCTTTTACAAACATAAAATATTTAAATCTCATTAAGGTATGTTGCTAAAATGCTACAGAGATAAAAGAAATACAGACTTAGGATTACACAGTTGGATGTAACAGGACTTTTGCAACTGCTATGCTGAATCTAGTAACAGGCTTCGTCAGGGCTACTTATCTTGACTGAGTAAATGAGGGCCGGGGGTGAGTACAGAAATAGAGGATGAGGGGAATCCTGACCCATAATCCTGGTGCACAGATGTGGTTACTCAGCAACCTATGGATACAGCATGTCTAATCTCCCCTTGGTGGTGTTTTTGCAGTGCCCTTCATTTGAATGATGTTTGGAAATAGCTTCAAAGGTGTTTGAGATGAACAGAAATGTTGCCAAAAGATACAGAAACAGTTTGTAGAGCAGATCCAGACTGATCCCATAGGTTGCAGAAGAGATCACGGAGACATTGCAGAAGATCGAACTATACATGAGAGCAGTGCAGCACAGGATCTTGAAACCACAGGATTTAAATTGTTCTCTGCTGAGCTGTTTGTCTGTGATGTGACTGATGCTTACCAAGGCATTTGTTGCTCTCAAACATGCCGAGTATCTGGTCACACTTCTCCTTCTGGTTGCCGCTGTTCTCACACGTACACCACAAGGAGACCTCCACACTGGAGTTACTGACATAGTTTGGGTGTCATGGGTGTGCCTGTCCCAAACCCCCCAGATGAAAGAAGCATTATGAATCCTGTTATACTAAAGGAAATGCTGCTCTGGAGGCAGAAGCCTTCCACTGTGATAAGCATGTTACCCAGGTGAGGTCAAGAGTGCCAGCTAAGTGGCCCAGGCTTGATGAACCTACCTGAAGTCTGCTGAGCTGTGAGAAAGTGTTGAGATTGCTAACCATGACTTAGGCACTCTGAGATGTATTGAGAACTGGGACTGGTGTAAGCATTAAATTGTGATGTGTACACAGCAGAAGCAATGGTGAGAACTGTACCTGTGTACATGCAGAGCTCAGTGCAAACTGATGGGGGGAAAGCAATTTAATGGTGAAGCATTAAATCATGAAGGACTTTTATTTTAGGATATGAAGGACTTGCATGGACTCAGCTGTGGTACTGATATATGACAGCAAAAGGTACTCTTGTTTCTTGTGTAGCTGGCAACACTGTGTAGCCAGGTGCCTTTTGACAAACAAATACTGCACACGTGTAGTGTGGCACTCAGGCAGTGTTCATTTCGCAAAAGCCAGCAGAGCCACCTGAAAAATGGAAGGTATAGTAGAATTTTACAGCTTCTGAGGTACTGCTGCTCTTTATGTCCTCTTTTGAGCCACTCTGAAAACGTTTTAGTAGGTTGGTAGATAGTAAATAACTAAAACCAAATATGACCTTCCTTCTAACAGCCAGTAGTCCTGTGTTCTGGCTGGGCCTGAGAATATAGTGCACAATACTAAGGAGCCATCAGGAGTCTAAAGTCAGGCAGTGATGGAATGCCGTGTTTAATCACTGCTGTGATGGGATGTAACTCCCACATTAGGAATGACAATGACTTAGTTCATACAAGCCCCTGAGGGCTGTTGGTGAGGCACTTAAAGCACTTTGCACCAGCTGATGATGCAGAGAGGCTTCCAGATATCTCAGGCAAGGATGGGGCAAAGTACAACAAAAATGCCACGGAAATGCCCTCTTTAGACTGCATTTACCTCCGAGGCAAGGGAGAGCACTAGCATCAACTAGTATTCATCGGTATACTGAGCGCTGCCTCCTGCAGGAGACCAGGATGGTCCTACACAGCATCAGAGTAGAGTGCCTACAAGTTTGTGGCCTGAAAGTGTCTACTCTGTATGTTCCTGTGGATATCACTTACCAATCATCCCCATGTAAGCCTGCAGGCATGCAGCATGGTTGTGCAGAGAGCAGCCATCTGGGGACATGTCTACAGGTTGACAGTTTTGTTGGAAGTCAGCCAGTCGGGATCTGTGGGAAGGAAAATGAGACCATCAGTATCGATGTTGTTCTCTTGGATAACATCCTCTGCTGCCTGACTTACTTGCAGATACGGTCTTCTAAGCAGGAGTCCAGAAGCCAGAGGCAATTTGGTTTGGTGTTATACTGGAAGGAACAATCAGGAACAATAGTTTTACGGCGCCTTTCTCCACAAAATTCATCTTGACATGGACAGAACAGGATCCTTTTGGTGAAATCCTCAGGAACTTTCTCAAAGAAATTCCTTAGCCCTCTGTGGCACTTGCGCCGGTCACACACATCCTCACTTCCTGCTCCCTTGGTGCAGATGGAGGCATAGTCTGTGCGCAGACGAAAACACTTCTTGCTCAGATTACAGACGTGTGTTGCTCTCAGACATGGATTTGTTGCATCTCCTGCTAACTGTGAGCCTATAAAGAGAAAAGAAACTCAAAAAACCATGAAGCAAGTCTCCAGAAGAGATTCTGCATAAAAGCAGGAGTGTTCCTTTCTTGATGGTCAGATTTGAAAAATCAGAAAGAACAAAGCAAACCAGTCCTTCTATATAACCTTTACAATTCTTACCTGATACCAAAGCTGCCAGTTTATTATAATCTGTCTTCCAGTGTTCTTCATTTGCTGGATTCTCATAGGGAGAGGTTTCCAAACTGAAATAACCTAGGCAAGGTACAAGATATTTAATGCAGTGGGAGATGGGAGAAATGCTTTGTGACCAGCTTTATTTATTTGTTTGTTTGTTTATTCTTAAATGGATATGTTTCTTATTTATGCCTGGTTCTTTCCTCAGGCTGGAGTTCAGAAATGCTCTGTCTCACTCAAAGCCAAATGCCAAGAATGGTTCTTCCAGAAATGCAAAGCTATTACTGTGTAAAACCCTCATTACATTTTGTCCAGCTGGAATTTGGTCTATGTTGTCATTTGCATTTTTCAGCTTCAGTAAGCGTGAGGAGCTGAGCAGCATAGGCAGGCTCTAGTGGGAGGTCAAGTAGAAACATCCCACAAGAGAAAGCAGCAGAACACTTAGGGATGCCATGGCAATATGTGTTATAATCCCATGTTTTCAGTGATGGACATAAAGGACCATTTTGAGGTATTTTTCACAGCACTAAATCTAACTATCTCAGTGTAGCTGTCTTTTTCTCTTAAGGTTGCTGGTGTATCTGAAGGGCTGGTCCCATACCAGATCAGTTTTCTCTGCTTATCAAACACAGGAGTAATGAATTCTCTTTACTAGGAGATATGGTTCCAGAGCAATTACCTACAGTGCTGGGAAGTGGACTTTCACAGTTGTTTTCAGCTAGGGGGTGGGGGTAAGCCTTATTAGTAACTTGTAAACATATTTTACTTCATCTCACCATCTGTCATGCTGGAGTGAACGGTCCAGAAAACGCGTAAGCAGTGCTCCTGTCTCTTCATGCGCCGGTGACACCTGCAGTGCAGCAAAGAGCTGTTCCCGAGGTCCAGCTCTGCATTCAGACATCTGACCCTGCTATCGTGATCCAGTGAAAGGAGGCGAGTCTTGGCCAGGACACAGTTTTCCAGGGTCCTGTATGTGGCATTGCAGGTGGAGTCGGAGAGGCACAGCTGCTCTGCCACAACACAGTCACTGCTGGGCAGAGCCATGAGGTCCCCTGATCAGAAAGAGAAGAGACTGTCAGGGCCTGAGTCAAGATGAATGCCACACAAACACCTTGTCATTGTTTGGCAGGCATCCTGTCTTTAACAAGGATGCCTTGCAAGAAACAAAAGCTGTGGGGATTTTTCATGTGAAGTAGTTAAGGAACAAGAGCTGTCTCCATTTAGAAAAAAAAGGATGAGTACAACTGAAAGAGGGAACAAAAAGGTTAAATAAAAGCCCTCAAAATAATTTTGTTCGACTTGGTCAGGATCAGGGATTGCTCTGTATTTTAGGGACTAGTAAATCCCTGTGAAACGCTGGGGTTGCTGAGGCCTGCTTTGAGGAAGCTCCTTTATCTGGGCACTGAAAACCAGAGTGCAATAAGCACATAGTAACACCATACTGTGTACTGAGAGTCAGTGCTTCTGCAATTACTAAAGTATATGCTGGTCATTAAGAGATGTACTGAGAAAACCATTTACAGGGTATAAAAACAACTACTTTAATGAGCCTGAAGACTTAAGAATGTGCATTCTTGGCATAATAAAATGAACCTTTAACAAAAGATGCAAGTAGCTTCATATCGGAAGGGCTGATATGCAGTCAATTAAAGTACATAGAACCCAGTCCCTAAAATCCCTGCCAAAAATGCAGATAAAGGCTTGGCCCATAAGAACCTCATGAAGTTTAACAAGTCCAAGTACAGGTGCTGCACCTGGGTCAGGGCAATCCCAGACTGAGAGATGAACAAATTGAGAGCAACCCTCCAGAGAAAGGCTTGGGCTTCTCAGGGGTGAGCTGCTCATGTACACTTGCAGCCCAAAAAACAATTATGTCCTGAGCCACATCAAAATCAGCATGGCCAGCAGATCAAGGAGTAGGTTCTGTCCTCGTGAGACCCCACCTGCAGTGCTGCACCCAGCCCTGGGTAGGACATGAACCTGTTGGCCTGGGCCCAGAGGAGCCCCAAAGATGCTCCGAGGGCTGGAGCACCTCCCACTATGAGATGGAGAGAGCTGGTGTAATTCAGCCTGGAGAAGGCTCCAGGGAGACCTCCAATGGACCCCCTTCCAGTACTTAAAGGGGACTTATAGAAAAGGAGGGATAGCAACTTTTTATGCAGGCAGATAGTGACAGGACAAGGGGGAACTGTTTTAAAATAAAAAGGCAAGATTTAGATTAGCTGTTAGGAAGAAGTTCTTTACTCAGAGGGTGGTAAGGGCCTGGCACAGGTTGCCCAGACAGCTATGGCTGCCCCATCCCTGGAAGTGCCCAAGGCAGGTTGGATGGGACATGGGGCAACCTGGTCTTGTGGAAGGTGTCCCTGCCCATGGCCGGCGGTGTAGATCAAGATGATATGTAAGGTCCCCTCCTGCCCAAGCCTTTCTGTAATTTTATGATTATGTTGTCATGGGTATGTGAATTCAGTCTGGAATCTTTCTTCATTTCTGCAGTATATGAATCTATGTTTATGGTACAAGTACAATGAAGTCTTGACACATAACAGTTTCATAATAAAATTTATATATAGGCTGATATGTTTCTTCCCTTCAGGTCAATATTCCTTAGCTGGCTTTAGGAAATGACTGTGCTGAGCCTTACATCTACCTTTAGTGTTCTCCAGGTACATCATATTACCTATCATTCTCTTGTTCAGCAGGTGCAGTAGTACTATTTCAGTCTGCCATCACTATAAATTAGGGGGAAATCTTGGTACAACTCGTATTGCCCAGTGTACCATCTTCCCTGTGTACTCTGTTCTCTCACTTCATTTTTGCTAGCTTCATCAGTTTATTTGCTGTAAGCAGTAGAATGCATGCCAGCCTGCTTCTCAAAGTTTCTACTTTCCCTACAGCCCAGTAATATTATCTGTGTACCTCTGTCTCACTTGTACAAGTTGCTTTGTTCTTCTAGCAACTTACTGTACCTTGTAGTTCACCTGGCACTTACATAGAGACTTGATGACTTTTCAAACCCACTGAAAAATCTCTCATCAGGAATGCTTTGTATCCAGCATTCAGTGGGTTCAGGTGAAGCTGCTCTAAACCTCAACTTTAAAAGTCCTCCTCTACAGACATCATTTACTAGCTGTGCATTGTAAGCCCTGAAGTTTGACAAGTTATTTCATTTTTTTTAAACCTTGTCTTAGTAGTCCAGTAAAAATGTGAAAGAATGAGAAAGCTAATTCTTTCATAGATCTGGGGTCTAGGCTGCAGAACATGTTAAAGATCTATGTGCATGGGAATCCCATCTGTAGTTAAAAAAAAAAAAGTTAAAAGGTAATAACCAATTAACACATTATGATTATTTATACCTTAGGAAAACTAAATTAGGTAATGCAATACACCTTTATTCTCCCTTTTCAATGTTCCGTCATATAGGTATGTCTATCTTGTTGGCCCTGGCGCACCACGCTATTTAAAGAGACAACAGTTAAAGAAGGGAACACTTCCTTTATTAAACACAGTTACCAAAGAAGCATTGGCATTTGGACATGGAAACTGTGGGAAATCTTTTGCAATCGTGTGGCTGCCAGTTGCTACTGTGGTCTAAGTGCAGCGACCCTTCTTTTAGCAGTCAAAAAGCTTCAGCTTTTTCTGCGTGCAAAGCACTCCTAGACAGACATTACGAATGTTTCAGAGCAGTTTCTAATTTCCTTATTCCTAGTCACATCAGCGCTGAAGACTGAACAAGAGATGAACTAGAAAAAGGAATAATTTCAATACTCAGCTCTTTGATTTGGCAGTATAGGAGGCAGAGTAGAGCAATCAACTGCATCTCTGCAGGAGTTCCTTGGGTCGGTCTTGGCAAACTGAGCCTAGTCTCGGAAAACTATGAGCCTTAAGCATTGCAGAGGACGAATGCATGGGGGGCAGTTATCAAAAACTGTTCTGGGCGAAGCCAGCGAGAGCGCGGCGCAGCCGGGACCAGTCAGGGGAACGAATCCCCGCGTTGTGCTCGTCCGGCCGCATTCAGGGGTCGGCTCCCGGCATCTCCCCTCGCCTCCTCACGCCTTGCTTCCAGGGCAGACGGTCCTCTCCCCAGAGTTTCCCTCCAGTTTGGCCACAACCACACCGGAGTCTCCCCGTTCGGATAAAAAGCAGCTGCCGCCTTTCCCGGTTTGAATGGCCAATCCTCAGCCGCCGCCCGCGCCCAGGCAGCTGGAGCCGGTGGCCGAGCGAGCCGGGCAGCGGCTCGGGACGCGCTCCGCGCCCGCCCGGCTCCGGGGGGAGCAGCGCCCAACCCCAGCGACCGCGAGCCCGGCGCCGCCCTGCCAGCCACGGTGCGCCCGCGGCGGGACCGCTGTCCGCCCGCCGGGAGAGGGACGGGCCGTGCCGCCCTGCCCTGCCCTGCCCGCCCCGCGCCCCGTTACCGGCTCGGGAGAGAAGCAGCCCCAGCAGCAGCGCCGGCCCCATGCTGGCGGTCGGTGGCTCCGAGCGCCGGGGCTGCGGCTCGCACGCTGCGCGCAGCCCCGCCTCGGTGCCGCCGAGCCCGGCCCGCCCCGTCGAGGTGCGGGCGGCGAGCGCCGCCCCCGGCCCGGCCCGGCCCGGTCCGACCCCCCGCGGGCCCGGGACCCGCCCGTGAGGGCTGCGGCGGGCGGAGATGCCGGGCCGTCCTCGGGCCGGTGCGACGTGGGCCAGGTGCGGGGGTCACCCAGCGGCCGCTGTCCCCAGAGCGGCCGGGGAGCCGCTGGGCCCGGGGCCGGGCAGTGCAGGGACGCTTCAAAAGGGGCGTTTTGGAAGGCGCTGCGCAAGGCTTTTGTTTAGTGATTCATAGCACACCTCAGTACCGAGAGCAGAGCTGTAACTGCTCACTCTCGGGGCGTGCTTGGGTAAAGGACAGTGAGTCTCCAGCTTAGAAGGGTCTCCTTCGCTGTGGAGGGAGTGTTCTTGGAGGATACAGAGGCTGACTGGCTTTTAAGTAGATTCCCCAAGTGATTCTTGGGTCTGTGGAAGGGACGACTGAGCTTGTGGCTTCTTCCTTTTGGCTTTGTTGTGAAGGCTGTTATTTCAGTTTCTCACCTGTTGCTGGCTCTGTCTTGATTGAGCTGCTCATCTGCACCCACACGAAAGATGGCATTTCTGAGAGCTCAAATGGCATTTAGGCAGCTGTGCTTCTTTTGAACAGATACTTCATTTTAATTTGCATCTTATGATCAAATTAACCATTCTGAAAAAGTTGCAGTCCAACACACGTATGTCAAACATTAGTATATGAAAATGAGGCAAATGTTTTGTAAGTTAATTGTTTGCTTAAGTAGAGAGACCCACCCCATCTGTCTGAAAACCACAACATAAAGGGTAGTAACTGTGGAAATACATTTTAAGTATTCACAATTGAATTCAGTGGTGCCCTCCTCATCTTGACTTTTTAAGGAAGATTAGTCCTCCTGCTTACTGCAGGGAACTGCTGTGAGACAATCCTTCTGCACGGAAATTACTGTATATCACCATATTAAAGCAAACAGCAGTTCCAGTGATATGCTAGACATTTCATCTCTACATCCATGACTGCCACAGCCACAGTGAAGAGTGGGTTTGACCAAGGAAGTATTTTGTTTCCTGCAGGTACTGAGTTACTTAGTCATACCTTATTTTATACAGTATTTATCTTATGCAGATTATAGCTGGTGTTTCTGCTGCTTTTTTTCAGGATTTGACCACTACAACCCTTCTTGAGTGAAAACCAGAGTACATTACTGGGAAGTGCAAAAGATGCTGAGTCTTGGCCATTTGTCAGGAGTCCTGTCAGAGAGCTACTGGGGGAGGTAACACAGAGGAGGGCTGAGCAAATACTTTCTGCCTGGGTTAATATTTACAGCACCACACTCTGCTCTTTACAGGGTTAGAGAAAGACAGCAGACATTCACAGCTAATAGTAACACCTGTACACTACAGAAATATTAACCTAATGCAAACAACCCAGCAGAAGTTGATGTCTATATTTATGGAAAACCAAATAAAAACCTCCTCCATTTCCTAGCATGAGTGCTAGTACCCTAAACAGCTCTGGCTGCTCATTGCTCAAGAAGGTTCAGGGGTTTCATATCCATAGCAGCTGCCCATAGTTCTGTGTTTCAGTTCCTGAGATATTTGGCCACTTCTGGCTCAGACAGTTTTATTCCTTTGTTCCTATGAGCAAAGACCTCAAATCTGCTCTTATATTTTAGTCTCAGTGTGGATCACAGCAGGAAGGTCAGAGATGTTTAGGTGTCTGTCTGGTTCAGTACAGTCATACAGCTCAATGAATAGACTATATCTTTGGTGAGAATAATTTCAAGTCATTCTACAGGAAAAGGGAACAAAGAAATTCATTATGATAAAAATTTAGTGTAAGCAATGGATGCTTTAACAACATAGCTTCAGTCCTGAGGGACTTTGAGAAATGAAAGAACTAGGTCAACAGGTGCCTTATGACATTTAGGAAGGAGAGTCAAGTTCTGAAACAGGGCACAGTGACCCCATGCATCTTTCCTGGCTGAAGACTGAGTGAATGAGAGGCAGTCCTGCTGGAAAGGACCTGGAAGTTGTCATGGATACCAGTAAGATGTGATTGTGAATAAAACAACCCACACACCACACTGTATTAGGAAGAACATGGCCAGAGACTGAAAGAAGTTATTCATGTCTGCTTAGCAGTGGTGTGGCCACACCTGGACTGCTGTGTGCAGTTTCCTGCCCCTGAAGTTCAAGAGGGATATGGAGGAACTAGGGAGGGTCCAGTGGAGGGCTATGAAGATGGTAGCACATGACCTACAAACTGATTATCAGACCTGGGCTTGTTTTCTTGGCAAACAGGAATTTCAGAGACTATCTACTACCACCAGACAGCTATTTAAAGGCGAGCTGTAAAGGTCATAAACCCAAATGGCAGATGATACAAGAAATTATGATGGCCATAAATTTCATCTTGGGTTGTTGAGGCTGGCTGCTATGAAAAACTTTTTCACTAAGAAGTTGGTGCAGTGCTAGAATGGGTTATCTGTGGACATATTCGAGTCTGTACTGAGTAGCACAAAGATGTTGGATCAGAGACCCCCTACCAACTAGTTAAGGCAATGATTAGTGTACACATGCTTGGATGACAGAAGCAATTTAAGGCATGAACAGCTCAGAAGAAAAATTATTTGTAAAAGGAAAGCAAAAAATACTTTTTCAAGAGAAGAAAGGAGAAGTACGTTAGAACAGTGCTGTTCTGCTACCTTAAGTCTAAATTTTTTCAGAGGCAAGAACACAGACAAAGTAAGTAGTTTTAATAGTGCATTGCATTATATTTTGAGTCAAAGACATTTAAGTGATGCACTGTGAGCCCATTTTTCTGAGCTGGGTATATCCATGATGCATATTGTCTCTCCTTGTCTCAATTGTCTGGCAGTGGCAAGACAGACCCAGGCCTTAGGGGTTGTTCAATGTAGTCAGAAAAATAATGGAACTGTAATGGTTTTGGAAGACTATTTCCCAATTTAGTTCTCCCACTAAAACTGTACTGCTTGCTTCCCTGTCTTCCTTCAATTGGAAGAACAAAATGCAAAGATCACAGGTGGAGATAAGAAACAGGAATGAGATAAGGAACAGTGACAGCAACAATATTAATAACAAAAAGTATAAAAAGTATAAGACAAAGCAATCACTTGCACGGAAAGTCCGGCAATACTGACTGGCTCTTCCCAACCATGCTTTCCCCCATCAGAAGGAACCCCTTCTCCTCAGAAGTGAGAGTTCCTTTCTCTGCCTCCAGTAATGATGTGAGGTGGTATCAAACAATATTAGGGTATTGGCCATGCCTCCTCCCACTGTTCTGTACCAAAATCAGGACAGGAACCAAAACAAATATTTTACTTTCCTGTAGGCTTGGAAGGTACTTAAACAGGTATTAAAGCAATCAAGTTAAAGAACATGTTTCAGCAGCAGTCCTGCAGCTGTTTTCTATAGTGAAATGGACTGGACTTCATTCAAGCCATGAGACAGAAGACTCAAAGCCACATTAAGCCACAAAGATCAGTGGTCCCACTCTGCTGACACCTTCAGTGCCTTTCAGTGCTGTGGAACACAGAACCAGAGCCAGTAGGTTCTTATTTTAATCACTCCTATAAATTTTCTCCTCTTTGCTTTAAAAGAGATGAGCACATGGCAGGACAGCAGCACAGGGGCTGTTTACTTTACACCTTATCAGCAGCATTATGTGCTTTAGAGACTACCAGGAAAGACTGAGGTACAAGCTGCTCCTACTGAGTCAACAGTATGGCCCTGGCAGCCAGGAGGGCCAACCATGTCCCGTGGTGCATCAAGCAAAACATTGCCAGTCAAGGGAGGTGCTTGTCCTGCTTTACTCTGCACTGGTGCAGCCTCATTTTGAGTACTGTGTGCAGTTTGGGGCACCACAATATTAAGAAGACATTAAGCAAGTAGAGACCATTCAAAGGAGGCCACAAGGCTGGAGAAGGGACTGGAGGGGAAGTTTATGAGGTACAGCTCAGGTCACTTGGTTTGTTCAGTTTGCAGAAGAGAAGACTAAGAGGAGACCTCATTGGAGTCGTCAACATTCTCATGAGGGGAAGTGGAGGGGCAGGTGCCAATCACTTCACTCTCATGACCAGTGACAGGACTCAGAAAAGGCATGGATCTGAGTCAGGGAGGTTTTGATTTGGTATCTGGGAAAGGTTTTTCACCCAAACAGCGGTTGAGCACTGGAACGGGCTCCCCAGGACAGCACTCACAGAGCCGAGCACCTGCCTGAGTTCAAGATAAGTGTTTGGACAATGCTCTCAGGAACATCATGGGACCCTTGGCATGTCCTGCGCAGGGCCAGGAGTCAGACTTGATGATCATGATGGGTCTTCCAACTGAGTATATGCTGTTATTCTATGATTCTGATACATGGCAGGACTTTGGACCACAGGACAGAGTAGCTGTACCCAGATAGATGAGGCTTTCTTTACTAATTTTGCCCCTGACAACAAGGTTTCTAGGATTTCAAATTTCTTTGTCTGTCCTCAGAAAAATCCTCTCTTGCCTTCCATCCCTTTTTTTTTTTTTTAAGCATCCAACAAAGTACTTGCTTGAAGAGCTATCAGCAAGAGTGTTAACAGGTGAGGAGGATACCTGAATGCACTCAGAGAGATTTTAGCTGAGGTTTTTTATACATAGTTTCTGGTATCAGAGTCACTCTTCATGGTTTTGTCACTATTTCAACCAGTTCATGAAATAATCTGAGATATTTAAGGGTCATCAAACCCAATGGGTCTTGAAACACGTTTTTCTAAGCACTCTATCTTTGCCAAGCATTCTAACCTTGCTATTGTTTAACTGCCCCAGTGAGTGTCAGCGCAGGCAGGCAGCAGCCAGGACAGTCACAAACCCATGGCTAAACTCCACAGAGTAATTTATTTCCCTCCCTTGCTAGTTGGGGGATCCCCCCAGCAACCCCTTGGCAAAGGCACACAAGGGGAGACACAGGCACCTTTAAACTGGGTTCACGCCAGAAGATCACCGGAGTGTTCACACTGTTTTAGCAAAAGTTATTCGAAGCTTTGTGTTTACAATCCTCCTCAACAGGCAGTCGTGTACTTTTAACCCATTCCTCCCAACACATAGTCGCCAGCTGGCAGTTCCAATTAGCAAATTGCTTTTTGCCCACCTAACTCCAACATAGGGCAGCAGGAACGCACACAGTTCTGTTAAAACATATCGTGGCCTAACTGAATGGAAATGTGGCAGGTATTGAAAAGGGCCGTGTGAAAGTAGATTAACTGTATGGACTTCACATCAGGAACGTTTGTGTAATAAATAGCTCTAATTTGTCAATAAACCGTAGAGAACTTGCTTAGTGATGTCCTTGTCGTGATTTCTCTAGTGGATTCTCAGGACGGGCAAGTATTGCAGCGCTGATCCCCTCCCAGAAGCACGGGACAGGTGTGGGAAGGTGGCTGCAAAGGTGGCAAAACAGAAGCAGTACCGAACTGAATCGCTCCCTGTTTAGTCCCACGCACAGAGCGCTTTCTACGAACACCTGAAGCTACATCCCAGGATCCACCTCCCAGCTTTTGGTAACCACGCTCCCGGTGCACTCCCGAAGCCAGCTCTGACCCGGGAGGACCGAACGGGCCCGGCCCGGTCCGGCCCGCGCCGCCCGCACGCCCACGCTCCGCGGGCCGGAAGCGGAAGCGGCGGCACCTCGGTGGCGGCGGGGCCGCTCGCGCGGGCCCGGCCGCGTCTTTCCGGTTCCGCCGGAGCGGCGCGGGTGGCGAGTGACGGGTCCTGGGCCCTTCCGCGGCGCCGAGGGCGGCGCGGCCCCGCCCGGCCCATGGACCGGCACAAAGTGAAGCGGCAGCGTCTGGACCGCATCTGCGAAGGTGAGGCGGGGCGGGCGGCCCTCGGCAGCGGCGGCAGCAGCAGCGGGCGGCGAGCGGCGGTACCTGTCCGGTGCCGCGGGGACCCGACGCGGTCGCTGCGCGCCTGTGGGGCTGAGCAGGGCCCCGCTGCCCGCGGAGGCGCTGCCTGCGGCCTTCTGGAAAGGGCCGGATGCGAGTGACAGTCGGAGGCTCTGTGGATGTACAAGTTCTGCTCGCTTAAGGGGGAAATACTGTCTGGGCATGCTGGGATGGAGGTGGGGCAGGTCACTGGGGAGGAGGTATGAAGCGACTTTGTCACTCCTTTCAGGAGCCTAGAGTAGGTCTGCTGAGTAGATCACCTCTAATATGTTATTATTGATAATACATGCTTTATTTTCCTTCATCTGAGTAGTGGCAGAGGTGGTTGTGGGTTTTTTCCCGTGTCTTTTCTCCGTGTTTTTTTCCTATTCGTGTCTTTTGCTTTGCTTAATCTGTTCCTAAATACTATTAGCAACTTATTGGACTAGCAGATGAGGGTTCCAGAATTCTTGTCTGTCAAGTAATCACTCCTGCTGACTTTCTTAATAGGCATACGGCCTCCTATTGTGAATGGCCCAATGCCAGCGCGGCCACTGGTTGCACTCCTGGATGGACGAGATTGCACTGTGGAGATGCCCATCTTGAAGGATGTTGCTACAGTGGCATTTTGTGATGCTCAGTCAACTCAGGAAATCCATGAAAAGGTGGGCAAGAAGATGTTCAAGATTCAGAAATAGAGCATTACCTCTTAGGTAACCAAACCAGATATTGATTTGGACTGGTTTTTGTTCTAGGTGCTGAATGAGGCAGTAGGAGCTCTGATGTATCACACCATTACCCTTTCTCGTCAGGATCTGGAGAAATTCAAAGCCCTCAGGGTCATTGTGCGTATTGGCAGCGGCTATGACAATGTTGACATCAAATCCGCTGCAGAATTAGGTATGGTGACACCATTAGGGTGTCTGTTGTGATCAGAACTGAATGTGACATGGAACACTGCATGTGTTTTTGCGCTTTATAACTGAGTGCATTTAAAAACTTCTATGTACAAACATTTGGAGCTGCTTGGTATCAGGTGTCTTTAGGAAGCTCACTGATAGGTGTCTTTAAAATAAAGATTCTTAGTTTACAGATTGCTCTGCTATGGATGTTGGTGTCTTTTTCATTGTTTGGGATTCAGGAACCTGAATATGGTGTCTAGGTAACTTTGGGTGAGGTCACTTTGTTCTTTTTGTGACCGCTGAGCAAAGTGATGTCTGAAAGCTGCCTGCAAATGCTGATGCAGGATAGACTCACTGTAAATGCTTCATGAGTTTTCATCCTAATTTTGTATATGCAGGTAGGTTCTGATACAAAAGGTCCTTGGCTTTTATCCAGCCTTTACATATTTGTGCTGAGTTTGCAACTTAAACTAGTCTTACATTTCTCTGCTTAAGATCACCATCCATATCTTTGATTCATTCAGATTTGAAGATTTCCCTTCATTAATCCAAGGTGAAATGAATCAAAGTTCTTTTACCATCAGACCATTGCTTGCCACTTTTGCTTTGGAGTGTGATCACCCTTACACGTGGCCAGATTTTGCTTTTTCATGGACAATTAATGGTTATTTTCATGCTTAGCCAGGCCTTTTAATTCATTCAGAGGCAAGATACTGTTCCTTGTGTGTTCTGAATCTTCAGACCTAAGGGCTGTTTTCTGTGTTTGTGGTTTTTACATTTAGGTATAATATTGCATGTGAACACAAATCTGTATCTGGCTGTGTAACAGATGGATGCATGGGGCTTGTCTAGAGTTGAATGAGATGGTAACCAGTGAGATTAAGAGAAATTGGGTTTTTCTATCACCCCTACTCATGTCCTCTCAGTTGTCTGTGTGGCATTATGGCAAAATTGGAAATAATTTGGTAAGGAAAACCAGTCAGATATCTGGGATTATCTGTTACCATTGCACTCCTAATTCTCATGGGAAAGCACGGTCTGAGTTTAGCGAAAAGTCTCCTCTGACTAGGCTTGCAGAACACTGATGCCTTCAACCATTGCCTAGCTTTTATTTCCAGTTTTTAGCTAGGTAGTGGACTTTTGAGGTAGATCAGTTGCCTTGGTTTGGCAAGTGCCTAAGGTTATGTTTAGGAAGAGACCATATTTCCATCTAATTTTTTTTATTTCTTGTCTGGTTTTGTCGAATGAAGGGTAACAGGAATGAAATTTTATGTTTCCAGCCTCTCTCCTCCTATTTTTTTATTTTTTTCAATAGACTGCTCAGGACTTACCAGATTTTGATACAGTGTTCCATCTTTCTCTCCTGACAGTAATTTATGCTTCTAGGACTTAACTCTTTTTGCATTACTAATTTACCTGATAGTTGTAGCCATGGGTTTTATGGTCCTTATGGTTGTATGTTCTTCTAGAAGTGGGAGTGTTATGTGTTGTCATTTTTAAGTTTAACTTCAAAGGGATTTAGAGAAGCTCCTGGAGCTTCTGTCTGCATTGAATGTGTTAGTTGTTGCTCCTGGAGAGGCTGATGCTTGCAGTGAGCATCTGGACCATGAGGCATGAGGAGCTCAACCATCTGTCTCAATTCTTCTACAGTCTGCCTTAATTAATTTGTCAGGAGTATGTGTGGAAGGAGTGCATCTTTTTGAATGCTGATCTCTTAAAACAGTCAGTTGCTTGTATCACTTGTACGGCCCAGTTTTTTATTTTCGTTTGTTTGTTTGTTTTTCTGGCGAGTGTGTCAATCAAATAGATATTTATAAGGAAAGAATGGTATTTCCTGGGGGATTGAAGAAATGGCTGGTCACATCCGTGTTGTAGAATGAGGTTCTGAAATGAATCCTATGTTTCTTGAGTTCTGGAGTACTTTCAACATTTGTGCTTAAAGAGCTTTATGTTGGTTTAGAATTGTGATGCTAAAAATCTTATATGACCTCTATGGTTTTGTAGGCATTGCAGTTTGCAACATCCCGTCCTCCTCAGTAGAGGAGACTGCTGACTCTACCCTCTGCCACATCTTGAACCTCTATCGCCGTGTTACTTGGCTCCATCAGGCTCTGCGGGAAGGGAATCGAGCTTCTAGTGTAGAGCAGATTCGAGAGGTGGCTGGAGGTGCTGTGCGTATCCGTGGGGAGACTTTGGGCAT
This sequence comes from Luscinia megarhynchos, assembly GCA_034336665.1. Taxonomy (NCBI): domain Eukaryota; kingdom Metazoa; phylum Chordata; class Aves; order Passeriformes; family Muscicapidae; genus Luscinia; species Luscinia megarhynchos. Next base: position 98,141 of record CM067576.1, on the reverse strand, counting down.
CATTGGACTAGGTAAGTGATGGGAATTGCTGGACTGAACAGAGAACTGTGAATATTTTTGGTAAGCTAAGAGTCACATACCGAGAAAAGTGATAATTCTACAACTGTTCTTTGTGAAACACACTGACTCCTAAGGAAAGCTAATGCCTTATTCTGAATATCTTCAAGAGTTGGGTATATGTCAGGGGATTGGGTATTCTTTTTTCCATCATTAGAAGAATTGGAGCATTCATACAGCTCTTCTTGGTGACTGTTTCCCTCTGTGCTAGGTTCTGTATCAGTAACAAAGCTGCCTGAAAGGTGGCTACCAATTCCTTCTCCAAGTTCTTGTAGCCAGATTATTATCTCTGCCTCAGTCTAGATTTGGTTTGAAAACAGAACTGCTTCTTGACTAAGCGCTGACTATTGCTTGGGGAAGAACTAGAATTAGCTACATAGGAACAGCACTGAATAACCTCCTCTGGATCCCTATGGCAATCCTAGGGATTTCCAGGGCTGCAGTACCTTGAGCCCTGGCAGTAAACTTCAGTGTAGGCTCCCAGTCTACCCCAGTATCTTGTCTTTAAAGTTTGTTTTACCTTTCCTTGATGATTGTGGGTTTTCTTTTGTGAAGGCCGAGTTGGACAGGCAGTGGCTCTGCGAGCCAAGTCCTTTGGCTTCAACGTGATTTTCTATGATCCCTATCTGCCGGATGGAGTGGAGCGATCCTTGGGTTTACAGCGAGTAGGAACCCTGCAGGATCTACTAATGCACAGCGATTGCATCACATTGCACTGCAGCCTGAATGAACATAACCATCACCTCATCAATGACTTCACTATTAAACAGGTGCAGCAGGAGCTTGATTTCCCCCACAGAGCACTGTGGAAATGAATGCAAACCGAAACTGCTGCTTTCACAGAGGCTGAGAGCATGTGAATCCTGCTGCCTCTGTTGTGTGCCTCCTGCGGCCTTTGGAGGCTGGGAGCGTGTGGATCTGGGTGCTTGTGCTTTGTGCTTTATAGAATTTTATGTTAAGAGAAGAGAAGGATTGACTCTTCTTGCAAAGTAGTTTCCTTTATAAAGAATATTTTCTGTAATTTCAAATTATCTTTGAAATAATTTACTGCACTGCTTAGAGCTACATGTGGTGTGGCTGAGACTGTGTACATTGTTTCACACAGCGCTGCCAAAGCCTCTCTGCCCAAGCCCACTGCAAAACCAGTCTCGGGCTAAACTCCAATAGTCTATGAATGCTTTCCAGTGCTATTATGAGAGACATTATGACATTGTAGTCCAGTTTTGTATAGCTGGATACTTGATTCATGATTCCTGTCCTCGTTTTTTTGGGTTTTTTTTTAATGTAGTAGGATGAATATGGAGTGCAGAACTTGAGAGTTCCACTTTTGCCCTTGTTGTCCTTGTGGTCTTGTTTGTTGATTTTTAAAGCAAATTTCTAGAGCATTGCTTGTAGGCATTTCCCCTGTGGTAAGCTTTGCAGTGAAAGCACTCTTAGTTCCTCCAGGCCTCATCTAATCAATGTAGACTGTTGCTCATTTCCAGTAGACTTCCCAAGATTCACTTAGCTTCCATAAAAAGTCTCATTCTCAACGCACATATTATTTTTCTTCTTCCAGATGCGTCAGGGCTGTTTCTTAGTGAACACAGCCCGGGGAGGGCTGGTAGATGAGAAAGCCTTAGCACAAGCCTTGAAAGAGGGGAGAATCAGAGGAACAGCATTGGATGTGCATGAGTCTGAGCCTTTCAGGTAATGTTGTACCTGCATGCCTGCTGCTATCGGGTGGCTCACCTAAACTGGATAGTTCTTTTGGCTTTTTTTGTTTGTTTGTTTGTTTGTTTTTTGGGTTTTGGTTGTTTTTTTGGTTTGGGGTGGTTGTTTTTTTTTTTTTTTTTGTGTTGTTATTTGGGTTATAGTGATGCATGAGAGGACAGATGGGGTAATCACTTCTGGAAAAAAGTGATTATTTTTCCTTCTTTCCCCCAGTTTTGCTCAGGGGCCATTGAAAGATGCACCCAATGTTATCTGCACCCCTCACACTGCCTGGTACAGTGAACAGGCTTCCATTGAATCCAGAGAAGATGCAGCTAAAGAGATCCGCAGAGCTATTACAGGTAATGAAGAAGATTTGCAGCTGCTGAATTAGTGTTTTTTTGTTAGTTCACTGCAAGTATTATGCTGATTGTTCTGAAAACTTAGACTCATTAGCTGGTTTCTGGAACTGGAGTATAAGGTGTATCTTTGCCTTCTGAGGCAATTCTGAGAATTCTTGTACCTAGGCCAGGGTGGGCTCTTTCCCTCAGAAAAGTCTTTTTACCTACGTCTTCCAAATTCTTTGCAAAAATTCCTTTGATAGTTTTACTGTATGCTTTTTTTCCTTGGGCACAACATGTTTTCTCTTGAAAAAGGTGAGGCTTGGCAGTTGCAGTTTGTGGCAATAATTTTCACACAATCACAGAAGTGGGAAGAAAAGATGCTTAGAGGAGCGTCTCCCATACCCACTGTTATCCTGTGGAGGTGGATGAAAAGATTTTGCACTTTTCCTTTCCACTTTCCTGTGTAAATGCTGCAGGGAACAAGTCTCTCCTACCTGTGTTCTGGTTTTGTTTTTTTTTTTTTTTTTGTCATTTTTGGTGCCTTTGCAGGTCACATACCTGATGCTTTGAGAAACTGTGTTAATAAGGAGTACTTGCTGTTAGCAGCTCAGTGGTCCAGTATTGATCCTGCAACTGTCCACCCAGAACTCAACGGAGCTGCAGCTTACAGGTGAGATACTTAGGTTATCCAAGCATATCTTCCTGCTGAAGTAGGCCAGGGGTTTGGTTTGAGAGCTGCTTGTACCTGCAAACAGGTATGTCTTTGTTCGTATATACTCTATATGAGCTCTTTCTCAAAACTAAACAGCAGCACTTCTAAAGCTGTACAAGTATTTAACATGTACTTGGTCATATTTATTTCCACCTGCATACTGGTCAGTATTTCCAAATCATTAGAAGTCATGCCCAAGAGATATCTTAATATTAGAAAGCCTGCTGAATGTCCCAAGAAAGGACTGCAACTTTACATTAGGAGTCATGAATATTATTAGGGCTATATAAACAAAGCACAGTTCTTACAGGTAGCCCAGATATGGACTATTATTGAGACATTGTCCAGTGGATTTGTTCAGTAGTCCAAACAGAGTGTATTTGAGTTTATCTGTTACAAACCTGTTAAGTGATTGTGGGCAGGTTGCTTCCTTTCTGTTTGTCCCCAATCTGCAAAGTAGGAAATATATGTTCTTTCCTTCTATGAGACATCTACAGAAGTTGAGATGTATTTTTGGAGAAGGCATAGGGAAGCAGAATGGAAGTGATGGAAGAATAGTTCATTAGCAGTTCATGACTGTCACTGTCCTATTTTTCATCTTGCATCTAGCTGTTTTATTAGTTCAGCTTCTTACTTTTTCTGCCTTGGAGCCCAGTGAAGGATAACTTCAACTTACACCCCTCCTGCTGTTGGGGAGGGAATTCCTAGCCCTCCATGTGCCTTCATAGAGTGCCTCACGATATTTTCAATTGGAGATAAATTTTGTATCTGTCTTCTAATGCTTAGTGTGTGACCTCAGATTGTCTGGGTCTGTCTGCAAACAGGTATCATTTGGTATTAGGATAGCACTACTACTCTTCAGCTCTGGAGACTTTTCCTGTGTTCTACTCCAGAGCATTTCTGTTAGAAAGAGGGATTTGTTTTCATCACATCTGAGGGCGTAGCTCCTTTTCCTTTGAATAATTCTGTTGGACAAGCTTGTAATTTCTATGTTTTTATTGGTTTTAGGTTTCCTCCAGGAGTAGTGGGAGTAGCCAACCCTGGGCTACCAGAACCACCAGTAGTGGAAGGGATTGTAGCTCATGGGATCCCTCCTGTTTCTCACTCTGCACCACGTACCCCTTCCCCAGGAGAGACAAGCAAACTGGATGCAGACAGAGAGATTCCTGCTGACCAATAGCAGCATGTTTCTCTCCCTTGGCAGCAGAAAAGAGTAGGAGGGCATCTCCTCCTAGGACCTTCTTTAACACCCTACAGACACTGTTTCCTGTTCGCATGGGACAGGAGAATGCATTTCATTGCTGACAGACTTTAGCTCTTGCCTTTATTTTGTAACCTTTTAGTTATAATTTCTTAATGAATCTGTCTCCTTCTCTGGGGCATGGCAGCAGTGACCTTGCTTCCCCTTGGCTTAATGAATCAGTTCTCCCATGTATCTGCTTCAGTTTCTGTGACAGGGACCTGTCTTTGTGTGCTTGAAAATGGAAGTGAAGCCACCTGATCAGGGATGGTCCTCGGTGTTCCGAACTTAAGTGCACACTTTTCAGTTGTGACTTGTAGCTTAAATTTAATTTGGCTGAACCTCTTTTAAGTGTAGCCAGGGGGAATATTAGAAGAAATATTAGTGAATTGGAGAAGTTGTGACTATTGTCTTCATTATAACCTTGATAGAGGGCAGCCAGGCTAAGCTTTGTGTGTTACTTTGCTTGTTTTAATTATTGTTTCCTGTGAGAACAGGCATGGCGCAGGCACTGTTAGTTCTTGACCATGCAAAGTTTTCTCTATGCAGTTCTAGGCCAGAAGTTAAAAGTAACAGTGTCAAAGCCAGCCTTTTAAATAGTTGGAAGGGAATAAAATGTCATCAAATGTATTTTGGTGGCCACCATGTTTGTGTGGCTTCAGAATTGTTCACCCTGGAGTCTGTAACTTGGAGAAGGTAGAAGTAGGAAAAGCATGCACTGAGAGACAGCAGGTAGCAATAATGTGCAGCTGCAGATGCTGGTTCCTCACATGCAAGTACCTCGTAGTCTATGGCAGTGTTTATCCACATGGAATCCATCAGACTAGAATTTTAAGCTTTAAGATACAGATTTTTTTTTATTATTTTTGCATAATTATATCAGCTAGAAGTTCCACTTGTCTGTGCTGGTGGAGAAGGCAGCTTTTTAACAGTCAGGGAAAAAGAAGTTTATCACCCAGAAGGCGGCTGAATACTGGAATAGACTCCTCAGGGAGGCAGGCACAGCACCAGGCCTATTGGAGTTCAAGGAGTGTTTGGGCAATGCATTCGGGTCCATGGTGATATTCTTGGGGTGTCCTGTGCAAGGCCAGGAGTTGGACTACATGATTCTGATGGGTCCCTTCCAACTCAGCATATTCTATGATTTGATGATCTACTGCATCTCTATGTCAGGGCAGGGCAACAGGGCAATGTGAGACAACAGTTTGTTTTACATTAATAGGCTTTGTGATACTAAAAGGAGAATTAATATTCTCAGTTTTTCACCTGAAGCCAAGGCAGGTTCGTTGTTGGCAAGTCTTCTCCATTTCACAAATGATTGAATATGAATTGCTTCTTTGAGGGGTGTGGAGTCTTCAGGGAAAGAGGTTCCACAGGAGATTTTTCTTTAATTCCACGTCTTCCTTTAATTTCATCTTGTTACACTTCAGTTGTAGCCTTTCCATGCACAAGATGTAACAATATCTGATTGATTTCTTCATGTTTGGATATATTAAAGTAGGTGCTATATGGGAGGCATAACCTATGTGTGGGTTTCTGTGCCTCCCTTGATTATTCTTTCTGTTGTGTGTCTATGACTGGAAGCTGAACAGATGGGAACAGACTGGAAAAACAAAGTATGGACAAAATCGTCTGTTTAGGCTGTTTAATTTAGGAAGGTAAGGAAAGCTTTTAGAATAACTAAGTTCTCAGATTTTTTTTCCTGGTTCAAAATTTTTCTCCCAATACTGCCTTCTCTATAGTGGCTTACTACTAATACAGTGATTCATTCCTTTCTCCTCCCCTTCTCCACACCCCCCAGCAATTCAAGAAAGGAAAATAGTTAAGAAGTAAACTTCAGGTGTTTTCTCACAAATTTTACACTTTAACTGTTTAGTATTAGTGAGATAATCCTAGTTTTCTAGTGCTGTCTTTTTTTGATAAGGTGTTCGTCTCAGTGAAGTTTCTTGGCTTCTGTGTTTTTGTGGATGATTCTGATTCTACTTCAAATTCATATACCTCCTTGGCTGCTCAGGTTTAGCAGATCAGACTGAGACTGGTGATAGGCATGAGTTGCAGGAGAACTTTTTCTGAACAAAAGCCTGGAGCTCAGAAGCCCGTTGATTGCAGATGTACCTAAAATAACCATCAGCACTTTCCTGAATTCTCTAATCTCTAGGAAATTCAGATTTCACAAGTTGCTGGCTCAGAAAGATCTTCTGACAGGCAGGTGTGGAAAAGTTTTCAGAGAGCTCATCTTCTATTACCACATTAGGGAAGCAGTCTGTCAATAACTACTCTTTATTTGCTGCTGATAATTCCAGGGGTTCAGGTTTGAGATTATTTTGTGGTAAGTGGCTTCTAGTTATGAGCTTCGAGGATCAGGGTACATTGACCTTGTCTTTTCTAGAGCACAATGCAAGATAGATTTATTTTTTTAGAAGAGGTGATTTATTTTTTTTCTTCTTAATTGCAAGTAACTCTATAGACAGTCAACTGAGCGAAGGAAGAGTAGGAAAGACTTCATTTGGGGGAACCTGAGTTTCTCAGTTCATACTTTTGGTGGCTAGATACACTAGTGACTAGTAAGCATACGAATTAAATGACTGATAATGTAAGAAATATTTCCAGTTACGGGTACCAAGGAGTGGAAGCTGACAGCATTGATAGTGGCTCTGTTCTATCCAAAATGATAGAGGCTTGTTATTGGATGTGACAGTAATTTTCCCTTTGATTAAAGCCACAGCAGAAAACGTTGAGTTAAAAATGAATAGAATCCTTATCCTGTCCTCAAAGAAGGACTCTCTTTACATTTATAGGATTATTCTGCTTGTGTGCCGTTTGTACCTCTGCTGACAGCCTGAACCTATTATCACCAGACAAAAGCTGTTCTGAATGGATAACTCAAAGAAAAATTTACTGGTACTAAAGCACCCTGATGTCTTCCTTCTCTGAGTGCCAAGTACTTTGTTAGCACTCTTTGTTGTGTGATACACTGAACTTGCAGCTCCTCTTCCCAAGCTTAGTGCAGTATACAGAAGTGGAATAACTTTTTTTTTAATGCCTTCCTTCAGAACTAGTGCAGAGCTTTAATCCCAAAGAACAAAAGTCTCATAGGGTGAGGCAGGAGTTCCCCTAGCCGCACTAATCTGCTTACAGGAGGTGCTCACACTATCCCAAGGTACATTCTGTTTGTCAGGGTCACTGCTGCTGACCAGCTTTTTTTATAGAGGACTCAGAGTTTCAGAAATATATTTTTGTAGACAATGATTAAACTGTGAAACATTGAAATAAAGCATGAAAACAAAACATTACAGCACTGTCCTCTGTACAGATGTTTTCCTCACTTCAGTTCTCTCCTGGCTCATTAGAAAATGTTTGATTACTTCTTGGATATATTTTAATAAAGTTCTCCAAAGAACACGGCTGCTGTCTATGGAAGGGGTAGCCTTAGATACAGTATTGAAAGGGAGGGTTGAAAATCTGTACAAGCGAGTGTCTGCATCACTTCTACTTTTCTCAAATTATGTAAATTCCACAAAATCTGTCCCTGGATCAGCCACTCTGGCAAATTGCTTTCTTTGTATGCTGTAGCACTGACCATTAGTCAAGGCTGTGCAGGTGGCAGTCTGGAGAAGAAGCCATCTTCAGTGCTTAAGGGACACCTTTGGATGTAGGCTGGTCATTACTTACCTGATTTCTCACAAGCTAAGATTGTGATGTATGGTTTTGCAGCCATTTAACTATGTAGTTTAACAGCAGTAGCTGTCTTAATGCTTTCACAGTAAAATAGTATTATAAATTAACATGCAGCTCATGAAACTAATTTTTCTAATTTGTAATAGAAATTGGTGCAACAGAATTAGCATAGAAAAGTTGTTAGGTATTTCATAAATTGAATTTAATTCATGCTTTATGGTCAATACTGTCTGGGTCAATCATCAATGACATTTAGGGAACCCCTAGTGTTGGTGGATTTTATCACTCTTGGCCCACCTGGTGCTGTATGCCATTGGAATATCCAGCACCCTGCTTGGGAGATGGGAAATGCTGGTCTGCTTTATCGTGGCAATGGGAATCTGAGCTGGTAGAATGGGAAGGGGCATAGAACACTTGGAATCTTTCACATGGTGGTACTATTTCTGGTGCACAGCTGATGATCCTACTGTTTCGTACTGATCTTGGATTTAGCATGGCACTTCAGACACAGGACGTAATGTCTCTGCTACCATTCAGTAATGTTTCATGTAGGTACTGTGCTTAAAAAAATGGGGGAGTTAGTAAATCTAGCTGTGTGTAGTAAATCAAACTCAGAGATGCTGTACAGTACAGGAGGAGAGCACTGAGTGCTGATGCTGCTGATACTCTGAAATTCTGTGTAGTTGTTCGACTGGTATTGGCAATTGCCTTACCCGTGTTCCAGTTGGTACATTGCATCCCTCTAACTACAAAGTAACAGAGGAAATGTCATCTACTTAAAACAACCGGGGACAATCATTTGAATAAATGGAAGTGAATGCAAGCAACTTGCCTTTGCTGTTGCTAATTCAGTGTCAAATGGGACTCTGCCAGAATGAAGAAACAATACATGCTAAAGAACAACATGGAGTATAGCATGTGCTTCTCATTCCAGTTATGTCACTGCTACTGTGCCTTTACTGCACAACCAGAAACATATATATAAAATCGCATGTCATTTTTCTAGCTGTAGGATGCTTAAGTATTTTGTGGTTCATGTTGAAAAGGGGCACGTTTAGGACACTGTGCTGTGCTACACATGTGTTCCAGATGTATTAGCTAATCATGAAAGCTGAGTTCATTCCCATACTGATTTTGTATCTTAATTACTTCCTAAATGCGCCTCCTTTCCAAAATCTGCCTTACTGGAAAGCGAAGCGTCTATCCTGTGCGGCGCTGCCGGACCTCTAGGGCCGGCAGCAGTTCCTCATTCTGCCTGTGGGATATAGCCTGAGACGCGGGCACTGGTTCTTCTGTGTGTTTATCTCGAAATTTAGGTTAAAACTCCTTAATTTCTGCGATAATTCCAGGTATTGAACTCGGCGGTGGTGAGCGACTGTGCCGAGGCAAGCCGCACGCCGCCGCCGGACCCTCCCGCCGGCCCCTCAGGCCGCCCGGGGCCCGCCCGTCCCGCGCGGGGCCTTGTGGGGCCGGGTCCATCGCGCAGTGCACGCCGGGACGGCGGCGGGCGGCGCTCGGGCCCAGCGCGGGGTAGGAGCCTCTCGGTGCCTCGGGCAGCGGCTGCGGCCGGAGCGCTCGGGCGGCGGCGGCGGCAGCGGCAGCTCTGCCCGGCGGGGATGGCGGATGCGGCGGCCTCTCCCGTGGGGAAGCGGCTTCTGCTGCTGCTGGCGGCGGGGCCGGGCGAGGGCGAGACGGCGGGGTCGGAGCCGGGGCCTGCGCTGCCCGCACGGGCCTGGCGGAGCGGCACAGTGAGGGCTATGAGCGGAGCGGTGCCCCAGGACCTGGCGGTGAGGCCCGGGCGGGAGTGGGGCGCACAGTACCGTGGACGGGGCCGCGAGTCGAGCCTCCCGCGAGGGCCGCGGGCGGGCCGGGCTAGTCTGGGGGCGGGCGGGGTGCCGCGGCCGAACTGTGCCGGCCCTTCTGCAGCGCCGGGCCCGCCGGACGCGCTCCGGGGCTGGGAGCGACGGGCCCAGCCTGCGACGAGCGCAACGGCAGAGCGAGCGGGCAGGTGGTATGTAAGGGATCCGGCACCGCCGTTGCGGTGGGTTGGAAGTAACATACGTGTGAAACAAATACGTCTGTGGCATTTATGGTGCTGGTGTATCCGTATGCTGATGTATACGTATATAACCTCAAAGTGTCGTTTTGGGAGTTTTTTGGGGGGGTGTTCGTTTTGTTTTGTTGTTCCGCTGGGAAAATATTAAATATTGTCGATCAGCGTAAATTATATATGAAAATATACATTGAAGGCTGAGTTTTGAGTGAGGTTCATTCAATTTGATTTTGTCTCAAATTTTGTTTTTAATTCTAGGAATTTGGGTTTCTTGTAATGTATTTAAGCATTCTTTAGTATTTGTCTGGTTTATTTCTAGTATAGCTCAGTGAAACGCATTGGTGGAGATCCTAAAAAGTGCTCTTGAAATGTATTGGTGGAGTTTCTCTTTGCATGTGGTCAGTTCTGGAGGCTGGCATGCTTTGGAGGGCTATGTCTGATTTAGTGACTCGTGGTAGCAGGAATGTGGTTCTGTGTTTGTGAAAAGTTTTAGTTCTTTTTATTGTTAGTTTGTAAAAAAAAATTGTAGTTAGCATAAGTTCTTTGGGCTTGTTTGCAGAGTTCCAACTTTGAGCAGTTTCCTTAACATCTGTCCTCTAGTGATACTGCTTTCTTTGGCCTTGTTCTAGAACTGCACCTACGGCTGTCAGCAGAAAGCAATGTGCTGGGTTTGGCTTTGCAAACCTGGGGGGATCTGGCACCCTGTGTCTGCAGTTGAGAGCTGTGGTTATGTACTCAAGCTGCTGCCTAACTTGTTCAAGGAGAAGGGAAGAACCCATGCATAAAGGATGTCTTCAAAAGGGAAATGTGTCAAGTGTTCAAGACAATCTGAATTGGGAAAGTGTGTCAGGGCTAAGATCCAGCTGAAGAGCCGGCTCTTGTAGCAGGCACATTGGACATGTGTTATCAGTACTCTTGCGTTTTCATTGGTGTGTGAATTCATTACCTTCATTCAGCAGTTCTCTCCCCAGTTCCTTTCATCAATAACCTTCCACTTAATACTGTTTCAGGGGTGTAGCTGTCTCTAAACTGTGTTCTCAAAAATCTATGCAAGAAATGTGAACTGTGTAAAATAGTCGAGGCAGAATATAGAGTAATGTGGGACATTCCGTGTTTTCATGGACGCTTCCATGCATAATGAATGCTGCTGTGACAATGGCAATGATACACTCTCAGAAGAAAAGAGTTCTTTTTAAACTCATTCTTTCAGAAGAAGTGGTGAGTTGGCACCAAGCAGTCAACTGCTGTTTAGGAAATAGTCTTCTAAGGTAATAGTGTGGACTAGGTGTGATAAAGGCTAGGAAAAATTTATTTTCTACTCTTTCGTTTACCTAAGTCTGTCTATTCTCATAGTATCCTGCAAGGATGTTTTCAATTACTAGTCCCATGTTTGGCTTATATACATAAGTGCAGTAGAATATTTGCAGCTTTCAGAAATCTCAGGAACAGACAAGAAGTATAAAACTTAAAAGCATGGGTGTTTTTTGTTTTGCTTGGTTTTTTGTTTTTGTTTTGTTTTGTTTTGTTTTCTGGTAGAGTAAAGCCTCTGAATGATTTTTTGGATTTTTTTTTTCCCTGTAAAATTTTGGTTACAGAGAGTAACTCTTAGACATACTTACTTTGGTCTATTGTGGAGTAATCTAATTGTGGTTAGTCCACAAAAAGAATATATATAAAGGTCAGTCCTAGTTGTTGTCCTATTTTCAGAGCATCTAGAAGAAATCCTGAGGAAAAATTATGCTGCAATTAGAAAACAGCTTTGCCTCTTCCAAATGGAGACAGGTATTATCCTCTTTCTCAAAATGTTTTCTAGAACAGGATCATTAAAGACCTGTTGAGCTTTATCTCAATGTGTTCCTAACATTGTAAAAGTACATGGTGCATGCTAATGGTAGAATAACTCAGTGTGTCACATGAAGGACCGTACTGCTTTTCTTATGTGGAACAGGAGTGTAAGAGATGATTGTTTTCATGGATGGGCAAGCTCTACAATACCATGAAAGCTAGGAGGCCCAGGACACAAAGTGTTTTGTGTAGGGACTACTAGCACAAATATAATATTAAGAAAGCTATAGGCCCACTGATAATGGAGAGGTGTTTAGTCTAGTTTATATTGCTGAAAATTGTTGAGTTGGTGGAAGGATATCTTGAAAGGTCTGGTACTGTTTCCTCAGCAGGGCAGCTTAAGCAGTGATGGAGTTGAAGAATTCATCAAGAGAGTTACTTCATATTCTCTCCTTGAGGTTTGAGCTTTTGAGTCTGGGGGAAGGAGTGGGGTAGAGGATTAAGTGGTCTTTAATACTTCTTTTGATAGGGTTTATTGATAAAGCAGAGAGCTGTGTGTCTCCAATTAGTGCCTTATCACTTCCCAGTAATCTTGTAATGGTTACAAAACCCGGTTTTGATATCCAGCTTAAGGTATTCCTTAACCGATTAGTAATCTTTTGCTGCTCATCTGACTTGCTTGATTATATTTGGCAAGTGTGTAAGTTCTGTAGATGAGAGACTGGAATGTGACTTTTCTAACACTTAATAGCTCCAGATTTTAGGACATGGAATGAGATTTGTAACCTTAGCATTCTTGCCATGTAATTTCAAATTACTTTACCAGTTGTAATTTGTGATAGGAACAAAAGAGGATGGTATCTCGGAGTAGTGATTTGGGTTTGTAGTGTGTGTAGTGTGGTTTATATTGTTACACTTGTAAATAAAGTTATTAAAAATCTAGCAGATATGTAATGCTGGGTAATCTCATGCCATCCAAAATATTTGGATTTGTTCAGGGAGTTTAATAATGTACAAGACAAGACAAAACTTCTGATTTAGAGTGTATTTTGCGAACACAAACTTTGCAGGCTGAAGCGTTTAGTTCTGTAAATGTCAGTTAACCATACTGATAAAAGCTGTTTGTTCAAGTGCCAAGTAAAAGTGTTGAAATTCTCTAAAAAATCCTACTGTGAAAGAGGCTTGCATTGGGTCATCATTTGTATTTTGGGATGAACAATTTTCATGTCTTTAATTTTGTATACTAAAACATGGCATTTGGAGCCAATGATGCATGTTTTGGGATAAATAATTTTTCATAGGTTAGTAATTGTTAATTTGATTCCCTTAGCTGTGTAGATGTATTCTCAGTATTAACATTGCAATACTTATCCTGATTTTTCTTACTGAAGTTACTGTCGCATTTTCCGTAAGGATTGGAGGAATATTATTTTCTATTAAGTGTCTGAAAAGAGATGAATTTTTTTTTTAGATCTTTGTGGAATTTGATGGCTGTAACTGGAACCAGCATGCGTGGGTGAAGGTCCATGCTGAAGAAGTTATAGTATTGCTGCTGGAAGGATCATTGGTTTGGGCACCTCGAAATGATCCAATTATGCTTCAGGGGACTCGAATCTCACAGGCACAGTGGCCTGCACTGGTGAGTATTTGACCAGAAGCCCTTAGATCCTCAGAGGTTTTCATCAGCTCCACTGTGAAGCTCAAGGTTTGGATATTGTACAGGACACTATTTTGCAGGTTAAAAAATTGCTTGGGGATCAACTTTTACTAATAGGAGTTCCTTAACTGGCACTTAATAGTGCCTTTGGGAAGGCATTGGAGAGGCAGTCTGCTTCCAGTTCCTGCCCCAGAAATTGCTATGACATATTGTACAGAAAAGTGATATTTTCTTATGTGACTTACAAGTTAATCTCTAAAGAAATGTGTTATATGTGGGGAAAGATTATTTTTTCCCTATTTTAAAACTTTGTGTATGTTAGGCTTTTCTGAATTGTGAGAATAAGCCTTTTGGCCTTATGAAGGACTTGCCAGAGCTCTGTATGGTATAGGCTGTTGCATCAATTAAATAGGTATACCAGAAAGCATTTTTGGGAAGAGAATAGACTATGTGCTGTGCCTGACATATAAATCATCAATTGACCACTCCTAATCTAAGTATTTTATTTCAGTTTTGTTGTCAGCATTAACTAACGTGATATGCAAAATTTACTCATGTTTCTTGATGTGGTTAACCGTATTGCTATTTACATGGCGGTTACATGTCAGGACACTTGAAAACAAAGCCAGTATGTTTTAGCTAGCATATCTGAATATACCCATTCTGCACACATTCTGATGAGTAGTATATAGTGAAGAGCATTCCTTATGTATTTCTTCTCTTAGTAGCTTCTGAAGAGGAAAGATATGTGAGAATCCTTCCCTCATTTTTATGCTGTTTAATTTTTATTATTTGTCCCTTCTTTTGTTTCTTTTCTCCTCCCAGAGTCCTTGGATTGCTTTTGGACTTGAAGTCCTTGGGCTACTCTCTGCTTTTTAATACATTCTGTGCATGGATTCATTGAAATGTTTTTTCCTGTCGAGGAATTTGAGTTTAGTATTTTAAATGGGCACTTGAGCTCAAAGCAGCAGGTCCATCACTGCATCTTTCTCTGACGATTTCTTTATTGCACTTGGCTTAAGGCAGTAGAAAACAAAGCCTTTACAGCAGAGGCTCTGTCGAGAGTGTTTTTTCCATAGGCGAAGTTTTCCTTTCAGTGTATTTCCGTCTTGTCTCCAAGAATGAACTCCAGTTAGTTTCATCTGGAAAACTGTTTTTGCAAGTGGTCAGCGTCTTTCAGTTTATTTCCAAATCGGTCAAAATCTGAGTGATATGGGGATGTAACCATAGTGTGCATGCTGTCGGTGTAATGATTCCAGGCTATTTCCACTACAACTCAAGCTTTATCTGTAGGTTTGCTGAAAAACTGTTTTTATCCTCTGTATTCCGGATAGCCGTGTGAGCATTGAAGTTTTCTCTAGGTTCTACAGGCCTACCCAGATAACTGCACAGGGATGCAGATTGGAGTTAGTCAAAGCACGAGGGTACATATTTGCAATGGGAAACCACCTACTTAGCATTACAAAGGGGATGGCGTGGGGGATAGTGGATTTTGTTGGAATTTTTTTGTTTGTTTGACAATTATCACTTATGAATGTGTTTTCATTCCTAATTGTCTATTTTTTTACTCCTGTTTGCTTTCCGGGATAGTTTTGCATAAACTGAGAAAATAGGTTTTTGTGTTTATGCTGTTGTGTACGGGAGAATGAAGCGTAAACAAACTTGATGAGAGCTGTTAAGGGAAAAATGTCATGAATATTTGTGTTAAAATTATGTAAGTGGAAGCATGAGACAAGTAACATTTCAAAGACTCTGGGTAGCAACTTCCTCTTCTGTAAACAAGTTTCGTTATAAAGTTGTCTGATTCTACTGTTACAAGGTTTCTGAATTCACTGGGTATTTTCAGTGATTTGCTCTGCAACTTGAACATCAATACTACATTTGCTGTGAACTTTAGTTTTTCACAAAACACTAGTCAAAGATGCTCTCATTCAATAATAAGTGTATAAATTCATTGCAGATAGAAGAAGGATAAAACCACTCCATTCATGAGGCTAGATCTGAAAAAAGTTATTAACCAAAGCTCTTTTTTTAACCTTAACCAGAACTTCTTTTTCTAACCTGAGCATCAGAAGATGCTTACCTATGATAAACCAAATACTACCCACAGGTATTTTCATCTCTGCTTTAAGATCTAATGAAAAAGTGGATCCAGTTGTCTGTAATTCCTGCTTGTAATGCAAAAATTATTTGCCTAGACTTAATGACTAATATATTACATTAAAACTCAAGCACTGGGTCGTTCGTTGTCCCGTATGTGTGCTCAGTCATTTTGGTAACTTCTGTTTTTTTGTTCATCACAGACCTTCACCCCTCTGGTAGATAAGCTGGGATTAGGCTCTGTGGTCCCAGTGGAGTTTCTTCTGGACAGACATTTACGTTTCCTGTCTGATGCTAGTGGATTACGTTTATTTCAGGTATTTGAACTGTGTTCAGTTAAGATGTAAATTTAGCCTTGTGCTGTTCTTATCAGATTAGTTTTGGGGTTTTTTTTTACTGTTCCATCAACGTACCCATCTTTCTCCTTTCACTGCCCTGTCACATAGTTGTGTTTGTTTCCTTGCATTTCCAGATCCTTACACCGATCTCCATTTGCATGTGAAAAGTACTGATACACTCTCCATTGTTCAATTGGAGAGCTAGCTGTCATTGAGTAGCTGATAATTACAGTGGAAGTTTTGCAGCAGCTTTTGCATAGTTAATTCTTTTATTCCTCCTGGCATGTTCAGTAATATTTTTCTTAATTTTACTTTTTTTTCCTTGTTTGTCAATCTCTGACTGCAGTCCAAGAAGAGCTGTCTTGTAAAAACTGATGTTTCTCTTACCCTAGAAGACTATATTTTGTTAAAACTGTTTGTTTTTGGCAGATGGGAACAGAGAGTCAAAATCAGATTCTGCAGGAACAGCCTTTACTTAGAGAATCTGTCAATGCACTGATCAGCGACCAGAAGCTTCAGGAGATATTTAGTAGAGGTGAGGTGTGTTTTCTTCCTCAGAGCTACTTTGTTGTGCAACAGTTGATTGTGTTGGAATTTGTGAAAGAAGATCGTAGTAGTATCTGCCACTGTTTTGTTTGGAAGGTCAATTTTCTGTATTTTGCAAGTCCTTTACAAAGTAACTTTATCACAGATGCAGCCTGAGATACAACCAGAAATACCTACTGGGAATGGTTGTTTAAGGTGTAGTCCATGTATTTACA
Source organism: Luscinia megarhynchos (assembly GCA_034336665.1). Classification (NCBI taxonomy): domain Eukaryota; kingdom Metazoa; phylum Chordata; class Aves; order Passeriformes; family Muscicapidae; genus Luscinia; species Luscinia megarhynchos. The sequence continues at coordinate 81,724 of CM067576.1, read as the reverse complement.
ACTTCTCCATTTTAAGTTTTAGTTTGGAATTTTTTAAGTGTTGGTTCTTTTCTATGGTTCTGTTCTTTAACTGTGGAAAGGAAATTTAGAAGGGAAGTTTCTGTGTAGTTGCTGATCCTCAGAAACTTTCCTTGTAATGGCAATTCAAATTTTGATGTTTGGATAATTAATACATCAGTTAAGTTGAATATATGTGTGGATGTGGCTGGTCAGCATAGAGTTAATATCTGCTGTCTGGATTGTGTATTAGGGTTAAGCCTGATTGTGACTTTTGTTGTCAGATTTGAGTCATCTTGGTCAAGTGCTAAAATAATTTCTATCCAGAGTTCATGTGCCAGGGAGCCACCCTAGAGACAGACCAGTGTCTTACATTTGAAGGACAATGTAATTCTTAATGGGAATTTTGTTGCCTTATGGTCAAGTAAGATGTATGTTCATAGAAATTCTGGGGACAATACTTCTCACATGAGCAAGTAGCTTAAGAATTGTCCAGTTTGAAGCCTTCTTCTAAAGTGCTTAATTCTGGCTGTGTCGCATACAGGTTGTTGGATCTTGTGGATTTTGATGATCCAAGATTAGCAGAGGTTTATTTTGTCTGGATTTAGGGTAGGAGGAAAGCCCAGATGCTGATCGGGAGAGCAAGGGCAGGGTGAGAGGAAACCTTTCTGTAGGTGATCTGTTATCTGTCTAGCTCTGAAAGAGCCATGACTGGTTGGTTTAGAGATGTTGGATAGCCAAATACCTGTTTCTACTCTGAAACACATGGCTTTTCTTCTGGGATTTGACACATCTGCACCAAGTCAGAATACTGGGACTGTTCACTGGATTGATGCTGCGTGATTACTAACCTGTAGGATAGAAAGCAAAATAATTTAGTTAGGAAGTAGCCACCATGTAGCTTGATTTTGTTGAAAGAGTTTGTTAATTTTGGTCTTTCACGTTTGGGTTTTTTTATGTGTAAACTGTATTCATTTTGTTTTCACAATAACTTTGAGTTACAGCAGTGAGGACCTATTGACTTTTTAGGATAAAATGCCTGGTTAGGATAAAATGCCTGCCACATGATTTGCAGCAGAAGCCCTAGTGTTTTAATTTTTTCCACCTGGAAGATGACACATCAAGCCCTAATTAGGTGCACAGAACCATTTTATTGTATGACTGTTAATTAGTAGGACGCAAAAATTTTTTTGGAAAGTGTACTCAAAGTCCTTATTTTCCAGGTCCTTATAGTGTCCAAGGCCAAAGAGTTAAAGTTTATCAACCAGAGGATGAAAATAGCTGGCTCTGTGGTGTTGTGAGCCATCAAGACCCAATAACTCGTCTTATGGAGGTGTCTGTGACGGAGGTAAAAATATTAAGTGCTGCTTTGGTATTCTTAAAATACCATTCCTCAATATCTATATGTGCAGAATGACAGCTTTGCCAAAACTTGTTATTTTGGCTTGGTTTTTGCTTGAAAAGATGAGTAATTATTTGTGTTGCGATTTATAGTATTTTGTTCTGTTACGATGACAGAATAAATGATGTCACACAGACCTCTTCTATTAAAAGAAAAAAAAAAAAAAGGCTGTAAGAGTTTCATTGGAAATGAGTGCTGTAAGAAAAAATACCGGAGGTGACTCTCCAGAACGGAAACCATGCTGATGCATAGAAAGTTGCCTTCTAGGTCTCTGACATTGTGGTCTTCCTATGTTTTCTCTTGGTTTCCATCTGACAGACTGTATGAGTGGTTTGAAGCAGTTGTAGCAAAGCAGATGAAGTCTTAGCATAAATAATTTGATTTATGTTTTTTAGCTCAGACTATTTACTTTTGCCCTGTTCCTATCAGTAAACCTATGTACAGCATAGAGAATCTGCACTGCTGGAGTTACTGATTTTTATTGTGTGCTTCCATATGGTCTGACAGGTAGTTCAGTCTTGCCAGTAGCCTGCTCCTGATGGCTTCCTAGCACAGCTAGGAACGGGTCCATGGTGCTCTGTTGCAGCAGCACTCGTCTTGGTTTTCAGGTCCCATCCTGTGTCTCATGCACACTACCCCTGTAGCCCCTTCCATGTGTAGATTGAATGCACTGAATGAGCAGTAATCCTGCACTCTGGCTACTGCTGTTGCTGGCACACAGGGGAGAAAGTATACTATGTGTGGTAAATCAGTATAGTACTTTGGAGGGGCATAGAAATTGTGGAGTTAGGTGCATTCAGCAGATGCATGCTAGGAAGCACAGAGCTTCCTGTGTACTTACTGTGAAATAAAAAGTAACCTCCAAGAGCAATTACAGAGATTGGATATTCCTTGCTCCTTTTGAGGAGACACTTAGGCTGAAAACTGATGTACTTCTTCCAGTAGTCCTTTCTACGTCCAGCAGAGTGAACATGCGTGTAACAATGCTAAATCAAATTCAAGGGCTGCGCTTAATGCAATGAATACCTTTAGAAATGCTCAGAAGAAAAAAATACACAAGGTGACATCTGAAAGCTTTTGCAATAGCAAAGGAGCAAAAGGATAGAAGGTGAACTGGAAGGCTGTAGTATTAGTAAGGAAGTGAGATAGTAAGGAAAGGTGAATGGGAGAGGACCTGCACAGTAACTGTATGTTTAGGTCTTTTATGTTGATACTATATACATTGAATTAAAAATTAACCTCTGCTTTTCTTTCTTCTACTTCCTCGTTATCAATCTGTATGAAAATTAGAGTGGTGAGATAAAGTCGGTGGATCCTCGACTGATTCATGTGGTGATGGATAACACTTCTCCAAGTGAGGTACTACAGCAGTACATTCAGGTCTTATATGTACAGTGTGAAACTTCTTAAAATTTTTGATGTGAAATAATTAAAATCTGGAAAAGCCTAAAGAATGATGCAGTGTTGACTGTGGAGTTTGGATAATTTTACTAATTTTCCTCTTAAACTTGAAGCAGGAACATTTTGTTTACCATTTTGATAGTCATAGCTTTCTTTAAAGAGTCTTCTCTTTTTGTTCAGGCCTGTTTACTAAGTTTGGCATGGATCTTGGAGGGGGGGATCAGTAGTGGTATAACTATGGTGGTTGTACTCCATTTTAAGGTGTAGTGTTGCTGCCTTTTTCTGACAGGATCACTCTGTGCTGCTTCTCATACCTTTTAAGGCATTTCTTCCATCTGGCTGCTCTGCCATGTAAGCAGGCTTGTGTGTTTGTGGCATTTCACTGCTTCAGTTGAGATGTTCCATGATAACATTTGAGTCTGAATTTTTACCTTAGGCTAAAGGGCAAGCTATCTCCTGTAATTAAATATTGTAAGCTTTGTGTAGTGGACAGAAAGCGTGCCTTTCAAAAGAATCATGGGATTTATACTTGGAACAAAAATTAGAGTGCAGATGGTGTTCATACACTATGAAGAGCTTTGTTGGAGTATTGTGTATTTCTCAAAATTTGCCAGGATTTCGTTCATGCTACAGCAAGGTAACTCAGCTAAAAAATTTCGTGTGCAGATCTTGGTCTAGTACAAGAGACAAGACTGTGCTTAATGCTTGTGTTTTGTGCTCACAGAGCCTGTTTCTTTAGATGTCTCAATTTGTGATGAAGTGTTCCTAGACTTCAGAGCAGTGTAATATATTTTGTGTTCTAACAAAAAAGTTCTTTGAACGGGTATCTGGATTATTCTGTTTAGAGATTGCATGGCTTTTTCTGTTATAGGGAGGGGGCCTAAAAGCAGCTAAATCATCATCTAAAGGGAAAAAGAAGAAAGAAAGCCTGGAGGGAAAGGACGGAAGGAGAAGGAAAAGTGTATCAGATCCTGGTTGTGATCCTGCAACAAAGAAGCTAAAGGAGAAGGGTGAGGCAGATAGTAATGGTAGTGATGGAGGTGAGGCAAGCAGAGGTCCCTGGAAAGGAGTCTCCAGTAGTGAAACAGGACTGGATCCAAGGACCAAGCAATTGCCTTCATTTACTCCTCAGATCAATCGCAATATTCGTTTTGCTACTTACACCAAAGAGAATGGCCGAACACTAGTAGTCCAAGATGAGCCAGTTGTTGGTGACAAACCATTGCCCTTCACTCCATTTTCTTCTGTGGCTGGACAACCATTACTAGTTGGATCTGGATGTAAAGAGGCAGGGAAATTAATGGAACAGGTTGGCCAAGGCACGGTGACTTCTGCAGCTGCAGTTACAGCAACTCCTTTGACGCCAACAACTGTGAGAATCTCTGATACCAGTTTGCCAGCTGTTACTGGACAGGAGAAACCAAAAACAGTTCGATTGCAAGCCCAGGGAGAGGTGAGTAGCTCAATCATGTTGTTTCAACATGTTCCAGAAAGATTTGCACCACATGTTCTGCACCATACTCCTGTTAAAAATGTGTGTCCATGGAATTGAAAAAACTCCTTTTTCTCTCACGAGTCTCTCTCCTCCCAAGGAAAATCACAGTATATAATTAGTTGCAGTAGTACTGTCAGAATTGGAAAATCTGAGCAAGTACCAGTTGAGAAGAGAGCAAGTGAATATTCCATATCACAGTTATGGTTCTAGTAGAAATCTGCCATTCACAAAACTTTCCTGTATTTAATAGTCATAAAAATTAAGCCTTTTGTGCTTAATCTCCACTGAGTTATTCCCTGGGAGGCACCACATCCTAGGCATCTACCTACCTGTCAGCAGATGTGAGTTATGGGGACCAGGAATAGTTTGTCTTCTAACTAGTAGGGGGCTTGCTTTGTTTAATTAACTTGCAAACTAAGTTATTTATTTCAGGGGTGCTATTTAAATACGTGAAGCTTATCAGAATGCTCTTGGGGGAGGATGAAAGACTGGAGGGTATTCAAAAGTAGTTTCAATTAACGTTCCCTTTTTCTTGATTTGAATTCAAATGATCAGCAGTTTTACCTGTCTGGTGTCTCACCTTTGTTCTAAAGTATGGTAAGACATTAAGTATTTGTTTTCTCTGTGTCTTCAATTTCAATAACTTGTGGGTAGGAATCTTTACAGAAGTTTCTTCATAGTAAGTCAGTTTGCTCGAAATTTCTATTCCTGATGAGTAAGGAGAATGCTAATGGTACAATGAGGTGAACTCAAGTATTCTTGAATCAAATAGCAATCTTATAATGGACTAATGCTTATTAATTTTGTTTCAGAATTCCCGAAATTCACTTTTGGCTTCTGGATTTGGAGTCTCTGTCCCAGGTGCTTCCCAGTCCTTGGTATTTGGGGCTGGAAGGAGCCAATCAAATGGAGTGATGGCTCCAGAAAGCAAACCTTCAGGATTTCCTTTTGGCTGTGGTACTGGACAGGACGCTCAGAAAGATTCTGATTCGTCCAAGAACTTGTTTTTTCAGTGCATGTCCCAGAATCTTCCTTCCAGTAACTATTTCACAGTTATTTCAGAGAGCTTGACTGAAAATATGTCTAGTCGGGACTCGTTCAAGCAGTGTCCAGAGAGTGTGGGTGCTGGGACTTGTAAAGCTAAAATTCTTTCAGTGGACGGTAAGCCAGGAGCCCAGTCTGGTAGTTCTGTAGAGCGGAAGTTGCCTGTGGAATCTATGCCTACCCTTACTCCAGCCTTTTCACGAAGTCTATTAAATACTCGTCCCCCTGATAGTCATGAAAATCTATTTTTACAGCCCCCAAAGCTATCACGAGAAGAACCCTCAAACCCTTTCCTGGCATTTGCTGAGAAAGCAGAACTTAGTCCTTTCAGTGGCTTTGCATCTTCATCTCAGACGGGGGTTTGTGCTCCCTCTACACCTGCGGGTCAAAAGGCCACTTCTGCCTGGCCGGAATCACTCACCTCTACAGACACCTTAGCTAAGAAGAAAACCTTGTTTATAACAACTGACTCCGCAAAGATGATCTCCAGTGCTTCTGGTTCAACAGCTGCTGCTGGTGTTCAAAGCCCTTCCACTGTAGGGAATGGCCGTTCCAGCTCACCAAGCAGCAGCCTGACACAGCCTATTGAGATGCCCACGCTCTCCTCCAGCCCAACAGAAGAAAAGCCAGCTATCGGGCCTGGGCAGCAGGACAATCCTCTTCTGAAAACTTTTTGCAGTGTGTTTGGCAGACATCCACCTACCCTTTTCTCTTCACAGGCAGAGTTTCCACAGGAGAAGAAAGCTCCCTTTGAAGCTGTGAAAAGGTTCTCGCTAGATGAGCGGAGCTTAACATCCAAACAGGACTCCGACTCCAGTACAAATAGTGATCTGTCAGATTTGAGTGACTCGGAAGACCAGTTGCAGGCTAAGGCTTGTATGAAGGGTATCCCAGACCACTTGATGGCGAAGCTAGGCCCCAATGCAGAGCGGAATGCAGAATTACTGTTGGGTAAAGGAAAGGGGAAGCAAGCCCCAAAGGGCCGGCCCCGCACAGCTCCTCTAAAAGGTGATGACTTGAATGCAGATGATATTTGGGAAGCACAAGGAGGTGGGATACTGGCTTATCTCTTGTGTAATGAACTGCATAAACTAACCACAGTTGTAAACCTCATTCATGCTCAGTAGGCAGCACACAGGATGCTTACAAGGCTGAAGCTTAATGCTTCTTGTATGTGAGGTTGGTGTTCACTTTGATAAATCTTTAAGCATGTGTGTAAGAACAGAAGTGTGGTATGCTGTAGGCTTGAACAGACTTACTGATTTTACATGTATGAACATACAGATCTCTGAAAAGATTATTGAAGCCAGTATCCTTTTGCTGCTGAAGTTAACTAACAGATTTTTACTTCTACTTTGCCTCACTCAGTTGGCCAGTCTGTGCTGAAAGATATGAGTAAGGTGAGGAAGCTGAAGCAGTCAGGTGAGCCTTTTCTCCAGGATGGCTCTTGCATCAATGTAGCTCCACATCTGCACAAGTGTCGGGAGTGCCGTCTGGAGCGGTACCGCAAATTTAAGGAGCAAGAGCAGGATGACTCAACTGTGGCATGTCGCTTCTTCCATTTCCGGAGGTGCTCAAATTCTTCCTTTCTTCATGTGTAGTCTATGTGCAGAGCTTGGGCCATGTCCAAGCACGAAGTAATTATGTTTTACTTATTAAATATGCTTAGGTACAATAGTGAAGGTTTTTGAGTGTCTTGTTATTCCCTGCATCACCTGATGGGAATTCCCTCACTAGGCCACAAAGAGCTGCTTTTTAAAGATAAAGCTGTAGGATACTAAGTGGGCCTTCAGGTACAGCCTCAGGAAACTGAATTTGCTTTATTGGGTAGAATTTTACTTCTGGTTAGCAAATTGTATGCAATAACTCTCCCTCCTTTATAAGGCATTTAGAACAAAGGTAAAATTTAAATCCACTCAACAAGTAACTAAACACTGCCAGCATGAGGTTAATGTTTGACCTTATTCTGTTGAATACAGGACTAATTTTTACACGTAGAACACTGTCTGTGTTCCCTCTGTGTGGCGTTTGTGTCTTACACTTCCTTGACCTGTTGTATTTCTCTTTGTCTTTAACTGCTATTCTAGCAAGTGCTATGCATCTTTTTCAAAAGTAGTTAGCTGACTTTCTGGCATGTAATGGATGAAGCGAGTTTTTAGTATGTGTCACCCATCCTGTAAGCATGCTGCTTCTTTTCCTAAACTTGTTAAAAATTCATCTAGCTTGAGGTTAAAGATAAGATGGTTTCTGCGTAAAAATGAAGTTATCTTTGATATTGATAGGAGATGTCTAGAATTCTGTCATACATTTTTATACCTTCTACCACACAAGGATTAGGAGGGTGAACAGCTACTGGTAAAACAGTAGTGATTAATCTATATGGAGACTGGTGCAACAAGGATTTTTGCATATATTTTAATGTGAGCTGTTAGAAGAGTTGCCAAGTGCTGGTAGTTCTAGCCAGAACTGAAACACTGTTCTGATAGAAATGTCATTATAAGTTAGTTAAAGGTGGTTGAGCAGTTTCTCAATTACTCTGTCCTGTTTCCTGCAGGCTGGTATTTACCCGGAAAGGTATATTACGAGTAGAAGGTTTCTTGAATCCACAACAAAGTGACCCTGATGCCATGAGCCTATGGATTCCTTCTTCTTCCCCTGCAGAGGGGATTGATCTGGAAACTTCCAAATATATCCTGGCCAATGTTGGGGACCAGTTCTGCCAGCTTGTTATGTCAGAGAAGGAGGCAATGATGATGGTGGAGCCACATCGTAAGTTGGGCTTTTGTTATGTTTTTATCCCATGCTTTCTATATAATGGATGTACAATACAGTGGAATAGAATTGAAAATGTTATATAATTTCTTGTTGAAATGCTTCTCCTGCTCTTCCAAAGAGAGGCTATATTCACCTCTTGAGGATGTAGCTGAGGGACTAGCATTTGAGACTTTCTTTTGGATCAGTGCCACATTACCACCAAGGAAGCTAATGGTAACTTTCCCAGACATTGAATAATTTTTTCAATAACTAAATGCAGAAATCAGTTAGCTCATGCTCCTAAGAAAATAGAAATAAGCCAGAGCACCTACCACGGTGACCAGCTATGCTTTAATGAACAGATTTTCTGATATATTCGTATACTTTTATGCTCCAGGGACATCATGGAAAAGCTCAAGAGTTTTCTAGGGTGAGAGCAGTACCTTAATTCAGCTTACAAGGACTTAGCTGAGCAACTAAGTTGCCAGCTTTCTACTTCAGGGGTAAAGGGTTTAGGGGAAAAAAACCAAAACGGCAGCCAGTTTAGCTTATCACATGGATAACTGATTATCTGATTTTTTTCCCTTTAGTTTCTGCAACGTACAAGGGCAACCATTTGGAGATCCCCTTCCTTGGCAAATATGTTGGTTTAGAATCTGAATAGTTGATAGAGATTAGTAAAACAAAATACACACTTTTTATAGTTTTATATATTGTCACTTGTTCGTGAAACTAGCAGAAGAATTGTAATTTTGCTCTAAGTTCCATTAGTGCTCCATTAAATTCAGTTATTACAGAACACTCTAAGGTGCTGCATTTCCTTGTAATGTGCATTTTGATACGTGACCTTACCTATTCTTAGAAATGAGAATTTTAATAATGTCACTGGACTAGCAACTCAAAGACCGGGGCTATGAATATAAAAAGTACGTACTTCTCTACTCTGCCTTCAGGTCATATTTCTGTGAATTTATCAATGTTGCTGTGATATTCTCAAATTAGGATGGAGAATGCAAAATGCCAAAGCAATAATTTGTAGTGTGCCTTCTCTCTATAGAGAAGGTGGCATGGAAGCGAGCAGTCCGTGGTGTGAGGGAGATGTGTGATGTATGTGAGACGACGCTCTTCAATATTCATTGGGTTTGTCGCAAGTGTGGTTTTGGGGTCTGTCTGGACTGTTACCGGCTGAGGAAGAACCGGCCACGTAGTGGTGAGTACTGGGCAATTTTTCCCCCACTGTAATCTTTGAACTGACTATAGTCGGGAAATAGTTGCAGGGGGTTTTGTGGGAGAGTTACTGAGTATCAGCTTGGAAGGCTGCATGTTTGGAAATTGTCTGCTGTTCCATTCTTCCATTTCCCAGCTTTCCACTTTAGGGGGAAAGGGTTTAGGGGAAAAAACAAATCCAGGGAAGATTACTGTGGTAGCTGTATAATCTGAAGAGGCAGAAGTTGCTATATATACAGTCCTAATGGTCTGTATTTATATTCTGAGATCACCAGGTTAATTTCCTACACTGTAAAGAATCTAATTAAACAATGCACAAATACTCTGTATTGTAAAGTTTTAGTATAAAATTTTTTTTTCTTTATTCCAGAGACAGAGGAGATTGGTGATGAAGAAGTTTTCTCATGGCTGAAGTGTGCAAAGGGTCAGTCTCATGAACCAGAGAATCTCATGCCAACACAGATCATCCCTGGTACAGGTAATGCTTGAAACATGAAGGAAAAATAGCAAGTTTTGTATTAATTCTGAGCAAGCAACTGTAAAAAAGATAAGGATGGTGATCTTGTAGCTATTACCTCTTCTGACATGGATTTAGCGGACACTTCCACTTGCTACAGCAGAAGCATTGAAGAGAAGGTAACCCAAGTAAGATCAAGCTGTGGATTTGAAGTGCGCATCCTTCTAGTATTAGCTGTGACTTGTTGTGCTTAGCTGTTTTCAAGTTGCATTTTAAGTAAATTTGTTTAACTAGCAAGAAAGATTTCTTTCAGAACTTGTGCAGGGTTTGGTTTCTGACTGTAGGGATGACTTGACAGTGTCTCTGACCACCCCACCTTCTGGAGCTCCTCCTCAGGCATACAATCATTGAATGGTTTGGGCTTGAAGGGACCTTACAAAATCATTTAGCTCCAGCCCCATGCTATGGGCAGGGACCACCTTCCACTAGACCAGGTTGCTGCAAACCCTGTTCAACCTGGCCTTGAAGAGACAGGGCAAGCACAGCTTCTCTGGACAATCTATGCCGGTGCCTCACCACCCTCACAGGGAATAGTTTTTTCCTAATATTCAATCTAAACATACCCTCTTTCAGTTGAAAATCGTTGTTCCATATCCTGTCCCTAGAGGCCCTGGTCAAAAGTGTCCCTCTTTGCTTATCATCTCCCCTGATGTATTGAAAAGCCACAACAAGGTCTCCACAGAGCCTTCTCTTCTCCAGGCCAGTCCACATCAACTGTCTCAGCCCTTCTTCATAGGAGAGGAATTCCAGCCCTCTGATAATTTTCATGGCCTTGTCTGAACCTGCTTGAGCAGGTCCATGTCAGTCATGTACTGGGCACACCAGAGTTGAAGGCTGAACTCCAGGTGCAGAGGTGAGGTGGGGCAGAGGGGAAGAATCGCCTCTCAGCCTGCTGGCCACGCTTCTTTTTATGTAGCCCAGGCTGCAGGATGGCTTTCTGGGCTGCAAGTGCATTTTACTGACTCATGTCTAGTTTTCCATGTAGCCATGTCTCCAAGTCCTTTCCTGCAGGGCTGCTCTCAATCCATTCACTCCCCCACTCTTGGCTGATGTTGGGGGTTGTCGCAAACCAGATGTGGGACCTTGCACTGGACTTGTTCCACTTAATGAGGCTTGAGTGGGCCCATTCCTTAGGCTTGTCAAGATCGTGCTGGCTGTCAGTCTCTTCCCTCTAGAATCAGCTGCACAGCTCAGCTTGGTGTCGGCCACAAGTTTTTTGAAGGTGTGCTCAATCCCACTGTCAATGTCATTGAAGACACAAAATAGTGTTGGTCCCAGTAAGGACCTTTGAGGGACACCTCATGTTACTGTTCTCCATTTGGGCAAAGAGACATTGACTGTAACTCCTCTGGATGTGATCATCCAGCCACTTCCTTACCCCCTGAAGGTCCGTTCATTAAACTATATCTCTCCAATTTAGTTACAAGAACGTTGTGGGGTACTATATTGAAGGCATTACAGACGTATAGGTAGATTACAGCTGTTCATCTTCCATTGTTTATTGATGCAGTTGCTCCACTGGAGAGAGCCACTGGATTGGTAAATTGTGATTTGCCTTCAGTGAAGCTGTGCTGGCTGTCTCTAATCTCTTCTGACTTCAATATGTTTTGACATGTCTTCCAGGATTATCTGCTACGTGATCTTACATGGAGGGTACTGTCTTGAGGCTGATGGGTCAATAATGCTCAGGGTCCTTGTTTTAAGCCATTCTAAAATGGGCATGATGTTTCACTGTTCCCAGTCCCTGGGGACTTCATCAGGCTGCCAGGACTTTCCAAATATGATGGAGAATGATTTGGTGACCAAATCAGCCCAGTCCAATCCCTCAGGACCCTGGGATGCATCTTACCAGGTTTCACAGACTTTTATATGTTCTGGTTCCTCAGGTGCAGCCCCACCTCAAATACTCTGTGCAGTTTTGGTCACCTCAGTACAAGAAGAATGTCAAACTGTGAGAATGTGTCCAGAACAGGGTGACCAAGATGGGGAAGAGTGTCAAGAACAAGGTTTAGGAGGAGCAGCTGAGGTCACTTTGTTCAGCTTGGAGAAGGCTGAGGGGTGACCCCATGACAGTCTACAGCTTCCTCCAGGGGGCCAGCGGAGGGGGAGGTGTTGACCTCTCTCTGGTGACCAGCAGTAGAACACAAGGAAATGGAATGAAGCTGCATCAGGGGAGGCTCAGACTCTGCTTCACTGAGAGGGTGATTGGGCACTGGAACAGACTTTCCAAGGAAGTGGTCAGGGCACCAAGCCCATCAGGTTCAAGGAGTGTCTGGATGATGCTCTTAGTCATGTGGTTTAGGTGGTCCTATGGAGGAGCAGGGAGTTGTTCCCAGTGATCCTCACGGTCCTCTTCCTGCCTGAGGTTCTCTATGGTTCTCCAAGAAAAGAACTTTATTCTCCTGCTTTCTGCTTTGAGGGTCAGGGACTTAAGAGTGGAGGGAAGAGGGAATAAAACTGAAAACTGATGGGGAAATAAAAACAACGTTGAGTATGTCAGCCTTCTCCATGTCAGTTGTCGCTTGCTCAGAGGTCTTGTTTAGTGTGGATGGTGTGTGCTAAATGCAATTTCTTTAATCTTATTTTTCTGTCCAGGATCACTGTTGAAACCCTTATTCTCTGCATCCCTTGTCAAATCCATTTTCATCTGTGCCCTAGGTTTCTTGATCTTAGGTTTTTTCATTTCTGCACATCCAGGCAGCATCCAGGATTATGTGGCCCTGGTTGTACTACGTCTGCATTTCATGATTAGGTTTTAGTTTGATCAGGAGGTCCTTCTTTACTCATGTTCTTCCCCTGCCTTCCTTATTTAATTTTTTACGTGGGGGAATTGAGAGCGCTCACACTCCAAGAAAAACGTTCTTGAAGAGCTGTGAGCTCTGTTCTGTTTCTTTGTCCCTGAGGGCAGTTTCTCAGAGCATCCCATACACTTAATTCCTTAAGCAAGTGAAAGTCTGCTCTCCCAAAGTTCAGTGTCCTGGCTCTACTCTTGATCTGGCCTGAATCCTTCAAGATTGTGAATTCCACCAGGGCCTGGTCACTGCAGCCCAGGGTGGCACCAGTCTTGGCATATCTGATAAGTTCTTTCATGTTGGTGGTATACGACAGGTCCAGTAACGCTTCTCTTGTGGTCAGTCTCTCTATGCCATGGATTAAATTATCCTCAAAGCACTCCAGAATTGTCCTTGATTTCTTGCAGCTGGCTGTGTTGCTTTTCCAGCAGATGTCAAGGTGATGGAATTTCCCTAATCATCATATGGGCATGATGCTTCCTGTAGTTGAAGTGAGAACACACTGTCAACAGGCTCCCTTTGGCTGGGGGGAGATGGGAGTAAACCCTAGCAGTGAGGTTTTCTTTGTTGGCTTGGTCCCTCATTTTTACCCATAAATTCTCGACCTGTTCATCACTGTTTTTCAAAAACAGCTCTGTGTGGTCAGTATGTCGTTCTATGCGGAGAGCACCTCCCCGTACAGTGCAACAGTTCTACAATTCATTCTGTCATGTTTCAGCAATAAAGATTAGATTGTCGCCCTCCAGTTGCACAATGACTTCTGGCTCTCCCTGCTCATCACCCAAGCTGCATGCATTAGTATGAAGAGGCCCTTCAGCTGGGCTATCAGTCTTACCCCTCTTGACAGGAACATGCCCAGATTCCTTTGAGTTATTTCACAGGTGTTTCCCTGTTGCTTCCGAGTATTTCAGTAGCCCCTGGCTCTTGTCTGTTGCTGAAATCTGCATCTCCTTTCCCTACTAAATCTAGTTGTAAAGTTCCTCATATAAATCTGGTCAACTTGTTGGCAGACTCTCTTACTCAGCTTGGGCAGGTGAATCCCATCTGCTCCCAAGAGACCTGACTTCTCAGAAGTAAATTTGTGGTCATAGAAGGCAAAACTGTTGAGTGTGGCACCAGCCACGCAGCCAGGTATTCACCTGGTCAATTCATTACATCTGTCTGTGTACCAGGAGGATAGAGGTGAATGCCTGTGCTCTAGATCCTTTCAGAATTGCTTCAAGGGTTATATAGCTTCTTGTGGTGGTTCAAAGTCATCTCACTGCTGTGTTGCTGGACCCTACGTGGAATAGGAGAAGCAGATGATAATCTGTAGGATTTACCAGGTTTGACAGCCTCTCAGTGACATCATGAAGGTATAGTCAGCACTGTTGGCCACACTGTACTGTCCAGGGACAATGTCCTGTTACATAGCATGTGACCTTAAACATTGCACTACTACTAAAAAAACCCCACCTATCTGAAGATATAGTTTAGGCCTTTTTTTAGATTTCTTTGCATGTGATATTAAAGACCTAACTTTATTTACAGCGCTTTACAATATTGGAGACATGGTTCATGCAGCACGAGGCAAATGGGGTATTAAAGCCAATTGTCCATGTATTAACAGACAGAACAAATCAGTGTTGAGACCAGCTGTCACTAATGGAATATCACAGGTATGTAATTTGAAACTGACATTACCTTATTTGACATTTACATTCTTAAGATCTATTAAGATGTTAGATTAAGATGTTAGATCCTTTAGGCTAATTTATTGTGAGACAGGAATTTTACTTTCTCCATATGCTCTGAGTGTGTTAGTTTAGCAAAAGTCTTCTGGGTCATTTTTTAGGGACATGAACTGCATGTTATCTACCAAGTGCTTATTTTGGCTAATACTCTTACGTAGAAAGAAATAAGAAGCCATTCATATTGATGCTGTATTTTAAAACAAACCACTGTGAGTAGCTTGCAACATGTGCTTTTATTTTGTTGTAGTTCCTGAAGCAATCTAAAGCAGTTCTGTAACTATCGACACAAAAAATTCTCCTGTAATAAAAACAAACAGTAAGAAAAGGAAAGAAATCAAAAATATTTGGCTTATGTTAAAGGTTAAAAGATGACATGGTAAGAATTCACTCCGCAGTGCAAAGGTGAATGCACACAGATAAGCTCCTGTATTCTGCTGCTGCCTAAGCATAAATGAATTTTACTGTGTGCTTATAGCAAATGGAAAAAGAAAAATAACAGACAAAACCAAGTGCATTGGATGTTGAAAATATCTTCCAAGTTGAATTCTTCCTTTTATTCAACATTTAGCAGTTGTTTATTTTTTTTTGTTTTAGCTTCCAGCTCTAAATCCTAGTGTATCAGTCTCTGGAAATGAGAACGCTTTTTCCACTGGAGCAGGGACAGCAGCAGTGGGGCAAGTAGAAATGGACTCTGCACCAAAATCTGAAGCAACTGATAGTAGGATAGAAGAATCTGCAAAAACAGAGACATTACCAACCAGTAACACCGGGGAAGTGAAGACTAACAAACCACTTTGTCCAGAAACAGCTCCATCGTCAGCTTTACACTGGCTTGCAGATTTAGCAACGCAAAAAGCAAAAGAGGAAACAAAAGGTGAGCAGAAGAATTGCCATCTGGGATTAGAATTAAAAGATAAATTCTAACATACTGTTTGATTGCTATACTTTGTGGCATTATCTAGTCCTAAACAAAAATGAAGAGTTTTCCTTTGCCTCTTAGAACCAGTTTGTTCTACAGGCTTAGAAAAATGCAAAGCTGGAAAAATGATACTGCTGCAGAATACTATCTTGTCACTCACACTTTATTTCTGTGCCAGTTTGTGTATTTATTTTCTCAGAAGCTGATAGCCTGATCTAGAATTTTAGTCATTAATTTCAGATGCAGCTTTGTCACTTTATAACTGTTGAAATAAATACAGCTCTTTTGTGTGCTTTGTGAAGAGTGCATTTCCAAGGAACTGAGACTAGAGTCCAATTGGAGAGTTAGATGAAAGCTTAGAGCATCTTTAATATTAAGTAGTTGGAGTGAATACACTTCCTAGATGTCAGAGTTAGCATGAGTAATACAGGATTTGTTCCTGTTCTTATGCCTAGAAGGGACTACTTTACATGTTGATGTTAAGTGTTGGTGAATCATTTGCAAGTTTTGCAGGTCTTAGTCACTGTAATATTTTGACTACCGTTGAAATTTGAAATACTTGGTATGAAAACATTAATTCAGAAAGTCATATAAGTGTTTTTTAATTGAATCTATTAACAAATTGTGTGTTTGCATGTGTCAGGTCTTTTTGGATCAGATTTATTGTGCTATTCAAAACTGTAGCAGCATATGGAGGGCAAAATCTTTGTGAAGTATCTGATGTCTTTGATTCTCATTGAGGTGCCTCCTTCACTGTTACAGTTTATCAGTTTACAGTTTTGCCTCTTACACTGTTAAAATTTATCATTACTACAAGATTCCGTTAATATCCTTTTTAATGCAAGAGTAAATAATTTCAGAGAACTACATGACCGTTTTAACTTTGCCTCTTGGGAGTTTTCTTCTCTCCCCTCCCTGTGATGTTTATATTTGTCTTGCAGAATCAGGATCACTGAGATCAGTGCTTAATAAAGAATCCCATTCACCCTTTGGATTAGATTCTTTCAACTCCAGTACAAAGGTTTCCCCGCTAACCCCAAAGCTGTTTAATAGCCTCTTGTTGGGCCCAGTGACATCTAGCAACAAAGCTGAAGGCTCCAGCCTCAGAGATCTGCTACACACAGGGCCAGGAAAGCTTCCTCAGGTCCCATCAGACACAGGAATCCCTTTTCCTCCAGTCTTTTCTGCAGCTTCTACGGTAAATAATTTTGTATTCCTTCAGTGATATCTGTTCTAGGGAAGAATTTTCATCTAAATGTTTTTATAGTATTCTACTTTTGAATGTTGAAACAAATGTAATACTTCACCAAAGCTCACCATCCCACAAATTTGAAGAGAATTTTCATGCTGATTTTTAGTTTTAAGTTTACTACTGAGGAGGAGAAGCTATTCTTTTCAAGAGACCAATAAAATGTTTTAAATACAGCCTATAAATTGTTTGGTTGATAATCAGCATCCCTACAAAAGCTCACCTGAAAATTCCCATCTTTAAAAATATTGTAAGAACATACCACAGAAAAAAACCACCAAAACTTAAGAGTAAACCAGTTCCTTAAACTTATGTATACTTGAAAGGCATTTGAGCTACTTGGGCAGGATCTTCTCCAGCTGGATTGCTACAAATCTGTGGGGCCTGATGGGATTCATCTGAGCAGAGATGAATCTTCAGGGAGCTGCTGATGGCATCTCAAAGTCTCTCTCAAAGAGTTTCATGCGGTCTTGGGAATCCAGGGAGGTCCCACCTGACTGGAAGCTGGCAAACATGATTTTCTGAAAGAGCAGTAGGTGTGTTGGTCTCACTTAAATGTCCAGTAAAATCATGGGAAAGATTATTTTGGGAAGTATTGGAAAACACCTGGAGTACAATGCAGTCATCAGTCACTGCCAGTGTGGCTTCATGTGAGTGAAAGTCCTACTTGTTGAATATGATTTCCTTCTATGACAGGGCCACCTCATTCATCTAGGAAAGCCAGTAGATGTAATCTTTCTGGAAGTAAATTTTTGATGATGTCTCTGTCATAATTCTTCTGGGCAAAATGTCCAGCAGACAGCTGAATTGCCACATTTGGGCAACATGCTCAGGCAGAGGGTGGGATTCTTGGTGTGTCCTGTGCAGGGCCAGGAGTTGGACTCGATGATCCTGATGGGTTGCTTCCAGCTCATCATATTCTATGGTTCTGTGGTTCTGTGAGTTTAAGGTGGGGTTGCTATTTCTGGATGCCTTTTCAGGAATAAGAATACTTTAATCCATTTTGGAAGAAATAACTTCGAAAAAAATCTGAACAAATCAATGCTGTTTGAAGTGGTTAGAAGCATTTAGTTTAAGGAGAAGGATAGATTCTATGGAATTTTATCAATGCTTAGTTCTTTTTGGTGAATGTTTTCTCCAAAAGCTTAGGCAGAGTAAGGAGGAAGATGAAATGGCTTGTCTCAGCGGATTTTTTTGTAACTCTCTGCCAAGCCGTCTGTATGGCTGGAGCTTTGATAATAGTTAATGTTGGTTGGTTTTCGTAGAGGGAATTGTACATGAAAATATAATGGTGCTACAGGAAGGTGAATCCAAGAACACTCCTGCCTCTCATCGCTGAGTACAGGTGAAGAAATTGTTTTAAAGCAACTTACTCCTTCAAGACTTGAGACAGCCTGTCTGCACTTGTACCCTGTCCTGGCAACTCCATGCATTCTCTCACCACATCTAATCAGATCTATTGTGTAAAGTGTTTTTTTGCTTTCCTGACTTCTGATCATCACTGAGTAATTTAGATTTAAGAACTTAGATTTAAAGAGTGTCTGGATGCTTCATATAGAATGAGCAAAACATACCTGAGAAACAACAGTTGTGTTACTCAAACTGAGAGAAGCAAGACTGCTACTCCTGGGGAGAATCATCTTGATCTTTTTGGAGCATTGATAGTCTGTTGTGAAGAATAATAAGCATTGTCTTTAATAGTTAAGATGCATATTATCTATCTTACAGCCTCTAGAGAGTCAGAGTAATGGTACATTTTTAAGACCGTCTGAAGCAGATGATCTAGTCTTATTTGGGTAAGATAGGCTGTAGAAAACGTAATTCCAGGCGACAGTAGAGCGTGGAATCAGAGTAGCAGTATCTCTGCAGGAAGCAGAGGAGCAGTATCCCTAAAGGAGCCCAGGGTCCTTGAGGACAGCAAGCTGCACCCAGCAAGGCCAGCACTGCGCACCTGCAGCTACAAAAGTAAACAGTCCTGGGCTGTATCAGGAAGCATACAGCTGGAGCACATCAGGGAATATCATTGTTTCATTCAGCCCCTGATGGGCTACACCTGGAGCACTGTTTCCAGTTTTGATTTCACAAGGTGAAGAATGATAGTGAAAAATTGCACGGGATGCAGTGAAGGGCCATAAAGAGTGATAAAAGCATTGGAGAGCTTGACACATTTGGAAAGGTTCAAGAAAGGTTCTCTTCATCGTAGAGATGTGAATGCCTTGGCAATCTGATCAATCTTAGCATATCTATGGTTGTAGGGAATATGGAGGTACTTCTGTCATAAGGATGCAGATTCACAGGGCGAGGGGCAATACCAGTTGCTTCAGGAGAAATTCTATCTGGATATAAGAAAAAATTCTCCCTTTACATTCAAACAGTGGAATAGGCTGCCCTGAGAAGTGAATTAATCTCCTTCCCAGTGAAGTTAAAGTTTGACATGACCCAGTCCAGGGAAGCAAAACCGAATTTCAACAGAAATTTATACCAGATGATCTCTAGATCTTCTATTGGACCTAGACTCTTCTACAATTCCATAAGTATTTTTTCCTGAATTAATATATTCAGTAATGAATAATTTTATGTTTTAGATTGATAGCTCTAGATATGGTAAGCTTTTTATATGTTGAACTTTCGTTTTTTAAGAAGATGGGAATTTTTGGGAGAGGGGAGGAAGTGATGTTGATTGGTTTGTTATGATTTTTTTTTCACTTGAATGAGAAGGTTTCCGCTACCAGAAATCTATCACACCCCTGCCACCTCCCACAAATGTGTGATTAAAGATCCAGTAAGTGTTCGTGTTCTGTTGAATATGTAAAAATATGCAAAATATATTTAGTATCCTAAGTATTTCACTATATACAAGGCCTGTAGACAGGCTTTTTTTTTTTTTGTTAAGTTAAAACAAAATTTAAGACTGTGTTGCTAAGTCGTTACAAATTTTAAACACCCCTTGAGTTTTAAATGTCCCTTGAGGAGCACGACAACCAGAACTGGAGAGTCTGTCTACTAGTGGTTCTACTGACATACAGCAAGCACTTTCTCCTCTCTCTGTTGGTGTTTCCTTCGTGTTCGCATATCCATCAGCTTATGTGTCCCAAGGCTGCATTCGTTTCCTTGGTAATGGGATGAGGAAAATGGGGAAATACAGTTGAGATATTAATGAAGTTAGGAAAAATATGAACTGTTTTTAATATCAAAGTAGCTGAATTTAGATCATTAAAGTTTTCTATTTTATGTATGTGTAATATTTTTCTAGGTAGCCTTTAGTTGGTTAACTTCTACCATTGTAAAACAGAGCTGTAGCCATTTCTCTTGGATACTTGTCTATTTCTGAGCCAATTTATTTCTGATGCATGTTTTCCTGGTAGCAAAGTGTCTGTGACTAAAGTCTGAAGGAGAGGAGATACACGTTAATACTTACGCTGTTGCAAGACTAAACTTACCTCTGGATTTACATCTTCTAGGGGGTGAAAGGTAAAGCCAGCCTGCCAAACTTCTTGGACCATATAATTGCTTCTGTGGTGGAAAATAAGAAGACATCTGATGCTGCAAAACGAGCTAGCAATTTAGCTGACACACAGAGAGAGGTGAAGGAAATGGTAATGGGATTAAATGTGCTGGATCCACACACTTCCCACTCTTGGCTGTGTGATGGTAGACTTCTTTGCCTTCATGATCCCAGCAACAAAAACAACTGGAAGATCTTCAGGGAATGCTGGAAACAAGGCCAGGTGGGTGATAAGTATCCAACCCTTGCTGCTTGTAAGTGTCCTGAAATTGCAGTCTGTACCTTGGTAAAAACAGTCAATTCAAACTTTGGCCAGTTACTCCTGAATTAATATGGTGAATGAATATTTCAGCTGTAGCTTTATGAACAAGGGACACAGCAGCCCTCTTCACTCTATGCTATATTGACTTGAGCCCATGTGCTCTTGCATATTGAACTTTTCTCAGCTTAGCATCGTGAGTGTGTTTGCTGTGACAGCCCTTTTAGTTGTAGTGTGCTTTGTGCTGAACCTGCTCCACTCTACTACAACCCAGTAGTAAATCCACTCTGATTTTCTGTGTGCACCTTAGCATTTCCCCCACACTTGATGCTTTACAGCCTCAGGGGAAGGTCCGTTCCTTCCACCTGCAGCATGCGCAAGAGTGAAAATGCTATATGCAGTAGCCTACTGAATTTTGGGTGGACTTGATGCACCTCTCACCCTGAGCCCTACAGCCAGTGGGAGCCCAAGTGTTGTTCTGGTCTCAGCAACTAATGCATGGAGCACTCTCATGGATTGTCTGAGGTGCCATCAAGCACTTATGTCTTCAGACAACAGACTGTACCTTAGACCTGCTCTCAAGATAGCCACTTTTTCAGTTGTCAGTCTGTAATGCTGTAGCTTAGACTTCTCAAGAGAGTCAGTAAGATCAGCCTGTCAGACAACCTGAATCTTAAAAGATGGGTGAGTAATTGCTGCTGCAAAGGAAGTGTACCCACAGTTCTAACAGAGGACAGTGTCCATTGCTGTCCAAACTATATTCTTTACACTTGGTTCTGCAGCTGCCTCTGACACAATTACCTTCACTAAGTACTCAGAATTGAGACTACTGGTGCTAGGCCATTAGTCCCTTATCATCTTTTCTGGAGAAGTGCTTGTTGTCAGCTAGTTTGTTGTTACAGTGCTGATGCGCTTGGCAGTCACATTCCATACTTGTGGTTGTTCACAAGACGCTGAGGTGTGGTGGAGGAACAGCGTGTACCTCTTTTGGCACTCAGAATCTATTTCTGACATAAGTAGAGTACTTTTCATTTAAGTGTATCTGTCCCATGGAACTGCACATTCTCTGGGTTTCCTGGGCACAAGCACAACGAGCACATAGGCGTGAGAGCTGCAAAGATGACTGTTTTGCCACCAGCCGCATTCCTGTTCATGATTCCTCTGGCCGGCTCCTACTAGCTGGAGGAAGGTACTGTGCAGCACACCGTCGCTTATCTGATTACAAACTTCATTGACAGCTTCCCTACTAAGTGCAGTTGCCTTCCTGTCCTGACTTTTCTGGGGTGCATAGGAATATCCTTTAATTATTTTTTATTTTTCATCATGTTATATTTTTCTGATTTACAAGGGATTTCAGGTCATTCTTCTGCAATGCTGTGGTGCCCATCATCTCCTTCTCTTTGCAAAGAGATTCTTAGTTTCTCATTAGTATACTTTAATAATTTTCTCAACACTTTCTGTCAGGAAATACTACTGTCTCTCCTAGGAGGACCCTAAACATCTTGGAAATGCCCACAAAAAAGGTGCTTGTCAGTTTGTTTGCGAATGAGAGTGATTAATCACCGTGCACTTGTGACTGTGGGGTTCTTGACTGACAGTGAGTCTCGAGAGATTGCCTATGGAGTCTGGAGATATGATTACAGACCTTGTTTGTGATGTGTAGCTTGCAGTGTGCATTGCCATCCAAGTTGGTGCACATCCTGAGGCTCTGGCTACAACTGCCATGCTTGTGTACTCTTTGTGCCCTGCTGTTTTAGGCTCTTCCCCCAAGGCATGCTATTGATGCTTTTGGACCATTTTATCATTCAGAGGACCCCTTGAATGGGCAAGTCCTTTGCTCATTCAGCAATCATTGAGGTGGTGTTGCAGTCATTGGAGTTTCCTGTTGAAATATGAAAAGGAATCAAACAACCTCCCTTGTTCCTGCAAAAGAGAGAGCTGAGAGCCAGGCAGGCGTTACAGTCTCAACAAGGTTATTTTAAATAGAATTTCTTCAAGCAGAGATTCAAGAAACTGTGCTCTGTCACAATTCTTCCTTGGCTTGCATCCTCCTGTACATCTAAGCTGCACCTTTAAAAGTAAAGTGGAAGAACATTGATTCTACCACCATACTCCAAATCCTCTTCCTGTTTTGTGGTTTAGAAAAGATTATTTGGAAAAAAAATCCTTATCCACCCTCCCCAGCACATAAATGCACACTGGACACTAGCTCTGTGCCATATGAAGGTCTTGGCTATGGTGGCATCCCAAATTGTTAAAAGAGAAAAATTCTTCTCCCTTAATGCTTAGACAACGTATGGCACTCTTTCAGTGTCACTTGAAAAGAGCAACATTTTTTGAGTCCTTTGTCTTAGAAATTGTCAGAAATCAGTTAAACTCCATCTTCTCCCAGAATTCACTGAAACCGTAATTCTTGCTGAAGTTGTTTTTCAAGAGCATCTTGCTCTCCTGAAAATGGTTATTGCTCATCTGGGGATACTGTTAGGACTCCCATCCTATAGCAACCTGGTATTTTCTGAATTTTCATGCTAAGATTTCTCTTTTTTGAGACACTGAAAATTTGGTATGGTACTGTTATCTCCCCGTAGTTTGAGAGCAGATTTGGCAGGAGATGTCTACCAGGCAAGTCCACTGTCATTTTATCTTGGAGCCCTATCTGTGTTCTCTGCTAGAGAGAATATTTTCTTTCTTTCTGGCAAATTTACTGCTTAATAGCCCAAAGGGTTCCACTAAGTTAAGTGATTTGGTTGTTTTGGGGGTTCTTTTAAGTGCTATTTAAAAGTGGTCAAGTGAATACAGCAGGGATCCAAATGTCATTATTTTTCTCTACTGAAGACAGCCATCATCTTAAAGTCTGCTAGGCAATGCATTCTACACATCCTGTGAAAGGTACTGTTATTTTACTCATACATGATCCCTAATTGTTGTAGAATATGCTTAAACTTTTTTATTGCCTTAATGTTAACCTTTTTGCTGGGATGAGGGAGTATATTAAGATTGCTGTATTTGCTTTGTTATTTTACGGAGCTTGCTGCTAGTCACATTTGGGACACAGTAGAAAGACTACCAAATCTTATCTGTCCCTCAAACATGTGCCTTCTGCTGCTTTTCCATATTGGCACACACAGTACTACTGAGGAATCCAGGACAGTATCAAGAGTGACTGTATGGCTCTGGGAGTATTAATCAAGGCCATGGAGCCCTCGTGGTTTTCTTACTCCTGCCAGTGAGGGGTAGGGGAGTGGACAGATCCTGCATGTCAACCACAGTTGGCACAGCTGGTTTTAACCAAGAGGGTTTTATGATCATGGGAACCTTTGAAGAATGCTTGCAAGAGATAGGATCCATCTAGCAAAAGAAAAAGAAAAAAAGCAAAAGAAAAGCAAAAGAAAAAAAAAAGCATCTTTGCCAATAGGCTGGGCATCCTTATGAGAGCTATAAGCAGGAGCAAGGGAAGGAGAGTATGACCAGTGATCGAGGAATGAATTAGTTGATTGATTTGCCAAGCAAGCAGTGTGAGGTGATGTGAACAGGAGTAATCCCATACTCAAGAAACGAAGGACGAAAGATGTCCACTTCAAGTATATGCATGTAAGTAAGGATCTGTGTGCATCACAGCATTGTGAAGAAAGCTTTCACACCATTTCTGGGACATCTGCATGACTAGGTGTCTTTCTGAAGTACCTGTACACTAATGTGTGCAGCACATTGAACAAATAGGAGGAATTAGTAGCAGTTGCACAGCTGTGATCTCATTGGTATGGCAAAGTGGTGGGATAGGTCATGCAGCTGTAGTGTGGAAGGAATAGGTAGAGGCTGTTCAGGAAGGACAGCACAGGAATGATAGGCCGGGAAGGTGAGGAGGGAGCATTGTTGTTTTTGTGAGGAAGAAGCTAGAATGCTTCAAATTATGTAGGAATGTTGGTGAGCCATCTAAGCCAGGATTAAGGAGCAGAGCAACATAGACAGCATTATGGCAAGTATCTGCTACAGAGGAACTGACCATAAAAATGTGATAAGGCCATCTTCAGAAAACTGTAGGAAGCGCTGTGTTCACATTTCTGGGCCTCATGGGACCACCATGATACCTGCTGGAGCAACAACACAACAGGCCACTGGTTGTTGATGTGGTGATACGGGTCTCCTTTGGTTGCAGTGACTATTAGATGGTGGCATTCAGATCAAGATTCTAAGAGGAGGAAGCAAAGTGAAAAATCATGATCACAAATCAGTGCTTTGGGAGAGCAGGCTTTTGCCTTTTCAAATATTTGCTTGGAAAAATCCCATGGGGGTATGGTCATGAAGAGAAGAGGACCTCAGAAATACTGGTTCAATCATGCTTAACCTGAATTGCAGCCTTCAGTAATGAGATGACCGGCTGGGTGGATGAAGGGAAAGTACTGGGTGTTTTTTATCTTAACTTTTATAAAGGCTTTTTGCACTGCCATAATGTCATCAAACAAAGTGGAGCACAGGCTTGATAAGTGAACACTGTGATGGACTTAAAACTGACTGAAATGCCATGTGTGACAGCACTGTCACTAGTGGTATATCCTAGAGGGTCACTTTTGGGGTGAGTAGTACTTGCCATGTCATTAGTGACCTAGATGGGATAGGGTTCATAGACCCTTAGGAAGTTTACAGACAATACAAAACTAGGAGGAATGACTCATACAGCAGATGGTTGTGCTGCGATTCAGAGGGTCTGAACAGGCTGGAGAATTGGACTGAGAAGAATATGATTATGTTCAGCAAGGGGAAATGTAATATCCTGTACCTCAAGGAAGAATAACATCCTACAGCAGTTGCAGAGAAGCAATCATTTGCAAAGTAGTTTTGCCTAGAAGGATCTTGAGCAAGGGAGCCAAGAATGTGTCCTCACAACAAAGAGAGTTGTCAGCAAGTCAGAGGAAGTGATGGTTTCCCTTACTATGTTCAGTTCTGCACTCTGCAGTTCAAGAGAGTTGTGGACTTACTAGAGGAAGCCCAGCAAAGGGTCACGAAGATGATGAAGGGACTTGAGCATCACTTAGATGAAGAGAGGCTGAGCAAGCTGAGACTGTTCAGCCTAGAGAAAAGAAGGCTCAGGAGAGTGTGGAGAGGAAATCTTAAGAGGGAGCCAGGCTGGATAAGTGGGAGTGGGTGTTGGAAGTTCAGCCTCAACACAAGAAAATACTCATTTTTGGTGCAAGGGTAGTAATTTCCAATCTAAATGTTTCCGTGGGGTTTTTTGCTTTTTTTCATTCCCCTGAAATTCACAGGAGTAAAGTAACAACCCCTTTTTGTTTTCTTAAATCTCATTTTTCTGGAGTTGAGGTTTCATTGCTTCCTTCTAGAACTTATTGACAGCATTGTATTGTATTTGAAAACCAAAGCCTTTTCTGTAATCCCCAGAGTTGGGATTTTTCCCATTCATTTCTGAATCAATAGTATCCTCACTTAGGGACTAAAATTGAAACTAGGGCTTTTAGAGGCCATTGGACAATACAAAGGAACCAGCAGTTAGTTACTGGAGTGTTTTTAAGCAGCTTTACTTTGAAGTTGTTTGTATACAAGGTAGGTATCTGTAGGTATCTTTGCCTAACACACTGATAATGCATCTAGGGACATCTCTGCTTCTCAGAGTTGTGCTGAGCTCTTCACAAGAATAAAAACCAAGACCCACCATTAGATCGTTGTTGACGTACAGGGCACAGCTTGGAATTAATTTAAACTTGCATAGCCATGGGAACTGCCATTTGGACATAGGTAGCAGTTACTAAAGCTAAAGCTTTTCGGGTGGGAATAGTCCACGTGCAAGTTCACTTAGTACCCTCTTCGTTTTCTCTCAAGTTTGGTAACTGTTTTGAGATGGCAGGGTGAGAGGAACTGAAAAGGTTTTGGCAGCATTGGGAGGATTGTCTTGTATACCTTTTCCAACTGTTGTCAGTTTAGCAAATGCTTTGAGTGTTTCTGGGAAGAGACCACTGAAATATCTGTGTGAAATACATATACATCATTAGCCTAAGCATCTTAAAACCCCTTTTGCAAGTGAACAGCCTGTTTTCCACTACTTGCTTTTGTCCTATGGAATTAATGTTGATATGTGGGTATGCATAAATAACAAGTGAAATAGTTAAATAATTGATATTCATATATGAAAATTCCACATGAGAAGGCTTTAGTACAATTACTGTTTCTAGTGGTAATTGCACATGTGCTTCAGAAAAAGGACAGGTGGTGGGATTCTACACCTACTCTACCCTGTAGGTGGATTAACTCTTTGGCTGCCAGACCCCTCTATCCAGCTGCTTTCTCACTCCCCCTTCTCGACACTGGAACAAAATCAAGTGAAGAAGTTTCTGAGTCAAGATAAAACCGGGGAGATTCCTTAGTGATAGCTGTCATGGGCAAAACAGGTTTAACTTATTAATGAGTTGAATTTATTGCAATTAAAAATAGAGTAGGATGTTAGAGAAGAAAGACAAATCAGTAAACACCTTACCTCTCTCCCCTGCTTCACCTTTTTCCTAAAGGCTCAACTTGACTCTCTCATTTCTGACTTTTCTCTTCTTTCTGCCACAGCCCCTGGAGTGACGCGGGGGATGATGGGGATTGCGATCTGGGAGCCAGACCACTGTGTCTGCTGCCCTTTCTTCCTCACACTTTCCCGCTGCCTCAGTGTAGAGTACCTCTCACAGGATACTGTCATCCATGAATGGCTCCAACGTGGGAGCGGCCCATGGGCTGCTCCAGTGTGGGTCCCCAGTGGGCAGTTTTTGTCAGAAAGTTTTCTTATTAGTGAGATTTCCCCTACAGCTTCTGCCAGAGCCTGCTCCAGCATGGGCTCTCTATACAATTCCTCCAGTGAATATCGCTCTGCTGCAGTGCAGGATCCTCTGTGGACTGCAGGTGGATCTCCACTTCACCGTGGTTCCCACGGGTTGCAGGGGAAAGCCTGCCTCACCAACCTGCCTCACCATGCTCTTTGATGGGCTGTGGGCATCTCCTCCATCACTGACCTTGGTGTATGCAGTGCTGCTTTCTCTCCCTTCCCTGCCTGCTGTCTGTGTGTTGTGTGTCTCTCCCTCTCTCCCTCTCTCTCCCTCTCTCTCCCTCTCTCCCTCTCCCTCTCTCCCTCTCTCTCCCTCTCTCTCTCCCTCTCTCTCCTCTCTCTCCCTCTCTCTCCCTCTCTCTCCCTCTCTCTCTCCCTCTCTCTCCCTCTCTCCCTCTCTCTCTCCCTCTCTCTCCCTCTCTCTCCCTCTCTCTCCCTCTCTCTCCCTCTCTCCCTCTCCCCCTTCCTCCCTCTCTCTCTCTCTCACACATGCATCAGCTGTGGAGAACTTTTTACCCTTTCTCATTATCACAGACATGCCACTAGCATCAGTTATGGACTCAACTTTGATCAGTGATGGGTCTGTTGAGCCAGGTGGAACCATCTGTGTCCACCATGGAGCAGCTCCCAGCTTCCTCTCTCAGAGCCTACCCCTGCTGCCAGCACCTTGCCATGGAGACCTAGTGCACTTGCCTTGGCAAGTCTAGTCCAACACCACTTCTAAGGCATCTGCACATGGCATGGAACTAAAGTTTGCTTTGACTCTGGTTATTTGCTTGATGCACAAAAACCAGACATGGATGAAAACAGATTTTTGGTGTCTCTTGTATGGTGGTAGCCAGGAGTCTTGGCTCTCTTAAGAAAGTTTGGCTGCATGTGTAAGAAATTTGGTTATGGTGGAGTAAGCATTCATCTTTGTATTCTCAGCCCGTGCTGGTATCTGGTGTCCATAAGAAGTTGAAGTCAGAGCTTTGGAAACCAGAAGCTTTCAGCCTGGAATTTGGAGATCAAGATGTAGATTTGGTGAACTGCAGGAACTGTGCCATAATTTCAGACGTGAAAGTGCGTGACTTCTGGGATGGCTTTGAGATAATATCTAGTAAGTAATGTTTATGGCTGACTAGTTTAACTGAACAGTCTGTCTTGCTATCTTCAACTCTTCATTTTTCACCTATTTTCCTAAAAAATAAATAAAGAAAAAATCCAAATACCTATCAGTCTCATCCAAAGAAGCCATTGCTCCTTACATGTAGCACACCCTCTGAAATGCTTTATTGGTGAAGATTAGGGCAGGACTGTCCAAGAGAACTGTTTGTACTGCAATGCGTTGGTGTGTGTTACTTTTATGTATCAAAAAATGATCCATTTCATGGGAAACTACTTTTTTTAAAAAAATCAACAACTTTTCCCAGTGAAATTAATCCTCAGTGTTTTTAAGACAGTAAGTAATGTGTCTATCTTTGCTCTCCTTTCAACCTCAATTTTAATTGTAAAACTAAAGGGAACCTGCAGAGCTAAAACAGATGGACACTTTTGATATTGAAACTTGGATTTGGTGGAATACATCAGTCAAGTAAATTTGACATTGCAAATTATTTTTGTAGTAGATCATTTGTGAGTACAAATGCAAATTTCTATCTATTAGGAATAGCAGTGCTATATGCATGTCTCACATGATAACACATTATTTAATGCTCGAGTTATTTGAGAAAACCTGTCAAGTGTGGATGGGGAAACTTAACAAGCTAAAATTTCTGGGGACATAACAGATCAGATTACAGAGCTTCTGAAAAACAGTGCTCCATTTTAGATTGTATATACCTAGATCTGAATGGTCTTATAGTTACAGGTGTTAGAGATGTAAAGTTCATTGCAGTGTTGCTGATTTTAGAGTTGTGTATAAAGTGTTTTCTGTATTTATTGCTGTGTGCATATGGCAGAAACAGTGAACTGTTGGATGACTTAATGGAATGTTCCTTCAGCAGTCAGTGAAATGATAGATTTGCAGACGAAGAATATTTTCTTCTAGTCGTTTTCCAGTCAAAGAACTCCCAGCTTTTGACTTTTCTTTATATGGTTAGTACAGAGCACTGTATTGTGTACTGTTAAATTTCATACTGTTTTTGTTACTAATCAGAAATAAATGGCCTTAGAGGACATAATGGTGTGGTCTTTGTGTATTGTTAGTAATTGGGAAAGTTCATAAACTCTTCACTTTTGTGCTGTGGTCTATTCATGAAAATAGTGAATTTGTATGGGTCAAGTTTCCTTGAGAAATGTTACTTGTAGTTTGTCTCCAGACAGATATGCTTCTTTCAGCAGTCAGCTTTGGTTTTTCTTCTAGACAAAGCCTTTAGCACACTATACATGAGACATATTAGTGACTTAGGTTGGAAAACCTTATCACTCTTGATAATTTCTTCTCAATACATTTTATTTAGAGTTTCTTCAGCCATGTTCAATCCCTAATATAGAGGAATATTATTTGCTACTAGTCCAGACATTTCACAATCTAATTCTTATGAAAACTGTTGGCAAATTACCTAATGTCTCTGATTCCTCTGCATTACATGAATTTTGAATTTTTAAAATACGTGGCTGGCTCCCATCCTCAAATTACTAAAGAGGTGAAGAACAACCATTGACTTTGGAGGTACTATTGAGATTATTCTATATGATACTTTAATTAATTTTAATCTTTTGCTGTTTCTTTTAATACTTTTGGGTTCAAAGTGGACTTTTGAAAGGTCTGACTTTTTGTTTTGATCATTCTTACACCTGCTTTTCTTTGCTGATCAGCTATTTTCTGGGATTTGTCCAGTTTCATGTAATTTGTCAGATCTATATGTTTTCTTCACTCTGTCTTTTCTGAATAGCCTCCCTACAAGCTACTTCTTGTTTGGAGCAAAGATCCTTGATGAGTTCAGAGTCTTGAATATGGGAAGTTGTGAAACATCTTTAAATTCAAGTTCTTGAGCTTTTCAGTTCATTTGCCTCTCTAAAATCTGTAGCTTATCAAAGTTTGTTATCTTTAAGTCAGTCACTCCAGTTTATGTATCTGCAGTTCTTAATTCCTTTTAATTTCAAATTTATTTATTTTTTTAATATTGCAAACTCTGGCTGTCCTCTGTAGCCTGTTAATACGATTCACAGGTCTCCAAGTCGTAATTTCTTAGATATGCTTTCTCTTGCAGTGGTGTCAGGAGCTCTGCTAGGTCAGTTTGTTTGACAATCCTTGGTAAGGTAGGAAGTAGTGAAGGTGTTACTGTCTGGGGAAATGGGAATGCTAAAGTGTTAATACTTCTGTACACCTAATTTTTCAGTTGATGGACCATGTAGAGTTCTGAAAAATCTGGTAGAAGAGTGAACTTTGTTTTTCTCTAAATGTTACAGTGAGGCCTAAGCTACTCATGTACCACTTCCAGATAGACTCTCTTAGCCCTGAGACCTAAGGTAGCTCTAAGATCTGAGGTAAAGCAGCAGTTGATATGGTCAGTGCTGTCATGGCATACATCCACTGTTGCATGTGGAATGCCATCTTTCTGTGCTGCCCACTCTCTGTTTCCAGTCAGGACTCATGTAGAACTCTTAAAGTGAGGAATAAATGTTTGGTTTTGGCACTCTACTAATTTGAGTGCCTCCAGCAAAGAATTAAAAAGCCTAAAAGCAGTCCTCCTTTGAGACCGCTTGCCCTTTATGTTTTTTGAATGTGGTGTACCACGGTTTCTTGCTTTACACTGAAGTTAGGGTTGATTTCAGAACAAGAACCAATAACTTTAATTTTGTAGAGGTACCACTTCTCTTGAAATTAAAGACAAAACTCCTTTTGGTAAAAGGTATAAAGAAGAATGCTTTGGAAAGGCTTATTTTTGAAGCTGAATAAAAACTATTCTAAAACCTAGCAGCTGTGCAAGATCTGTCAAACTTCTGCAGTAGGTGATTATATCTTTATTTATCTATCATTTTTAAACTGTTGTTGGTCATCCTATGATATTGCTTGGAAGCCCAAAACAAAACCAGGCCCCATTTTGCCTTGCACTGTAAGAGATACAAAAACCCTTATGGCTTTAACAAGGTAGTGGGCTGTGGTAAAAAGATATTACATGGAGAAATCTTAATTTGTTTCTTGCAGAACGGCTCAGGTCAGATGATGGTCAGCCAATGGTACTAAAGCTAAAGGATTGGCCTCCAGGGGAGGACTTCAGAGATATGATGCCCACGAGGTAAGTGAGCTTTAGAATCAGTGCTGACAGGACTCCTGAAGGTGCTGTGGGAGGATAACCCACCTTTTTCTGCCTTTGCTCTCTAGGTTTGAGGACTTGATGGAAAATCTTCCTCTTCCTGAATATACCAAGAGAGATGGCAGACTGAATTTGGCTTCTAGGCTGCCAAGCTACTTTGTCCGTCCTGACTTGGGTCCTAAAATGTACAATGCATATGGTATGTGAGTATAGTTCTGCAGATACTGGTGTTTGTGACTCACTATCACACTTAGGGCAAATACAAGACTGTGGCATTAGTCAAAACTAAGTGCTTATCGAGCCTGCTGTTACTTTTATTTTCATTTAGTCCTGGAAATCTGTTCTTACATTAGCCCTCTCTGTCACATGTGCCCTTTTTTGCCTTGTATATATCCAAGAGGTGTGTTCAAGGAAAAGTTAGTATCTTTTTGAGAGCAGCAGAAGTGTTTATGAGGAAAATTACCCTCCTTCTAGGCTCTTCAACCTGTTTCTGGTCTATTATGATAGGTACTGTTCAGTGAGTTGAGTTCCTAACTTCAGAAACTTGGAATTTAAACAAAATATGTAAATACGATGGTGTTCCTAAAAGCTCTTGTGGGCTAACTTCTATTAGCGTTTGCTGATACAAAGATTTTTTTTTTTTTTTGTTATGTTCTAATTCCCTGCCATGTTACTTGTTAGAGATGGTTAAGTAGAAGTAGAAAGAGAGGATGCTATTGAAGGGCCAGAGGAGAAAAAGGGAACCTGTTAATAAGAAGCAGGAAGAATTAAGAAGCAAACATTTGAAATCTTTCTCCATTATTTACAGTCACTTGAAAGCTGTAAGCTCCTTCAGCATGCAAAAGTACAAGCACTTGAGTCTGCAGGTGTTTTTCTTTACTGAATTGTTATCTGAATGGTTAATAATGTTAACTGCTGTGAATTCAGCTGATTTTACACCTTAGTAGCTGGAGGCTTATACTTTTCACAGTCCATTGACTTGCTGCATACAGTAGGATGTTAATGCCACTTAAAGCAGTTCTCTCATGCCTCCAAGCGGAGGAAGACTTGCTTTGTGCTTACCATAGCAAAGTTCTTTTGTACAGACTACATAAATTACTCTCAGAGAGACAAAATTGTAAAGTACAAGTTCTGGCTTTGGTGTTAAAATGTTTATTAAAGAGTTTTCTCATGACTTGAGTAAACTAGGTTTGCTGCTTCTGTTTCCTGTAAAATTAAAATACTTGTTATCAGTAAACTTTTTACTTATATGCATGTCATGAGTAGCATACCTATTTCAGTTGGTGTTTGACTTTGGTTTCTGCTCTCTTTGCTATACAGAGTTAGCTTTCCAGACAAGAGATTAGTCACAGAATTTGGTTTTATTTTGCACTCTGTTACAGGCTTAATTACTGCAGAAGACAGACGAGTTGGTACCACAAACCTGCACTTGGATGTCTCTGATGCTGTTAATGTCATGGTGTATGTTGGGATTCCCATTGGGGAAGGGACCCATGATGATGGTAATGCTTAAGGAAAGCTGTTTTCTGTACACTAAAAATCAATTGTGTATGTAAGAAGACTGTATCTTTTATTGTTAAAGCTTGTCATATCTATGATATATAATTCTAGTGTACAATGCAGTTTGCTACATTTGCAGCACATAATTGAATTAAAAGTGCGGTAGTGCTTCGTTTGTTTCCAGCTGTGGGAGCAGCAGAGTTTTGCTAGAAATTAGGTACATTCCTGAAGAAAGGAGGAGAAAGAGTAACTCACTACCCTTTCTTTTCCTTGTATTTGAGTAATTGTAGTTCAGTTTAAATACATGACTGAGCTTTGTGATTAGCTGTTAATTGACACTTTCCCTGAATTCTGTTAAAATGAAGCTTGATGGGCTTAGGAAGGGCACTGTATGATGCAGCAGTTGCAGTGTGACTGAATTTAGTAGCTCAAAATGCTCCTTCCTCTTCTCTATGTCAAAAATGAGCAGCTTTGTAATCATATTGCTTTTACATGGTTTCCCCTTTCAGAGGTTCTGAAAACAATTGATGAGGGAGATGCTGATGATGTAACAAAGCAGCGAATCCATGAAGGAAGAGAGAAACCTGGAGCATTGTGGCACATCTATGCTGCCAAGGATGCTGAAAAGATACGGGAACTTCTCCGAAAGGTATGCTGGCTACAAAAAAAGCTGGAGCTTACAGGGTTCCTTGACTAGCTTGCTTATAGCAGCTGGACCATACAAATTGCATCAGCATCAAGTGCATAGATATTGCACTTCTGTCTTCGAGGGCATTGATAGTTACTGTGTTCGCAGGTTTTCAGCATGGTCTGGAATCTTCCTATTAATGCATGTTGCTATTTAAAACCTAAATGACCTTAATGAAAGTAGTGTTTTACCTTGAAATAGTTTGTTATGGTTTTTGGTACAGACCATTTTGTTGCCCAGCAATATCATGGTTTCCCTCCACCCCATATCTTGGCTCTAGGTTGGAGAAGAACAAGGCCAAGAAAATCCTCCAGATCATGATCCCATTCATGACCAAAGTTGGTACTTGGACCAGACCTTACGTAAGAGACTGTATGATGAGTATGGTGTGCAAGGCTGGGCAATAGTGCAGTTCCTTGGCGATGCCGTGTTCATTCCTGCAGGTGCTCCCCATCAGGTAACTATACCAACTCCAGGATATGTTGACAAATAGAATTGGAGGCACAGCAGAGCTGCAGCTTTAAAATAACTGGTAATTAATACTGTACACTTAAGGTTTCTTTTTCTACATATGCAGTTCTTACATTACTAAAAGTTATGTAAATACCTGAATCGTGTACATGACTGTGATGAAATTACAGGGGGGAAAAAAACTGGGGTGAGTTGGAGGGAAAACATGTCTATGTAGTGAAACTTCCACCAAGGAAACCAAATTCAAAGGTTAAGAGAACTTGTTTTAGGGACTGCTGATGTATATGGGAGATCAGTAAACCTGTTAGATGTCATATGTGTTGTTCTGGTTTTACTGTTGGATGCAATTTTGTCAGTTTCTGGTTTTGATGAGTAAATGTGGCAGTGCCTAAATATATAATGGGGTATTGGGGATTTGGGGGGGATTTGGTTTTTGTGGTTGTTGTTGTTGTTTCTTTTGGGTTTTGGGGTTTTGTTTTGTATGGTTAATTGTCTTGACATATCAGTCATTTGATGTGGGTTTTTAGGTCCATAATTTGTACAGCTGCATTAAAGTGGCAGAAGATTTTGTATCTCCCGAACACGTGAAGCACTGCTTCCGTCTGACCCAGGAGTTCAGACATCTGTCTAATACTCACACAAACCATGAGGATAAACTGCAGGTAACCATTTTATGTCCATAAACACTAAGTACATCCTGTGTTTTGCTAGCTTAGTTCAGTACTAGAAATGAGTAACAACTTCCCAGAAATCTGGAGGTTCTCATTTGATTTGTACATTACCTAATTTTTAAGGACTTCTGTCTACAGTATTACATAAACAGAAATTAGTAATAGACTTCTGCATTTCCAAAGAACTTTCCCTCTATTAGACAAATGCATGCATTAGTATTAACAAGTTTTTGAATGGCTGAATCCTAATGACAACAGAGTAGACCAGAAGGGAAAAAAAAATCTTAAAAAGAAAAGAGCAGTGCTTTATTTTAAAGAGAAATGTGTATTTGACCAAGTACACTTATGTTTGTTTCTTTATCACCTAAAGGAAGACTCCTCTGTTAGGTTTCTGGTTGCATTCGATGATCTTAAAGGTCTTATCCAACATATGTTAGTCCTAAAATTAAGTGTGTTTTGGTTTGAGGAAGCCTGACTGCTTCAGGTAATAATTATGCACAGAACATAATAGGTACACAGGTACACTAGATATAAGACAGTAAGTTCTACAGAGAGAAGACCATAGGAGATCTTGGATTTTGTCTAGCATTTCTGGAAGCATTGCTATCTGCTCAGTTTGTAAATTTTGTTGTCAGCATTTTTTGTGTATCAGTAATCACACACATATGTAAAAGGAAGGAGGGTGGAGATCTGCAGGATGGCTGTCCTCATCAAACTAAGTACACAATATATAGTCTCTCGAGGATGACACCCAAGGATGTCAGAATCTACCATGATAATACTCTCATACCAATTCCGTGAAAGTTTGCTATAAATTTCTGTGTGGATTTTCATGGGATTATAAAGGAAAGCAGAAACAGGATCAACTCATTCTGGTGTCTAACACTACCTCTTCAGCTGTGATGATACAAATGCAGAAGTGTTTCTGTAAATCAAGAGGTTGTAAATAAATAATGCTCATTATTAAAAAAAGAACCAAGAAACAAAAACCCACAAAGTGCAACTCAGGAATACTGGTTGTATTTGTCTGAGACTTTTTTTTTAATTTGTAATTTTTAATGTATCTTTTTATATAAACCTCTGTCTATATTTCTATATAGTAAAATACACAGAGACAATAGCAGCATAAATTATACCAAAAATTGAGGTCCCGTGTACATCAGAAAAAGACTATGGTGCTTGGCAGTTAGTTGAGCAGTGCAGTTGAGCCACTCAAGAGGTGAAACTTCCATTCAACACCTGGAAACAGAATTCAAATAAACTAAGATTAAAAAAAATCAGAAACAAGGTAGAACTTTGATTCTTAAATAGGTAACTGCGAAAAAGATAGCAGTGAGTAGTAGTCAATTTCTCGTCTTGTCTTTCTGCAAGATTCAAAATTTGAAGAATTTCCAGCCTGTATGCAAAGACCACAGATTGATTCATTGCATCATCTTAATTTTCATAGGATTAAACTGTATTATTTTCTTGCATCTTTAGATTTGATTAATGTGACTCTCTAAGTGACTTGAATCACAAGGACTTTTTCAAAATAAACAGATATATATAAAACTTTGTAGTGCACTTCCTCCTAGCTCTCACAGGGCAAGGAATTATCTTAAAATAACATGAGTAAATACATGTTGCTGGATGACCAGAAAATGAGTTAATAAATCAATCAGGTGTCTTAAAATACTTGCCAACTTTGACAGTTAAAATCTGTTGGTATCCTGAAGCAAAAAGAATATATATTTTGTGTATACTTGCCAACTATTACAAATTCAGCTGTCAAAGTTGAGTGCATAGCTATGCAAGACTCTCCTAGTTAGTCTGTAGAAGTTAATTTTTTTTTTCCTGTTGCAGGTGAAGAACATTATCTACCATGCAGTGAAAGATGCTGTTGGCACACTGAAAGCTCATGAATCCAAACTAGCTAGATCGTAGGAATTGCTAATTCCAAATGCCCTGTCAAGTAGGCCTTTTGCTCATGGTATATCCAGGGACTGCACAGGACTGCCTCTGCAAGAGCAGGAGCTTCTCCCTGGAGCTGCTGTGGTCAGTATTACACGCACTCTTCAGCCACCGTTTTCTGCGCTGCCTCAACACTGAAGGTCTCATGGAAGGTCGCACTGTTAAATGCAGAATTCCAGATTCTAAAAGGTGCCATATCCCTTTCCTGTGGCCTTTTGCAAATTGAAAGAACATGGAAACCACTTGGTATTCCTGCATATTACGATTAGAAATGGTATAAAGAGCGTGGATGGTTTTTTCCCTCATGCCTAGTTAGTCTCCACTAAGTTAAAACGTGCAGGAGATGGGTTGTCCTACTGTGGACTTGGTTGATAACTGCTGAAAAAATGTGACCGACAGTGGCCCAGCTGCAGAAATTCAAACTTCCGCGTGAGATACAGGCCAAGGAAAAGGATAAAGCTGTTCTCTGCACTCCCCTTCTTCTAGCCGTTTCTCTATACACTGTAGAGTTGCAGAACTAAAGGGAGAACCCACTTTTTTCCCCCCTGGGAGACTCCAGAAATAAAAGAATTGTGTATTTAGTGAAAAAATAGGTTTGTAGTGAAACAGTTAATATTTCATGAAAGTAGATATTTTTAGTATTTTTGAAGTACCACAATTGTTCCTGGATTTTCAAGGAAAGGTATTACATTTAGTCTTCCTTTCAATAAAATCAAGAAGTGATTTTTAGAAAGCAGTCCAAAATAGCACAAAAACAGCCAAAGGAGAATTGAATAGAAATTGACATCCCACCTCCCTTGCCCATATTACCTCACCTATCTTCTCCCTCTCTCTACACCACTCTGCTTCCTCAAAATGAGAAATAAAAAGGAGTATAAACTCTGTTCTCACATGGAGATGTTGTACATCTCTCCCTGCACTGGTGATGCAGGCAATATTCACCCAATACCAGTGCTACCTGAAAACATCTATAAAACATCTATCCTTTCCCAAGTGAAGGAAAAATTAACTTTTGGTGTCAGCTTTGTCCAGAACTATTTTAAGTAAAATGTTCCTGCTTGATAGAACTGTATTCAGAATTTACTAATGTCAGCATTGATGCAATGGATTTCATTGTCTGGGTACATGGGGAAATGTATTGACCTTATCTCCAGCTGTACTGTAGTGCCACTTGCAGGCCTGTTAATATGTTCACGGTTATTTCATTTTTTAAAAAATAAAAATCATTTACTGTAACAGCATGGGCAGTTTCTTTCATACCTGTACACGGATCTTCCTGCCTTGAGGTCATCTCTGCCTCTGGTAATGCAGGCTGCCTGCTAATTTTGACCTGCTGTGTTTGACCAGAAGGCTCATGTGTTTAGCCTGGCATCCCAAGTATGTGCTGAGAACACACCAAGCTGCCTGCCAATTCTTGATTCTTCGCGGCAGTTTGGGTAGAGGATCTGTCTTGTCATAAAAAAAAGGCCGGTGCTTCCCATCCCTATCTTCTTAACAGGTTGGGGTCCAGAGATGCCTTCTCCACTGTAGCTGTCCTGTGAATATGGGCTAGTTTATATCTGCTAGAGATAAAAAGGGTTATTCCAGACCCATGAATCATTCAGCTTCATTATATCCTGCTGTGTAGTTTCTTCTGCACTTCTGTGGTACTCTGTGCATGTGGAATAATTATAGCTGAGATGTTTCCCTCATTTGTGTATGTGTGTATAAGCATTAGAATTGGATAAAGATCAAGAAGGCAGAGACCTGGCTATATCTAATACAGTAGCTTCGGTAATTTTGAATGCAGTGATCTACAATAAGAGTTTTGCATCTCATTCTAAACCTTTGTTTAATTTGAGTCTATCAAGTACTGCTTCTGTCTCTTGAATTTCCTTTTTTATTAATCATGGAGTGCAATCAACCTGAAGAAATATGCAGCCAAAATCAGAGGTATTATTAAAATTAAGAAATACCGTAGCATCATAAAATGGCCTATGTTGGAAGAGACCTTAAAGATCATCAGATTGTTCTGACATATATCATACATTATACCACAAGTAGCTAGCCAAAGTGGTTATAAAATTGACTTAAGGTACATAATCAATAGTTTTTATCACAGTATTTTCTAGTTCAAGATTTTAAGGTGCAGCTGCTATGTTATGTGGCATGCAAGCAGATTAAAGCAGACATCATAAATCAGAGGGCCTTTAGCAGAGGGAGAATAAAATACTTGAGCTACATGTCTTAATACAGTTTGCTGCAGTCATCATACTTGTTCTACCTCATGCTGTCTTGCCATTTCTAAATGGAGGTGCATGAGACAGTGGGCAGCACCATTTTTTAATATGGGCTTTAAATTCTGGCTGTCTTTTAGCCAGTGTCCTGTGTAACTACAGACAAGATGAAGCAAGAATTCAGGAACATATGGGTGTTGGCCTGCCCAAGTGAATTTAGATTGCATTCACAATACTGAAGGTTGGTGTGTGCTCAGCCATGCAAGGGTGTAATGTCCCCATAATGTCCCCAGTCTGAAGATTTCACTCCTTTTCAAACAAAAAGCTTCCTTTTCTGGATACTGAATAAAAATGTAACAGCGTGCAAGGTTTACTTTTGCAAAATCTTTACTATGAGGCAACTGTACCCGGCAACATAAATATAGGAAAAATATAAGTACCTAATACATTGAAAGTTACGTTCCATGTGTCATTTCTCTGAAAGATTCTTAGCCTTTTGTAAAACCTGAGGATGTGGAATCAGAATTGGAGCAGTAACTTGAATTAGATGCTAATCAGTAAGTTAGATGCTAAGCAGTAACTTGAATTTACCTACAATCCAAATAAGATGAAAGAAGTGATGAGGCATAGACATTATTTAAAACTGTTGCGCCCCTGTACATATGATTTCCTTCTTCCTCACTCTTGGTAGGCCTTTGATAGCTCTGAGTTTCTTCAGTAAAGAGGTATTGGTGGAGGTGTATGACACACCAGTGATTTATTTATGCATCAAGCACACCTTGTAAGCATTGATTCAGTGAGAAATTATTGTGAAACTACACAGCATGTGAGTGAAGCTTAGCACAGAAGGACCTCTTGACAATGCATCTTCCCACTTCTGGTTACTGGTAAGGAATCTTACCTTCTGATGGTAAACTTCAGTGTTTCCCCAAACTTACCCCATAGCTGGTATACCTGCCAATGCCTGCGTGTGGTCATTCTTTTCCAGTGCATCTCAGAATCTGAAATCCTTTCCTCTCAATTGACAGTGTCTTTAAGACTCCTGTTCTCAGCTTTTGAAAAAGAGCTGCATGTTCCCACCAGACACTTGAAAAATAACCGGATGGAAATAGTCTTTCTTTTCTCTCTTATCTCCCTCATTCCCCTGCCTTGCAGGGAGCTTTTGATTTATCTCTGCCTTTATATACAGTCTAATAGGAAAATGGTAATGTAAATTTCAAGAGCTGGATACAACAAATTACAGCTGTTTTCTCTAGGAACGTGTCTTTTAAGAATAGCTTTCAATCACAGAGCAAAATCGCTAAGGAAATATTCTCAGAACAATTTCCAGTTCTAGGGCCCTAGCCCTTACAATGCCTGTTTTTGCTGTCAGCTTGCACTTTTTCTGTTTTCCTTACTTTTTTCAGCTTTTGATACTCTTCTGCTACAATCTGCACCTTTGTGCTTCAAGGACGGTTCCCATTGTGCTCTTCCACTTCACCTTTATTCCCAAGATCCATATTTTGAGCTCTGATGAATTGTTGTTCCTCTTCATCATAGCAGCTTCTGCCTGAACCTCAGCTTCAGCAGGATCTCTGGATCTGACCTGGCATTTTTCTTAATGTAGCTTTGCTTAAGCTGTTCTATTCAAGGAACAGCTTGTGGGATTTCCATGCTTTATTGTTTAGCCATAGCAGATTGACAGATATTTGGTGACCTGTTTGGACCATTTATAGATAAACTATAAGTTTATAATGAGTTGTTTCAGCATATCTGCAAAAAAATGTATACAGCCTTACTTTGAAAACAATTGATGAATTGCTTTCCTGGGTAGGTCTTAATTATACAGCATTATACAATATTACTACTAAGTTAATAAAAATAATACTACTAATAAATATTTTTATTTTCACTTAGCCTGCAGCTGACTTTTGTTCTAAAAATA
Source organism: Luscinia megarhynchos (assembly GCA_034336665.1). Classification (NCBI taxonomy): domain Eukaryota; kingdom Metazoa; phylum Chordata; class Aves; order Passeriformes; family Muscicapidae; genus Luscinia; species Luscinia megarhynchos. Next base: position 40,955 of record CM067576.1, on the reverse strand, counting down.
GCCCTTAAACTACCAGTAGTTTCTTCTTGTGGAAAGGTAAGTTAATTAATTAATCTTTCATTTTTATTTATGATATGGAAAAAAAATTGAACTTCTTATTGCTAAATGTAGATTGCTAGTTTAAAATACCTTTTCTGAAGTTATTCTAAAGCTCAACATGCTACTAAACAGTGAGCTGCCACTTATATTTACAACACCACCTTCTCTACTGATATTGAGATTCTGTTGTTCTTGCCACCATTTGTGTCTAATGCACTGAAGACTTCCATACTGCCCCTTGGCACATTAAATAGCTTAAAACACTAAGGCACATTTTATTTAGGTGTCACCCATGCTGCAGTTATTTAGCATTCTCACACTGTAATATGTGTTACTCAGCAGATCTCTGCATTTTCCCTCTTCTGTTTGCATCTTCCGCTCACCCGAGCATGAACAAATGACTCAGGTAACAGAGCTTTTGCTGTGCTGGTCACGGATAGGAAACTGATGCAGTTAGAAATTGAGTTATTTTGTTGAAGGTTTTGCGTGTTGTTATTTGGATGTGTGAAAGCAGATTCCTTTTATCCTATTAGTAGGTCAGTTATGCCATCAGTGGTGTAAATTGTGCAGTCCCTTATGCAATCATTTTGTGGCCATTCATATCCAAAAGCAGACTGTGACAAAATGTTCTTTGTCACTGTAGAGACGTTTATGTTTTCATCTCTTGCATGTAATGGGAAGTTGTCAATGTTTTGTATTTGTCATCACTACTCATTATACTGAATTTCAAGCATTCATGAGAAAATTTTTCCCAATCAGCTCTTTTTGTTCTCTTTCCTTGATCACATTCCTTTTAATAAAGGCTCTTCAGCAACTATTGGCAGCTAATGAGACCTTGCCATAGTGCCTTCCTTCAGGTTTTTTTGTTTGTTTGTTTGTTTCAGCTTTTTCTGGTTGGTTTTTTGTTTGTTTTGTGGTTTTGGTTTTTTTGTTGTTGTTTGGGTTTTTGTTTTTGGTGGTTTTTAGTTTGTTTCTGGTCTTTTGTTAGCTGAAGAACCATAGTAGATTTCTAGCGATTTTTTTTTTTTTTCATTTAAAGACAACTCATATAATGGTTATCTCAGTGTGATTCAGAGATCTGTGTATGGGGCCTAATGAGTCCTTGACTGTAATATACATGCATATAGGTTCTCAGGGACCCTGTAATGAATTCTGGCATCGAATGAGGAGGAAGATTGTTTAAATAGTATTACTTGGTGAGCTGTTAAAATACATCCATTTCCTGTACTCCAGTATGCTTAAGCATACACATTCCCCACCCTGCACTACGGATATTCCCAGACACACACGTACACTGTTCAGCCTTGTTTTTGTAGTTAACAAAGACCTTGACCTCTCAGCTTTCGAGGAAGAGTATCTGGCAACACTGAAATTACCTGGAAACTACAGGTAACAGCCTTTATTCTTCTGGTTTGGTAACGCAAACGTCAGTATGGGTTAGTTGAGTTTTGTTTGGTATCCGGTTTGGGGTGAAACTTGGAGCTTTTACATTTTACATTTAGCTACCCTGTTTGCAGCACGTAATAGCTGTTGTCTTGATTTCCCTGGAGGAGGCAGCTAGAGGGAAGATGGCTTCTTCTGTGGTATCTGTAACCTCGTATTCCCAAGTGCCCGTGATCTCAATTCAGCATTCTCCTGTAATTTTCCTCACGTTGCGCATGTTGCTTCTCTGCCATCGTTCCAGCAACGCTTTTCTACCTCGCTGCTGACGTTCCGCTGGCGGGGCTCCGTGCCCCGGTTCACGCCGCACCTCCCGACCTGATGCGAGCGAACGCGGGGTCTTCCCTCAGCGGGGCTTTCCCTCGGCTGGCCCTTCCTTCAGCGGGGCCAGGCAGCGCGACTCGCGGGGTTCCGCAGCGGGCCGGGATGCGCGGGGCCCTGCGGCCTCTCCCTCCGCCGCGTCGGCTCCTCCCATGCGAGCGCACGGGGCGGAGCTGCGCTTGCTGCAGGAGCCTGCCCTCAGAGCCGCCTCCCGCTGCTGCTCAGCCTGAGCCGCGCCCGCTGCCACCATGGTCTCCTGGATCATCTCCCGCCTCGTGGTGTGAGTGTGTGCGGCTGGGGCGCGGGCAAGTGCGCGGGCCCTTCCGCGGTGCTCCCTCAGGGGCCGCGGCCCAGAGCGGGGCTCTGGCGCTGGCCCTGGCCCTCGCGCCGGTGCTAGCACTGGCACTGGCCCCGGCACTGGCCCTGGCCCTCGCGCCGGCACTAGCACTAGCACTGGCACTGGCACTGGCACTGGCCCTGCTCTGGCGCTGGCCCGCGGGACCCTGCGTCCCGGGAAGGGGCGGCTGGGGGGGCGGGCGCCCTCGCGGGTGGCTGCAGCTGCAGCCGGGCGCGTCCGCGCGGGCCGCTGCGGCCCACGGGCGGTGCCGCGGTGAGGGCGGCCGAGCCCCGCCCGGAGAGCGGCATCGCGCGGTGCGTGGCGCCGCGAGGCGCTGAGGGGTCCGTTCTTTTCGTAGGCTGATCTTCGGCACCCTCTACCCCGCGTACTCTTCCTACAAGGCCGTGAAGACGAAAAACGTAAAGGAATATGTGAGTACAGGCTCGCCGTGCCAGCGCAGCGGCCGCCTCGTCTTTCGCGGCCGCCCCGCGGCCCCCGGCCTGTCGGGGGACGATGGCACCCGGTCCGCAGGAGCTCGGCTCAGCCGGGCCGCCCGAGCAGCAGCTCCAGCCGTCTCTGGAAAAGCTGCCAAGGATGGGCGCTTACTGAAATGGGAGGTTTCAACCCGTAGACGTGGGCTGTATTTTTTCCGGAGATGCTGAGTGAGGAAGGGAAAGGGGGGGAAACACGCAACCTGGAAGCATATGAAAGTCCAGGACAAGTTCTTTCTTGTAACTTTATCCTTACTTTGTGTCCTTTACTGCTTTTTCAGTACTACTTTTGTTTTCTTCCAAAGGGTTAAATAATCCTGCTTGGTTTGTGGCTTCCTGTCAACTTTGCTTGTGATCAGCGTTTTATGTTGGTCAAAACTTCATTCTCTTTCCCTTCTGGAACCGTTTCCCTCTGTCTGTCTACAGCATTGCTGCAATTACCATATTTAAAACACCAGATTTTTTTTGTAATGTTGCCTTCTTACAGAAGGGATGTTCTAAGTGGATCAGTTGAGACAAGACCTATGATGTGGAAAAGTATGCCATTAATTATTAGGTTTTGTTTAGTGATTCAGTGGTATAGGTTTCCTGAAGTAGATAGTCTGGATTGCTGCAGCAGAAAATATCATCTTGTTTTTAGTTTCAGTGAAAATGCTGGAGTGGTTCAAGCAAATGTATTTGAACTGCTAAAACTTCCATATTAATGATTCTTCCTTGAGAGGACTGCATCAGAAATAAGCAGTTAGATGTTGAACTGCCATCTGCCTAACTCACATTTGAAGCGCTTCTTCTTTCTCAACACAAGTGGAAAGATAGGGGGAAAAGATTGCACAAGGGGTAGTATCTGTTCAAACTGTTCTTCATGTGAAAACTCAGCAGAAAACTTGAATGCTGTGCTGCTGATTTTCAAATCCAGCTGTTTTTTGTCCTACTGCTTGTTCATCGTGCTTAAGAACCTAACCTTGGTTACGGTTTGGTGGTGGAGAAAATTCTTACAGGTGTATCTGTGCTAAAGTGCTGTATTGAAGCTTGAGTTGACACAGATCAAGCTACCACAAACAATCCATCAGTGACAGCAGAGGACAGTGTAAATTTACTCCTCTCTACCACCATGATAAAAACTCAGGATAAATCCTTGAGCAGTTGTGGCAAACTGCTTCTAGTAGCTCAGATTGTCCTAAAAACAATTTCTTTCTTTTCACATGTTGTCTTCAGTGTTGGTCAAGTCTACATTTCAATTGTGCTTTTGCATTTGCTGAATTTGTTTAGATTCTTGGTGCAAGCTGGGGAGACTATATATGTGCCTGAAGCTGTTCATCATCAGGGTGAGCAGCAAATGATTCCTTTTAGTGGACTGAAAAAAAAAAAATGCAGCCTCATTCAACCCTCAGTTTTGGAAGGTGTTTGTAATCTGTCATAAGAAAAAAAATAGGATTTCTTCCCATCTGCTTTCTGCTCTTTTAGTTTCTGGTCATCTGCGGGGACTTCTAGAACTAGAAGTTGGATTCTTCTAGTTTGTTTAGGAGCTATACTTCTTATTTTTCTTTGGCTTTAGAGCATAGGGTGAAGGGTGACAGAAGGAGACAGGCAAGGAGACCAGCATCCAGTATCAAAGATGTGAACATGAAGTTTATTTGACCAGTAACAAAACAATGTTTTCCGTTCTCAGTTCATACTCCTGAGTCTGTTAGCAGACAGAAATTAAGCACTAGGCTTACACTCAGGCTGCCTACAATGACCCCTTTTGAATGACATCTGCTAATATATGTAAATACAATGGTTTTCACTAAGAAAAAGCAGACACTGTGAGTTCATTGCTTTGTATTTAATCCTATTTAGAGATAAAATGTCAGCCGGAGATCAATTAGGATCCTTTTTTGAATTCTTTAACCAACTCCGACCTGATCTCTTGGATAGAAGAGTATCTTCTGCGCAGTTTGTCATCTTACTGTTCACAACCTTTTCCAGATGTTTCATGAAGATGAGCAGCACAGATCTCAACACTGATTCCTGTGGGATTCCACTGGTAACTTTCCTCATTGTGAAAAGTGGCCATTTCCTTTTATCCTTTGTTTCCTTTTATTTAACCAGCTATTAATCCTCAATAGTCCCTTCATTTTTATCCTTGATGATTTTGTTTCTTTAAGTGTTTATACAGACCTGTTAGAAACTATTTAGAAACTTTATATACCCTTGCCCTGTAAGGAAAGCACTATAGCTAGCAGAGGCTTATGGAAGCCTAAGTGTTCATCTACACTTGTGAATTTTTTTTTTCTGAAAAAAACCCTTCATTTTGTTACATATATGTAGGTATTTGCTAATGGCTTTTATTACTATTACTGCCTTAATTTTGCCTAATGCTGAAGATTTCCTGTAGATAGGTCTATAGGTTTTCTGAAATCTCTCACCCTTTTGGATCCCTTTTTGAAAACTTAGATTTATTATTATTCACACACTTCTTCATACAAGAGCTGATTCATATTGCTGCACCAAGGACTTAATCATTCATTTTGAAAAGTTGCTTTAGATCAGCTGAACAACACCTGGTCTTGTCTAAACTGATGGTACAAGAAAAAAAAAGGCAGGAGAGAGCCATACAATACAAGCTTTGCTATTTTCTCTTCTGAAAAAGAAAGTTTACAGTAAAGTGGAAATAATTTGGATCACTAACCACTATCTTCTAAACCATTCACTGTGTCAGAGCAGCTGGAAGCAGATGAATTTTCTTTTATGAGAGACATGTGGAGGGTCTTTCAAGAACAAATTACCAGATTTTTCAACACATGCAAGTTTGGGGAAATACCTGCTTTTATATTATTTGCTGTAACAAGGATTGTCAACATGTCATTATTATATGAACATAATTGTTCATGTAAGTTTAATATATAGATTAACGTGCGGATTTAATATGTGGCATTTCCCTGATTCAGTTTAGTTCTTTTTTTGCCATTTTTGATGACACTAGGAGTGTTAAATTGCTTTTAATTAAGGTGTCCTCTTCATTTATCTGCTGCTTTTGCTCTTTTATAGTTCTCAACAGGATAGAAAACTAGCAATTTTCCTTAGAATTCAGCCGACTCCTCTTGAGGAGTAATTGGCTTGTAGCTGAGAAACCGGTTACAAAAACAGCAGAGTGTGCATCTCTGTTTGTTAGGTAGGAGTTATTTTGTGCTTTGAAAGAATTACTACCCCAGATAAGGGTGTGAGAAAGTAGAGAGAGAGATGATAAGCGTCCAAATGTGTCATGATAGTACATACATATACTCTAAACCTTAAACAAGAGGATTAAGCTGATGTGGCATGTTCTTTGCTTTTTTACCTCTCTCAGTGAGCTTTTATTAAAAAAAAAATTGCTTGTGTGATTTCTGGGAGTAATGATTAAGGCAAAGAATGCTAATTAGCGAGTTAGAGAAAATATCTTTCTTGGTATTTTGTTTTTCTTTTTTCCTAAGGAAAAACGTTACATCACGAAAATACAGGGCTGCAGCTGAAAGTTAAACTTTGACACGTGTATGTATATACACGTGTGTATATATATATGTATTTTATTTTTGTATTCATAATTTATAGAGGAGTGTAACTTCTTAAAGTGAACTAATAAATCTTTTTGGATAGGTCATTTGGGACCTCAACACTGTTGCACCATAATGTTGCTCCAGGGCATGCATTCATCAATGTATCTGTATGTGTTTATCTGTTTAGAGCACAGTAATCCTACATGTGTTCTCAGACTAAAATTGTACCATTCAGTATGAGTCCCTCTCCATTACAGATTATATATGCCTTCTTTTTGAAACTGTCTTAATGTGTGGAGATGGGTCATTTATACTGAGAAGACATTTCACTTTTTTTCTGGGTTCTGATGTATGTCCATTGAGTGACTGCTCTTTTGCAGGTTAAGTGGATGATGTACTGGATTGTGTTTGCCTTTTTCACCACTGCAGAAACACTCACAGACATTGTTCTTTCTTGGTGAGTTCCTTGGTGGTTCATTGCGTTTTTGGTTTTGTTTTGTTGGTTTTTTTGGTTTTTTTTTTGTTTTCTTATTGCTATGTCTTTGTTTTGGGGCTTTTTTTGCCTTTTTTAAGCAGAGAGGAGAAGCATTAGGATGTTAGAATAAACCATGTCTCCTTTAGGAGTTTTCAATCCCAGTGTAGAGTCAGCAGGTTTCTAGATACTGTGGGTAGTAGCTGCCATCGTGGCTGTTTCAGCTCTTTTGCTTGCAAAGTTTAGGGTAAGTGCACAGTATCTATAAAAGGATCTTCATCCGTTCATAACTTGAAATATTTTTGAGGAGTTGTTAATGTGAACTGGTACAGTTTGAAAAATGATAGTTTAAAAGACACCTTACAAAAATGCTGGAAGGAAGGCACCTATTTTGCTTTCACTGTCTTTTATGTGGAAGAGCAGATCACGTGCATGTCTGTGCTGTGAGTGGTTTGCATGATGAACTTGTCTTCCACTAGGGAGAGTAGGACAGACTGCAATAGAAGGAGGCAGATTCTTACTCTTTTCAGTGCTCTGCGTCATGCTTGCTAATATGCAGGCCTCCAAAAATGACAATTCATTGTTACGGGGCTTCAAATGAACCTTTGAAAACAGGGTATCTTCAGTTGTCTCATTGTGTACAATGAGAATTGAAACAATGTTAGTCAAGAGTTTCATCTTCTAAAGAATGGTGAAGTACTACACCAGCCTTACAAAAGTGTTCAGGAGCTTTGTTTCTACCTGCATGAAATCTGAAAAGCAGACAAAGATTGAAAAAGTATAAGAACTTTAGCTTATTCACATAAAAGACTTCTGAAAACAGAAGTTTATTCCTACTGAGTCAGTAGAGAATTTGCATTCAGTTGTTTCAATCTCTGCTATTATATCTTCCCAGATTTTATTGGGTAAGGGTTAGAGATGACAGGCTTGCGTTCAGCCTTCTCTCTCTCTCATTTACTCTGGCCCTGCTTTTGTTTCTTATCTGAGGAGTATGTGTTTCAGAAGTTTCAGAAGCAGCCATCAGCTTTAGTAGGAATGTGACATTATTAAGATATATAATTAAAAATTTTGGAAATTGAGAAGGGAAGCTAATGTAATATTAACATCCAATGGATGCTCTCTGAAGAAACGTCAGAATGATGAGAGTAGCTATCAGACTGTAATTTGGTGTGTTTGCAGGGCTGAGAGATGCCCTGTTTATGGAGTTTTCATGGCTATGGATGAAAGACTAAATGATGCTCGAAGAAGGTATGTCCTAGGATTCTGAAAAGGGTTCTGCTTTTCTGACCTGAATAATTGATTTTCTTGTGTCTGAGCCTTTACCTTGCCTACACTCTTTCTGCCTGTGCTGCTCTGTACTAGTTATCTTCATCTGTCTCTGTGCTGATCTTGATTCCAGTTCTCCATCTTTCTCTCTTCTTTTTTTTTTCTTTTTTTTTCTCTTTCCTCTTTCTCTCAGGTTTCCCTTTTATTTCGAGCTGAAAATCGCATTTGTGATTTGGCTGCTCTCCCCTTACACCAAGGGCTCCAGTGTCCTCTACAGGAAGTTCGTGCACCCAACGCTCTCCAATAAGGAGAAGGTACCTGCTTGTTGTTGGAAGATACTGACCTGTCTGGGAACTGACTGACTTCTAATTCAGTTATGTCACAATAAAAACTGGAATCAGTGGATCTTGCTTGTGCTGGCCTTAGTGAATGTAAAATGATTCTGTGTCTGACAATGATGTCATACTGCAGCTTACTGAAGATTGCAGTTTAGCCAATAGTTTGCCTAATGCTTAGAAAGCATGTTTGGCTAACCCAGTGTCATGGTCCTCTGCAGTCACTGTCAGTAGTTAAGCCTTTTGAATCACAATAGAAGCAGCATGTTCTGTAGCCAGTCTGGTTTTTTGCATTGTTGATATAAGCAACTGCTTTGCTTCAGTTGTTATAATTTGGAAGTAGCATACTGTAATTTAAAGTTGCATTTACATGCTTTTCTCTAATTAGCAGAGAAACTCGAGTTAAGTGATCAGTGACACCTGATGCTAGTAGCCTGAAAAAAAAGTGTCCAGATGAGCTTTGTGTTTCTAAGGGTGGTGTTGGGGAAACGTTGATTATGTTTGTAACGAGCAGCTAAATGCCATGTTCCATGTTGCATTCCTAGGAAATTGATGAATACATTACTCAGGCTTGTGACAAGAGTTATGAAACCATGATGCGAGTTGGCAAGAGAGGGCTAAACCTTGCTGCCAGTGCAGCAGTTACTGCAGCTGCAAAGGTAATGCAATGCCTTCTGTAATATTCAAGAATTCTCCAGCAGTTTATTTTTGTGTACTAGCAGTTAGGTGCTGCGGGTCTATTAGGGATACTAATATTTGTTTGGCACCAACCTACTTTTCCTTCCTTCCACTTTGCCCTGCAGTTAATTCCATCCTTTGACTTAAAAAAAAAAGTAGAGGGGGGGTGGAGCAGATTTTGCTTTAACCTCTTAGTTCTTGTTCTTGAGAGCATGCATTTTCCCTTTTCTGTATTTTTCAGAGTACCCTAGTGAGAAGGGAATAGAGCACCTTTGCTCCTCTTCTGAATGAATGATTCCATGTCAGATGATCTTGGTGACATGCCTTTCACCCTAATTTTATGTCGTCTTAGGGTCAGGGAGTTTTGTCTGAGAAGCTTCGAAGTTTCAGCATGCAGGATCTCACTCTGATCCGAGATGAAGATTCTGTGCATATGCGAAGCTGTGATCCACAGCTGCACCCCTCTGGTGCGAGTCTGCTGGAAACTATTGAAGACTCAGGTACAGAGCACACCTGCTGGGCCATTTTGTGATACCTTGGATAGTGAGCCAGGAAGGTTTCCCTGAGCCTTGGGTCTCAGAAAGGAGTACAAGATGGGAAATTATCTGAGAGAAGTTGCATTGTCTTCTCTAGAGCCTTCTCATTTAATATACATTCCTGTACTTATCCCATTTTCATTATTCAGGATGGTTGACATCTCTCTGTCATGTGTTCCGTGACCATTTTAAGGCCATTTAAAGCCTCATGAGATTCTTTAAAAGTATTTGCTAAAACTTTTGCTCTTGTTCCTTAGCTTCCTGTTATTCCTCTGGAGAGGAGAGCAGTGTGGCACATCGGTCTAATGGAACCCCATCAGACACAAGAACAGACCCATCAGATGAAGATGCAGGAGACAAACTTCCTAAACGTACCCAGAGTCTCAAAACTCCTAAAAAGGTGATGAAAGCTGAAGTGAGTTGGTGTATAGATAATTTCCAGCACTGACATTGATTTGTGAGCTTGGTTGGAAGGCTCTAGCTTTATAGTCTCAGCATTTAGAAGCTGAATATATAAATTTTGTTGAACTGGCTTTGCTAATTGAGTCGTACATCAGAGAACTTGTCATCTTCTTGCTATACTTGTCTCTACCTTTTGCATTTTTATCATGCCTGTAAGCCTCTGTCATAAGCCAGAACCAGATTTCTTTCATTTGGGCTTTGTGTTGAAGGGTGGAGCATTGGGTATTTTTAACGTTTTGTTGACAATATCTTCTCTGCTACAGTCTGAATACATAATAGTGACATTTATACCTAGGACAGCCACTTCTCTCTGTGTAAACACAGCAGTTGTGTACTCTTTTAGGCTTCTCTTGACTTTTACACATTAGGTACGGGGAATTACACCACTCCCCACCTACCCCATTCCTGGAGTTTTTTCTTGAAGTTTGAGTAACTAGTGATTTGTTCAATTGTCTTCTTATGTTCACGTGATGATTCAAGGTATTTACAGCCATTCAGATGGGACGTGAGATGCCTGATTTCTTATTAATAAAATAAACCATACAGGAAAGTAAATGCAGTTGTGTCCAAGAATCATGTAAGCTTAGCAGTCTTTTTTTCAGGTGTTTTCAGATGTGTTTACTAGAAAATGCTCTTTGAAGTGTAGCTTTCCAGGCCTTGACTCTTACTTGAGTGTTTCTTAGGGTTTGATTTGTACACAATAAAACACTTCTCCCTTTTTAGGAAGTTTGGGTTCTATTTGCTTGATTCAACTTGGACTTTTGCTATTATTTTTATCTAAGATAAATAATGCTATATAACTGACTCTCATTGTTGAGCTATTCAGGCTAAATATTTATTTGTTTGAAGGAAATTAATTGCTTAGAGCATGATTTTAAGTTGTACTGTTAAAGTGATTTTACAGTGTAGGGAAAACCTTTGCATGTGCTTAAGTGCTTTTTGTAATTGAATCACAGAATAATTGAGGTTGGAAGGGATTTCTGAATTCATCTGGTTCAAACCCAATGCTCAAGTAGAGCCAGTTCCCAGGACAAGGTCCAGGTGGCTTTTGATTTTCTCCAAGGATGGACATCTGTGTCCAAAGATGTGTTTTAATTTAACTCGGAAATTTCTATAGCTTATTTCTGAGTTGTCCCCTCTTCTGTCTTGTCTACTGTATTAGACAGGAGCAGGGAAATAAGAAGCTCAAAATTTGAGTCAAAGCTCCCTAGTCAGGAGTTTTCAAAGTGAAATTGTGAAAAGACAGAAAGAACTCTTCTATGCCGTTTATTGTGAATACAGAAATACCAATAAAGCCCTTTGCAGGCATTTTGTTTTTTATGCTCAGATTGTTGGATCTTTGGGTCAGCTTTAGGACTTGTACGAGATCTTTGACTGAGATCACTGAGGTTGCCAGCCAGGGCTGAATGCATTACAGATGAATAAATGTGTCCTTCTTGCCAGTATCTAGAATGAAAGGCGCAGAAGTAAAGTGTGCAGATTAATTCAGGATGTTTGCACAGCTTTCAGAGAACTGCACTGGTGATGGAAGTTAAGAAGCAGAAACGTTAGAGCAGTGAAATACCAGTTAGAAATACTTGTGTTTAACCTTTTATTTGGACAGCTGGCTTTGATTTTACTAGTGTACATATCCTGTTTTAGAATGTCTTCTCCTGCTTGCAATTTGATGGATATGTTGAGTGATTTGTTTAATGAAAAAAAAGGAATAGTTAAATAGTTTTTTGAGACAACGTAATAATGACATTATTACATTGATATTAATAGGGTTAAGTTGTAGTTGTTTTGTCCTATTTTCACTCTGCATTCTTGCATCTTTCTGTTAGACATTTAGATGTTAAAATAAACTAGTCTAAGATGCCTCTTTTTATTTCTCCTCAGCTTCCAGTGAGAAGTGTAAAAGCCCGCCCTAAGAAGAAAACTGCTGGTTCTCTTGCTTCTGGCGAGTCATCCTAAGGCAACTCGCTCCCCCAGCACCTGTCTCTGTCCTGGGATTTGCCTTTGGCTTTTATGGAGGGACTTCCCAAGGAAAGGGAGCTGAAATTCTTGTAAATAACCGATACTGCTTTACAGAGCTCATTCCAAGGCAAGGGGGAAGCTGGGATTCAGAAAGCAGAGTAGAGGATACAATCCTCAGGAATTTTCTCCTTTTCATCTCTCCGATGGAGGGAATGCTGATATGTCTGTACATAGCCAGTTGCTTTGGAATTCCCACTGTATAACTCTAGTTGAGAATCTTTGGTGGAAAAACTGACTAGGGTTAGAGACATCCATTGCACAGAAGCTGGAAAAATACTAGACACAGGAGTTCCACAGGGCGGGTGGCTCTCTAAAATGTCTTATCTTGCTCTGGGTGTTCTCCCGAAGCTGTGTGTTGTTAAGAAGTGCCCACCATGAATTGTATTCCTTAAGAATGGACCATACCTGGTATGTCCATCGCCTTCAATGAAGTGATGTGTGCTGGGTGCTTTTGAACATAAAGGACTGGCTTGTGGGAGGTATATGCTAGATTCCCATTACTCATACTGGAACATGAAGAGATTGTTTTTTATTTTATTTTTTTCGGAAGGTGAAGGGAGATAACTGGAAAAACTAATAAAGAAGATGTGCTATTATGTGCACATTATATGAGGGAGTAGGCAAGAGTTACTGTTGAGAAGGAAAGTTTGCCATCTCTTAAGATTTTGGCTATTTTTGAAACTGCTTGAATTTTATTTCAGGTTCTAATGCCCACTTTGACTCCTATGAGAGCATCAGGATGAGGTGAGTCCCATGCAGTAGGTCCCGTGCAGTTCCAAGGCAAGGTTCCTCGCTTTGCCATTTAGTGATTGAACTCATGTCATGTTACCCGTGTCATGAAGTCATGTTACTTCAGACAAATTCTTTTATTCTAGCGGATATCTGGGGAAAATCTGTCTCAAAATAGTCTGCGGGCATACTTGAGAATTTCAGAAGCCCTCACCTCTCAGCTTTAGGGCAGTCAATCCTCAGGACATGAGAACTGAAACAGTTGATTTATTGACAGTTGACTTCTGCTAACTTCAGGATTTCATTTATGGCAGATAAAAAGCAGGGACTAGGGTGCAATGCTGTGATTAATCAGTCCTCTTGCTTTATCCTGGTGCAGCCCTTGCACAGATTTTCTGTCTGACATGTGCCATATTTATCAGTGTCCTGAGACTTGAGCAATACTTAACACTTGGGACAGAAAACTATAAGGAATATAGAATATTGTGGGAGTGAAATTGCAGTGCTGCAGAGAAAATTTGCATCATGCCAAGTCATACCATCATGTCAATCTCTTGAAGGTTGTTAAGGGGAGATGCCCTGTGCACATCCAGCGAGTCAGTGAAAACTTAGGAGATTTATGAGCAGGGTTCTCGTTATCAAGATCTACAATGAAGGTGCACCGTTATAGACATGAGTGTCTGAATGAATACTTGGTAGTTTTAATTTTCACTGAAATTAGTTATCAAAAGAACCTGGCTCCTTCATGCAGGTGTTTGTGTCCCCTACTTTTGCTGTCACGTTTCTGAAATTAGAGTGAATTCTTCACAGGGCCCAATATTGTAGAGGACAGCCTTTCGAAAATTTATGAAGTTGAAGACTAGGACTGAATGTTTTTCTTGTTTCCCATTGTCTTGATGGCAAATTAATTGCTGTTGAATTGACCAGTTATTTCAGGAAGCCCATTCAGTTGGGTTTACTATTTTTTGTAGCTTTAAAAAATTTAAACTTTACAGTCCATATTAGAAACTTGGATCTCGTCAGAAATATTTGCCTAAATTATCCACAAGACTTTATCCAGAAGTTAGTAGGAAAATCCTGATTTGGTTCTGAATTTCACAAAAAAACCCCGATTATTTTGTTCTTTGTTAGTTTATTAGCAAACTTCATGTCTTACTACACATGCAAATGCATGTCCTGAAGCAGGAATACTTTCTGTTTCCAAAGGAAATTTCTCTCTTCAGACAACAGATAAAAATCTTTCATGGTTATGTGGAAGATCCAGTTGTGAGGAGTTGCTGCCCTAGATGTTCCTGTACTGAGCAAGAGTGAACCATTGTTCTCTATATACCAAGTATGTCTATGACCATGTTACTTGATTTTTTTTTTAATTAAAATTTTGCATAACAAATTATTTATGTAAATTGTGAGGGGCCTGATTTAGAAGCCAAGTCTCCCCTTGTGCTGATCTTCTTGCCCAATATTGTAGGAAAGGTCCTTGTGCATGCACTGTGATAGTCTATGATTCCAGATTTCCACAGAGTGACTTCCCAGAATCTTCTCTAGAATCCATTTATTTGTAGAGGCTTTTCTGCTTTGAAGCACAGGAAGAATTTCTGAAGATTCTGTTCTAGTATTTGGATTTATCTTTGTCTTCCTGAGCTGAATCCTGTACTAAGTAGCTTTTACTTAGCATTGATGCTTGATGTCATTAGCTTGTGGGTAAATATGGGTCAGTTTTACTCTGACTTGGTTTATACAGGGGAATTGGCTTTTGGTTGCAAGAATGAGTCTACAGTAGAGTCAGGGACTATCCAGTATGCGATATGAAGCTGATGATGTCAAGCAGCAGAACTTACCCAGAGCAAGAGCAATGTCTTAGCATGGATACTGTTCTCTTTTTCCAGTACAAACGTGACTGCTAGATTGTGCTTTTCTCGCTCAAAGCCACTGCAGATCTACCACCACCCATGTGACCTCTTAGTGTGTTTCTAGATACAGTTCTGCATTGGATGGCACTGTCTTGCATAGAAATTCTCTTGTTAATGAGAACACTGAATGTGCTGTTTTGATAAAATGCTTTTATCAGCTGCTGTTTGGTATTTTCAGCAGGAAATGCTGGAATGTAGTTTCTTTTCAGTATCATCTGTGGGCTTCATTGTGCACTTAAGCGAATGGTTAAATCTTCACCTAGCATTAGAACCTGTTGTGTTCGGTAAATGTGTAGAGCCTTTTCTTAATATGCCTGGCCACAGAGAGGAGTGCAGTAAGAGAAACTGATACTTGAAGCTGGGGGCTGAAGAGGGTGGTATGTGTGTTTCAAACTTCGTGTGCCTAAAGGTTATCCTAAAATACCTGTAATGCGAGATACAAAGTTGAAGCCATGACTGCCTTTTGAAAAGAAATGTTTTGCTTTCATGCTTTGTAGTAGTATGAGTCAGTGTTCTGCTGTTGGAAAAGAAAATAGTGAAATGTGGTTTCCTGTCTGAGAAACTTAATGATTTGTTGCATAAAAGGGAAAAAATATTTTCTTGTTTGGCAGTAATCCTCCATGGTGGGTAAGAAATATGAAAATATAGGGGAGACAACTATCAGGTTTTAAACGTCTACACTTTACCTAAACATCTTTATTACTTACTTTTTAAATTTTGAGTTTGTGATTCTCCAGCTTTGCATGTCTGAGACTGGTTTCTTTTAGACTAGGATAATTTCCTTGGTAGGTAGAGCATATATATATAGAGAGGGGTACTGGTGTTTTTAAAATTGCAAAGCTTGTCCTGGGGAAGTTTCACCTTCCCTCATTTTAGTGAATTGATTTCCATTCGTTGTGCTTTTGCAGTGCTGGGCTTTCTTTTATACATCCCTCTTGGAAATACAACTCCCTCACAACATACTTCCTTGGAAAGCAAGATCTCTAGAGAACCACAACTTTCCAGAAATGGTTATATGTTCTGTGTCATCTTAATCAGCAGGAAATTTAGTGCCTTAGGAGAAAAGTAAGGTATCTATGGAGAACTCTGCTGGTTCTCTGATCTACACATAGCATTGTATTAAGGAGGCTCACAACTTAACTGTGAAGTGTCATTGTATGCTTGAAAGCAGCTGTTGAATTAAGCTGATTTTTCTTTTCTGTCTTCCAAAGTTGCATATAATGCTAGAAAGTGTGGATTGTTCCCTAAGAGAGAAATCCAGGGAAAAAAAGTTGTATTCTTATGGAGACACCGTATTGTCTCATTTCTGCTTGCTGGCGAGATGCTGGATGACATCTCTATGTAACTGGTCTGTACTAAAGCTTTTCTTGCTTTAGCCACTAGGAATTCTGTAACACACTGTCTGGCTGAAGCATCTTGTGATGCTGCTTTGTGAGTTGTCTTGAAAAGTCAGATATGTGAAAAGTATTCTGAAGTTACATGAGCTTGTAGAACCATAGAGGTGTCAGAGTTGGAAGGGACCTCCGGGGGCCATCTGGTTCAGCCTCGCAACTCAGTTAGGGCCACCTGCTGCCAGTTCCTGTGTGCTATTTCTGGTCTGGAATCTACTGAGTTTAATGTTTAAGAGCTGATAATGTGTGCAGAAATGCATGTATGGGAATATGCTTTAATGTTACTGAGAGAAATGTCTCCTGGACACTTTTCATCTGGAATTTGGCTCTGTTGCAAGATACTATAAACATAACTCATGCTCATGTTCCTTATATGTATTGTTAAAAAACTTAAAGGCCTCAAAAAAGATCTTAAGAAGTGTGCAGAGTAAGTTGTGAAAACAGTTGGTGTTCACAGTAAATGGAGAAAATAACTACATAGCAGCTAAGAACCTGTCTTGTGAGCTAGATAGATAGAATTAGAGTAGAAAATGAGCTGTGTATAGTACAGAGTTGTCCAGTAAATACTGCTAACTTCCTGAGCCTCAAGCAACACGTAAACTGTGCATTCTGTTGATTTCATTTTGAGCCTTATTTCTCTCTTGGAGTCAGTCTCTGTCTCCTTCCCTCCCTTCCCCCTTTCCCCCTTCTAAATTGGGCTTGAGCTACATACACTGAGATTCTTCAAACTTTCATCCCTTCAGAACAATAAAGTTTGACTTTTACCTCAGCAGGCAACTGATCTGCAGGGAGGAATATTAAGTATCTCTCATAACTTTGTAGATGTGTTATGCTGGAGAAGCACTAGCAGGAATCTTCAGAGGATATGTTTGCCTGGGAAATTCTACCCTCTGCCTTCTGCCAAAGCCTGTGTGTTTGGGTGAACCAAATGCTGGAGTTAGCTACACTCATACACAGTTACCTGTAGAATCCCAAAATTCGGTGTCAGAATTTCCAGTGCTCTATTTCTGATGATAATACGAATTAAAATAATACGAAGTGAAAAGAAACAGTGGCAAATTGGTGGGTTTTTTGTTTTTGTGAGTTTTTTGTGTGGGTGTTTTGTTTGGTTTTTTTTTTTTGTTGTTGTTGTTGTTGTTGTTGTTAGTTTTCCGGGGGTTTTTTGCAACTTTGCAGGTAAATTTAGGTCATCATTGTTTATATGCCTAAAATCTTAGGGCCTGAAGCCCCTTGCAAGCTATTTGTTGCTTTCTTGCTCTCTTTCGTAGAACTCCTATTCTTCTGTGAATTGGTAATGGTTTTTTTGTTTAGTTTTATTAAGTAAGGGCTGGCTTCCTTTTTACTGACTGTGGAGACTTGAAATATACTATATTAGAGCATTAGAGCTGCAATTTAGCCTTTTCTTG
The DNA here is from genome assembly GCA_034336665.1 of Luscinia megarhynchos. Lineage (NCBI taxonomy): Eukaryota > Metazoa > Chordata > Aves > Passeriformes > Muscicapidae > Luscinia > Luscinia megarhynchos. The sequence goes on along the minus strand of CM067576.1, from coordinate 23,611 downwards.
TTATTTAAACCTATGGCCTTGATTAATACGTGTAACTTGTACAACAAGGCCTAAGTCTGGATTCCCAGGTGGAATGTGAGCATCTATTACAAATAGCATAGTTTGACATATTTCCCTTTTCTTGCAGTGGATTCTGGCTGAAATGTGCTCACTCCAGACCCTTTGGACAAGAGCATTTTGTCAGCATTTAACCAGATAATGTTAGAAGTAACATTTATGGGAATACTACAAAAATAAGTGAACGCTAAAGGAGCAAAAGCTCAAGTCTTCTGTAATATATAACTGTCTGAGACTATGTAAAACATTAAAGCATTTCTGGCAGCAGTGGAAATGCATTGCTATACTGACTTACAAAGATAGGGAATTCAGTCATGGTCATTGTAGCAGGTTTGTGAGGAAAATCAGTCTGGATGGCAAGCATGTAAAGTTTTACATACCAGAGAACTAAGTTATTATCACAAGTAATGCTTAGAAACTTACCAAAAAGAAAGAAATCGAAAAATTTTGGTGACTATAAAATGGAGAGAAATTTTCCTGATTGTCAAACCTAGTATTGAATATAAACTTTCTGTATTTGTGCTGCTGCCTTATTTGGGAAAGCACTGCTTTAATGGACTCCTCATTTCTGGCTCATCTGTCAGATTATTTCTCAAATTAATCTCAAATTAGAGATGCTTGGGTTTGACTCATCATTTTAATATCAAAGTTCCCATTAGCACAGTGCTGATCTAAAGGCAGTACGGCACAAGGACGGTTGTGAATTATTTTTTGTCCACCAGAGGGTATGAGAGTAGCAAAATCACTGACCATGAGTGAGCAGAGACACACCTCGTAACAGTTAGTTCAGTTATGGCAGCTGAACAGCAGTGTTTCCTAGGTATGAGGATCCTTGGGGATGAGGGGAAAAACAAGCTGGGGCTCTAATGAAGACATATGAAATAATAGTGCTGTTAACCTCGGACTGAAAAGGCTATTCTAGGCATTCTAATTGAGCCACTATCCAGTGAGACTTGTGGAGACAATAGCATTACAGAATAACTGTCCTCACTTTTTATTGTTGTTGTTGTTGTTGTTGCACATTCAAACCATTTTCTAGCTGTAGGAAGCAGCTCTGAAAATGGCAATGTTTGTGATTTCCACCCCCCCCCCCTCCCCCCTGGGTTTTGCAATTAACCAATTGTTGTGTGTTGTTCTACTTTATACTCTGAATTTCAGTAGTATTTCCTGGTAAGGATGAGTATTTTCTTTCAGTTGGATCTATTTTCTGTGAAAAGAGAAGCAATTTTAATCTAAAAATACAGATTTGTCTAATGTTACTATGGTAATTTGTGACCATGGCAACAGAGAGCATTCTGAAGAACAGACAGACGGATCTGGTTGGTTTCTTGGTTGTTTGGTTTTTGTTTTTAAAGTCAACCTAATTAATGTGCACGCATTTCACCGAAAGCTCTTGACTTTTCATATTTGTTAACCATACAAGATCATCTGGGTCCAAGGGATTTTGACATTCTTACATGGAAAAGCTGATGTTAGAACATAATGTAACAGTATGAGATTCTTTCCAATGTTGAGAAAATCTTTTATTTGCCACAGCATAGATGGGAACTTGCAGACTGAAGGAGGATCCAAGACATACCAGGAGGTTTCTGTAGGAAAGAGAAATAGAACCTAGAATAGTCCTGGGCATTCTTCAATGTCAGACTTCAGGAGAAAAAAAAAAACAAGAATAAAATATATTCAATATGTTTCTATTTTTCCATCATACGATCAGAGTTAGGTAAACCAACACAGTGCTTTAGGGCAGGTGCTAAATTCCAGGTAGGAGTTGTGGATTGCCCTGATATGCCCCATCCCAAGAGCGTGTAGCTGCATTCTGTGAAACATTTAGTAATGATTTAAAGAGTTATAAGAAATTGAGGGAGGTAGGAAATTGAGGGAGGTAGGGCTTTTCTGGCTAAGCCTTGTATTTGGTGTATTTATCTCTGCCAATATAGAGCTAACATAAAGGCTTTCTACTGTCAGCACTCAATGTCGGTTTTATAGGAAGTGTGTGGATATAAGTTTAGCCAAAGCCAAACCACAGATTTTTTTCCAAGTTTTTCCTTTTTCCTAGGCTTTGTCGAGAAATCTAGCAACTGAATGGAAATTATAACATTGCTGCTATCGCTTGCTTATTTTGGGCAATGAATATTTTGAATTAAATAGAATTAAGCAGTATTTAATAGATTAATTTTTGTAAAAGCCAGCTGTTGTGACCAATCTGTATTTAGCACAAGAATACAGTAAGTGATGCATGGAGCCATTGTAGCACAGGAAGGCTATTACCTCTGAAAAGGGGAGGCAGCGAATGGGTTCAGCTAGTGCAATCTCCTGTCTCTGATACTGCTCAGTCTATTCGATGACCAGAGGGTAGTTTGGAATTAAATGTACATTGAAAAATGCCTCCTCATGACACTGTCACCTTTTTACCCATGTGCCAAAGCACAGTGGTGTTAAATGACTGGATTAATGGAGTTTTCCTGAGAGGGGGAGTTGTTTGAATTCTGTCACTAATTTTTTGTAGTCATTAAGTTTGGTCACTTGCTGCAGTATAATGACTTAAATGTACAAAACGTAAGTCTCGTACTGTGCTTGCTTTAATACCCAGACTCATCTTGGGTATCTTTTAACATTCTCTTTTTTGAAGAACCTGTTTTAAAGTGGCCATTGCTTATCTTCCATTTCTATCTGGAGTGTAATACAAAACGTTTTATCAATGCAGATGTGCTCTCGTTCCACAGGGTAGCAACTAATCCTTATTTCTCTTCTCAAATATTTTGACATTTCCACTAGACGTGGCTTTCCTGGCTAAATTCCCTTCTGAGGCATCAGGGTCATAAGCATGGAAAGACAGCCCTTTTGTTGAGGTTAAAGAGTATTTGGAAAAGCTCATTATACTATGTCTATTCAGGCTGTATCAACTTGCTGAAGATTGCTGATGAGACCAAAAAGGCACCATGTAAGGACTAAATTTTGAACACTTCTTGCTACTGTCTCATGTGGGTGTCTCTGGTAAGTGGTGCTCCAGGCACAACTGATCACAAGTTTATGATGGCACCTCTAAAGAAAAAGTTGCTGTGATAAGGTTTAGTTATTGATGTGACTGGGGAAGAAAGATTCTGGAGGATTTTTATTCACTTTTTACTTCCAGTTTATTTTGACAGATAAATGTCTCAGATACTTTGAATTTAAATCTACATATGTCATTAGAATAGATTTATAAGTTGAAGGTATGGCATTTTTTTTCTATGCTAGTGAGTTTACATACCTTTTTCCCACCTCAAGCCCCAGTTTCTTGCTACTGATGCCTGTGGATATTACTTTTTAAAAATGCTGTTTTGTTATCGTCTCAAACTGTGCTCCTAAACTATTTTAGTTTATCTTCATCTTACATGTTTAGTCTTCTGTCTTTCCCCCTCTCCATTGCTGAATGAATAAAGATATGAAAATGAATACAGAGTCCTGCTATTTCTGCTATGTAAAAATAAGGCAAATTTTGGGAATCTGGCTTGTCCTGGCATTGGTTCCTCACTTAAATGTTCCTCACTCTCCGGTTGTGTCCACTTCGCAGCTGTTAAGTGAGGACTTGGATTTAATATCACAAGTGTATTTGTTAGGTGGCTTTTTTGTTCTGGCCAGAATAAAATACTTTGGTTGTTAAGCATCTAGGAGACCTACCTGAACTGTAATTGCAAGTGACTTTTGGGGAGCACATAGATTGGAAAACATTCATATATGCAAAGCTAGAGAATGGTGAATGTCTTTTTCTGGGTCTATGTGCAGATGTAGAAATGTTTAGTCAGTACTACATAGCTACTATACCTAGGCATGAAACATTAGAGTGGTCAGGAAATAATAACTGTCTTGCAGAGCAGGTAGCAAGAACTCAGCTTACTTACTGGAAAACCTGTGGTATGGACAACAGGCAGAGGATGTGTGAAATTACAAGTTAAAAATGGGCTATGAGAAGAATTTTCTGTCGCTGTCAGTAACAGTTGGTTTTCTACAGACCCAGCTAGCAGGTGAAGTGGGTCATTGGGAGGTAGTAGTTGTAATGGCTGGGATAAGAGAGGAAGTCAGGTAGTAGGGTTCTAGTGGCATCTTCGTGCTTCGTGTTTTGGATAACCTAAGTCTGAAGCTGATGAACTGTGGTTTTTAGCTGGAACTTCATAACAGTAGTAATGGACTGACATCCTTTTTGGCTTTGAAATTCAGCCTAGCTTTTTTTTTCCACTCCAAAGTAGATAGACTCTTGTGTAGGTGGAGGCTTTCTCTTTTTAGCCCCTTGCTGTCAGTTTTTCCTGCCAATGCAATGAATCAAAGAATCATAGATTGGATTGAGTTGGGAGGACCCTTAAAGATCATCTAGTTCAACCCTACTGCCATCCTTCTACCTCTGTGGATGTTCTTGTGAAGGAAGCAGATTTTCTTCTGTTTCAGCCAGCTCAGATTGGCCATTCCCAAACTCAGCAGTTGAAAGCTGAAGTGTTTATATAGTAAATAAAAAGTGTTTGACTATATTTCTGGGCATATGCAAAAATTGTGGTTATTTTGTAGGTCTGTATATGTCTGTGACATTTCATATCCCCACTTGCTCCAACAGCAGTTGATGTATGCAGAATGATTTCAGGAGCAGTTAATGAGCTGCACTGGGTTTGGACTTCGAGTTTGCCTGTTTATTAGAATCATTTGCAAGTCTCGAAATTACCAGTGAATTTGTGAGTTGCTAGCCTTAAACAGTTTTTTCCTTATCTTTCATGAAACTCAGACAAGCAAGGAACACTTTTCATCAAATTGACCTCACAGAAATCTTGATTGCATCCTCCTTTAGCTTGAGTATTACTATGTACCTTAAAATTTTAGCATAGTTTCTTTTTCTAACCACAGAAGAAAAAAGAATAAAACATGGGAGATATATTTCACGCTGCTTTTGAAAATGCAGCTTCTAATGAGTTACCTAATACACTGTGCAGTGAAATTTCCATCCTTCCCCTTGTAATTGCACACAAACCCATTATTTTTGTTTATACTTGACAGATGGGTAAAATGAAGCTGTTTGAGAAGGGAGGAAGGGCTGAATTTTTGTAGAAATTCCAAACGGCTCTGCACTGAATCATCAGTCCCAAGAGCACAGACATTCCATAGGAATGTCAGACAGTCCTTCTGGCATATTAATGAGGAAGCACAAATGAATTTTCAGTCATGCTGATTTTCAAGTTCTTGCTCAGCTTCCAATAATTTTTATTAGCATTCAATAATAGAACAGTTTAAGCAAATCCAAAATCAAGATAATGATACAGTCCCGATTAGGGCTATTTTAGTTACGAAGTGGAAGCTTGCCTCTAGTGATGTGTTTGTGTTATAACAATCACTTCTTTCCTCAGCTTTTACAGTCAAGATGAAGAAAACCCTGTAAGTCTACCACTATTCTAACTACTATGAGGCTTTTCCTATTGGAAGATTGTGAATTTTAGCTTACTAGATACTTAAGTGTTGGTTTATCTTTCAGTACTCTGAAGTAATTTGCCTTCAAATTTTCTTTGAAGCAAGACTTGTGAGTTAGTTTGAAATTTTTGTCACAGATCATCGAAATATTTATTTGCAAAATAAAAGGTAAAAAATACATGTTCAGATACAGTAACTTACTGAAGAGCTGGGGGTGGGAGTTTAGGTAGTTAATATGACTGTGACTTTTTTTTGTCAAAGGATTTAAGGTTTTTTGAACATAATGCAAAGAAAACCCTTCATGTACCACTGAATATCTAAAAATAGAAGGAAGTGCAAATGGGAGCGCTTAACAGTTTGTTCAATATAGGCACATTGTATTTCCTCTCATTTAAGAAGTACAAGAGGAGGTGTTTTCAAATTCTTGTATTTGATAAAAAATAATTCATTTGGCTTCCTTAGTCTGAGAATAAGAAAAAGTGAATTGACCTGTTTTCATTGCAAGGGCCAAAGGTCTGTCTGCAATACAGGAGTCTGTAACACTGTAATTGCTAGTTTGTGGGATTTGTTGTTGTGATGTGTAAAATTAATGGGTTTATTAGATTCCAATTTGATTTGTTTTGTAGCATACACAGTAACTGAAAATACTACAGTAAATGATAAAACAAAAAAAAAAATCCAAGAAAACAACAACTACTGCTCTTCCCTCCCTTCTCACCTGGAAAATGCAAAAAAATCTACAAGCAACATTACGTGGTCTGAGCTGTGAATCAGGTCCAGCGAGCATATAGTACTCTGGATGCATTGCTGTGTATTTGTACTCTGCATAACACAGCATTTCATAGAATTGTTATTGTGATTAACCACAGAGCTCTCACTCTTGGTGGTGAGTAACAATACAACACAACATGTAATTTGTAAGTCCAGCTAGAAGGGGAAATTATTTCCTTTAAGAATACTGTAGTCCTTGTACTTCATTAATCTTCCACTGGTCTGTGGTATGTCTTCATTCTCCTAACTATCTAACATGTTTTGAGTTACCACCAAGTCAGTTCAAAATATTTTCACTTTTCCCCTGCCTGCATTAACCATTCAGAGAAAACAATGGTGTTTAGCTGTCCACAAATCCAAAACTATTCTGTAACAAGTATATGCAGTTTTTGTAGCACCTTGAATTAACAGTTTGAGACCAGTTGCTTATAAACTGTCAGCATTGGATATGTAACAGAGCAACACAGCATAACTACTTTGCTCTAATCCAAAGACTTTATGCTCAATCTATGATAATGTTCTCACCGTCTTTCCTGTGATAAAATTCCTTCAGTCGTCCACATTTGTGGAAGGTTCTGTGTCTCAATAATGGAAACAAAAGATGGAGGACAACTGTGTGAAGGATACCAGTTAACCTAAGAAATTGGCCTTTTCTGGCTCACATATAAAATGCAGAAAACTCCAAACAAACTTGTCCCCTGGCTACAGGACACTAAACATCAGTTCAAGCAGCATCCCTGGCATTTAATGAGATGTGGTTCCTCAGATAATAGTGAGATCCTTTGCTGATATCATGATGTAGATGTCATGGTTACAAAAGGACCAGGTGCTAAACACAAAGTATTAGAAAGATCCAAACAGAAAAGATCGCAGAGCAGAAAAGATGATTTGGAGATTAGAAAAAAAGGGAATGGTGGCAGCAACTAGGAAATTCAACTGGAAATATGAGGAAAGGAAGTTCAAAGGTAGATAATCAGAGATGTTTGATCCAGAAGCAGACCTTGAGGGAACTTGACATGCTTTTGTTTACAATTAATGAAAAGCCTTCAAAGAGAAGTCTGGAAACAATATTCCCTAGCAAAAGTCCCTTTTGGCTTATTCTCTTTGAAGCTTGGCACATTATATCTTAAGAATGTACTGTGGAAGACAGAGTTATGTTCTGATCCTGAAGCATAGAAAGTGAATTTTCCCCCCAAGATAATAAAACTAGTGGCATAGGTGAAAAATAGAGGTAACATTATATGATGTTGGACATGAGACTTGCATAGAGGATTCCTGACTCTGTGTCCTCTCCTGTTGACGTTTCAGGCAAGTTCTGTTTGAAAGATGCAGGTGTCCAAAATGTTCTTCTCTGCCGTGCTTTTGAGGCAGTAAAGATTTAGGTGCCCTTTTTTTATGAGTTTGTGAAAGCTAATTGAACCTTTTATTCTGATGAAGAGAGTATCTGAGATAATAAAGTGAACCTTTTAGCAGGATGTGAATTAGTATAACAGTGATTCCCTGTGGGTTGGGATCTTCATTTAATTCCTGCAGCAAGATGGGAAATCAAGTTTCCATGGATACTAAGCCAGCAGCAGCATTGACACTCACAGCAATTACAAGCTTAGTTTCCCTAAAGCTTGCTTCCTAAGGAGAATCTATTTGCCCCCCCCCACCCTGTATTCTGTATTTTCAAATAAAAATTTGAAGACAGATGGACATTTAAGGAACAGTTAGAGACAAAAAAATACTGTCCCCTTACCTAGAAAATTGTGTACAAGAAATGCAAGTGACTTGCATAATTTAAAGTACAAGTTGAAAAGACCTGGAAGTAAGCTCATTATGAAAGCAGCAATTAACAAAAAGTAACATAAAGCTGTAATCGTGTAGAAACATATTTCATAAAGGTACAGTGATTCTTTTTGCACAATAGCACAACAGATTAGTTTGAAATAAAAAAAAGTTAAAAATATTGAAAGTTATGCTGAGGCTGAATATAAAATTGTTTGTACCAGCCTCTACTAATAAAGCAAACAAAACAAAGCCAAGGATTTGTCTCAGGTAATTTTTAACTTTGGAACCATTCTCTCTTCTCCTTCCCTGACCCCATAGCATTCCAAGGACACTCTGTGTCCTGGGAATAGGATTCCTCTCACTGAAATGTATTGAGAGACAACAAATACATTTGATAATGATGGACTTTGAAGGAGACCCAGTGTATCGCCCATGTTTAATCACTAGACAATCAGAGCCAAAACTGTTAAATTTTCAAATAAAATTGTGACTGATCCAGTGGCTTATATTTCTGTGCTTTCACTAGGAGCATTAAGGGAAGTGTTAGAAATTTATTATAATACTACCATTTTGGAAAGACATTTCAAATACTGGTCTATAGTAGCAAATTCCTTGGAGGTTCAAATTGTACCTAGAAAAAAACCCAAATGTCTGCCTAGATGAACTAAACAGATCTTGAATCTCAACAGTAAAAATACAACACCTTTAATGTAATTCCTACATACCTAATGTTGTACTCAGAAAATGGAACACAGAACAGGAGTTTGGAAAACTCGTAACAACAGGCAATTTCCTAGCTCACTGCACAGCTTGTAAGTCATCCACAGCCTCTCCAGTAGTTCCCTGAAGCCAGCAAGCCTCACTAGAATGGTGCAACGTGGCAAAACAGTATTACTCTAAGTTTTGTGCAGCTCAAGCTAATTATACTGCTTTGTCTGCAACTCTTAAAGGAGGTCTCTTGTTTTCTCTTATACTAATTGATAAATTAGAATTACATGGATAAAAATGAAGATAGTTGAAAAGAAAAATAGAAATAGATTTTTTCACCTGTGATTTCAGGTTTTGACCAAAAAACCAAATGTGTCTGAACTATGCACTTCAGTTAAAAAAAGGAAAAGCTCCAAATCACATTTTCAAAATAGAGGTTTGACCTGGTGCACTGAAAACTAGTACGATTTCTCTCCATAAAGAGTAAGAACAGATCTGTAGCAGCTGCCATTGAGTAATAGCTGCAGATAAGCAGAAGCTACTACGTTTTTCCTGGAGGCATTGTGTTGCTACAGCCCATCCGTGATTTTAAGGTGGAAATGCATCAATGTGGGAGGCACTGCACAGTGTTACTGGCAAGGCACGATTCTAAATATAGCAACTCAGTTAAAAGCCGTACACATGGCAAAAGTCTAAATATTCTATAAAAGCGGGCAGAGGCCTGTCGTTGCTCACAACTTGAATATAAATCACAAAGGCGGTAGAGCCTAGTAGCTGATGCAGCTGCCTTCCCACGGCAAAAGAAGGACGCCTGGCAAAAAGCGCTGCGTGGCGTGGCCCGGTTCGGCTCGGCGCCAGGATTTCCGCGGGGAAGAGCCAGCTCTGCAACCGACCTCGAGCGGCGGTGCCCCGAGCGAACGGTCCTACAACACAAGAGGAGCGAAGTCGCCTGCGGTAACGCTCCGTCTCTGCGGTAGAACATAGAACCGCAAACGGCGGCGAGCCGGCGCCCCTTTAAGTCTCGCGCTGCACCTGACGATGGAGCGAGCGAGCGCCGCTGTGCTTCAGCTCGGTCACCGGCGCCAGGCCCGCCCGAGCACGGGGCTGCTTCAGGCCGAGCACCGCGCCCGCCCGAGCACCGCGCCCGCCCGAGCACGGGGCTGCTTCAGGCCGAGCACCGCGCCCGCCCGAGCACCGCGCTGCAGGCGGCGGCCCCGCCCCCGGGCCCGGACTGCGGGGAAGCCCTCGCTGCGACGGCCGCGCACGCGCACTGCGGGCGCACTGCGTCGCCGGTGCCGCCTGGCGCGGCGCCAGGGGAGCCCCACGCGCCGGCAGCGGGGCTGCCCGGGCGGGGCGGGGCGGCGGCCGCGGAGAGCGACTATTTATAGCGCGGGAGGCTCCCGTGGCCCCGGGAGTTCGGTACTTCGGCGGCTCCTGGGCGTGTGGGACGCATCGTACAGACGGCCGAGGGTTCCATGCGGAACCGGTGCACGGCGCAGCCAGCGCTTTGCGGGGAGGGCAGGAAGGAGCTGTAGCCGTGCCAGGGGACAGTCCTAAGGCCGCGAGAGCACAATCCCTAGCTCTGTCACTTTTCATCGCGGTGAAGTCAGTGGTGCCTGCGGCCACCTGAAGCTCCCTGTTTATCAGTGTCCCGTTCTCCGCCACGTGAAGGAGGCGCACGGAGCCGGGGTCTGTCCCCGTCTAGCACTACGGGCAGACCTCACAGGTCGATCCCGGCAGGCCGCTAGAATCCCGGAGATTCCTCTTTTCCGGGAGCGGACAGCTTCTGTCTTGGGCGCGCTGCCAGCACCCAGAAAACTCCACACGGAGGCTGCCGCGGGCGCGGCGCCGCTAACCGTGAGCCGCCGGCGCTTGGCTCCTCCGCGGAGACGGAGGGGAGGCGAGTAGCGCGAGCTGAGCAAACGGGGTGGGGACGAGCTCTGCCCCCGAAAACACGGCGGCGACCCCAGGGTCTGCCAGCAGCTCTCCGAGGTTCCTGCGCCACTCGCCCGGGCAGCAGCCGCACTCTCCCGCGGCCCGGGGCTTCCGCGCGCTCCTGATGCCTGGGGGCGGGCGCGCGCCCGGCTGCAGACAGGCTCTGCGCCCCCCCCAACCCGGGGCCGGAATCGCCATATAAGGAGCGGGAAGTCTCCGCCGGAACCGGGACTTATAAGGTTGTTTCCTAATATGGAAAGTACGGCGGGGGCTTCCGGCAGGCTGGCCGGGGCCGGCGGGAGTGGGGGACCCCGTCTCCCGGAACCGGCGATGCTGCGGCAGAGCTGCGACAGCGCTGCCCATGGCGGGGGGCAGACCTGCCCCGGGCATGGGGCCCTCAGCCCAGGGCGGGCGGGGCCCCCCGGCCCGGCTTTCCCCGGTGCCAGGCTCTGACGCCCGGAGGGGTCCTCCGGCCAGCATCCATATAAGGGCTTCCTGCTTTCCATATATGGCCATGTACGTCAGGGCTGGGGCGGGCTGCGGCCGGTGAGACCCGATATATAGAGGCGGTGCTGGGGCGGGCGGGGAGCCGAGCGCTTCCAGCGGGCAGAGCCGGGGGAGCCCCGGGCGGGCGGGCGGGGAGCCGAGCGCTTTCAGCGGGCGGAGCCGGGGCGACAGAGGCGCAGGGCGCAGAGCAGGCGACGGCCGCCTCGTCGCAGCCGGCCCGTCCGCCGGGCCCGCGGCGGCAGCGCCATCACCCGTCAGAGTCGGAGCCCGGCGCCCTCATGGCCGCGGCCAAGGCAGAGATGCAGCTCCTGCCCTCGCTGCAGATCTCCGAACCCTTTGGCGCCTTCCCGCACTCACCCCCCGCCATGGACACTCACTATCCCAAGCTGGAGGAGATGATGCTGCTCAGCGGCGGGGGCCCGCAGTTCCTTGCCCCGCCTGGGGCTCCCGAGAGTGCGGGCTTCGGCGCTGCCGGGGAGCCCGGAGAGCAGCACTTCGAGCACCTCGCGGCAGGTAAGAGGGCCCAGGCGGGGGGGGAGTCCCGGTCTGCAGCGGGGGCAGCGACGGCTGCGGGAATTCCGCGCTGCAGCGTCTCCTCTGTCCCGGCGGCCGCGCGGGGGGATTCTCCTGTGTGCGTCAGCGGCTCCGAACTAGCTGCGGCTGGAGACCAGCCAGCGACGCTGCAATATGTTACGCTCAGTTAGTAATTAACCAGAATCTGGGTCTGCGCCGTGAGAGGGATGGCTCGCGAAGCAC